>VZSC01019028.1:84355-130187 GCA_013398225.1 Steatornis caripensis
TCATCGGGATGCATTGATCCTGAGCTTGGAGGAAGCGGTTCTTGAATATTAACCAGCTCTCTCGGGCCCCCCTGCCTTCTAGAGCCCTAACCCAAGGGATTCCTCCAAGTAGGTCTTTGAAGAGGGCAAAGTTAGCTTTCTTGAAGCCCAGGGTTCTAATCCTACTTGTAGCCCTGCTTCTTCCACGCTGGATCCTGGGGTCTTTTAACACTAATTATGTCTGAAATGCGTCCTCCACTTCCCGGCAGATTGCTACGGCAGCACTGAGGTAAAGTGGCAGTGGTGGAGCCGCTGTGAGCACTCTGCTGTGTCAGCTGGATTCGGCTTCCTCCCACCCGGCACCACCTTCCTCCCACTCCTCTTCCTCACTGAAGACGTGGGCTCAGCCTCTCCAGCTGCCGTCTCATGCCGGCAGTACTCCTGCTGCCTGTCTGCTCCCAGAGCTGGGGCAGTCCTTTGGGGAAGGACGAAGGGCTCCCCTCGCCTTCATCAGTCTTCTCTTTTCCTTGATATGGTTAACTTTGAGGAAACTAAAGAGATTTTTTCCTGTTTCTGATCTAAAACCCCAGATGGGGTAGCAAGAGCTAGCAAGTACAGTAATGCTCTCTCATTTCCAGTTGAAAACCACCAAGATCCTATTTTCATTCTCCTGAAAAAGACAGAACGCTTTTGACATCTCAGAAGGTTGTGAGAAATGCCTGTCTCCGACACAATTCCAATGGTGCATGCTGGTGGAGGAGCTTGAGCTGCATAGGAAAAGGCAAATTGGTACCTGGATGCCAATGTGGCCGTGCTGGTGGGCCCTGTGCGCTGCTCCATCACCTTGAGAGGACAGCAGGTCTCCGCTGGGCTCACAAGTATTGCCCTTGGCCCCTCAGGATGGAGTACTGGGGCAGGAGCAGAGTTCTCCCCTCCCGCACTGGAAAGGGGTCAGATGTGCAGGAGGAGAGAACCAGTGCCCAAATCAGGTATTGGAGCCGTAATCTGCTCAACACAGGATTATTTCTGATGTGAAACGATACTATCATACGGAAGTATGATAGCTGCACCTCATCAAACACAACATGTGTGACAGAAGCATTTCTGTGTTTAGGAGATACTTGGGCACGAATTAGGGAGGAGGAGGCTAATGAGAAACAATGAATTTGGACACCCATGTCTTTGTACCTTTGTGCAAAGATGATCGAGGGTAAAACCTTCTAGGAATTGATGGAAGTGTAGGAGTAACTCCTACCCGGTAATCCCTAGAACATCAAGAACTTGATCAGGATCCTCACTTGAAAACCACAGAGCACACCACATCCTCTCTTACCAGGAAGGCCCCGTGATTTCAGGGGAAGGCTGGGGCAGCATGGCTAAGGGCTCCTTCACGGCTGAGCATTGCATGGCCACAAAACCCTGGTGTGTCATCCCTAAGCTTTGTCTGGGCTTCCTGACCAGTCTGACGAATGCCTTTTACCTTCCCTTTCTGCAAACAGCTGCCTTGTGGTTTTCTGAATGAGTATTTAACCAGGAGCTTGAATGCACAGGGTGATACAGCAAAAGGCTCCTTTGACTAGTTTGCTGGGTTTTCCCCTCCTAAATTGTGTGTAGAAGTACTTTCTTAGCAGGCTTGAAGAGATACTGTCCAATTAAAGAGATCATATTCACTCTAGCATGTTCAGGGATTTGAAATAATTTAAAATTTGTTGTTTGTTGCTGTCTTTAAAGTTGAAATACACTGAGGAACTTCTGACATTTTCAGCATTTGACTCCTGTAAGAGGAGCTTTTAGCCTAACAAAATCCCTGTGTAGCTCTGATTTTCTCTTACTACACTGGCGAGGGCATTGTTTGGCATATTATAGGCTTAGGATATACTTTTTACGAAAAATTCGGAGCACCTCTGAAAACAGCTTTTGCATGTTAAAAATATACAAGCAGTTATAAGCAAAATACAGCAACGCTTGGCTTGCCAAAAGGATACCTTACATAAAACCTTTCTGTGCAAGTTTTTTATGTAGAGATAATTATTCTCATAAAAAAGAAAAGTTAAATTCACTAGATGAAAATACATGCTTTCAGTATCTACCAGGTGTGAAACATTTTATCATTAATTCTTCGTTTTATATTCCCAAGTAGGTAGTGGATTCACTGCAGCAAAACAAGGAGCTCACTGCTGTATTGGTCTGATGGGCTTTCAGGACACTGTAGGCACCCGAGAAAGCAGCTGAATCGCTGTTTTAAAACAGGAAAGGCCATTTCTGCTTGATTTTTATGGAAACCAAATTAATTAGAAGCAAAGTTTCTAAAAGCAGTTTCTTTGTATGCTAATTTTGTGCAGTGTATTTCAATTTGATGATCTGAGGGAGGAGTTTCAGGTCTGACAGCATTTCTGTTGCTAACCATTGTCCTCCTTGAGCCTGGAAGAGACCTGACTAAATCAAAAATAGAGTTGGAGCAGAATGATATGACTTGCCTGGGAACAGTCAAGGCAATTTGGATTAACAGATCAAACGAGTGCTAGTACATGAGGAGAGAGAAGGGGGTACCTTTGTTGTATGTAGCGCAGCCAGCCAGGGGGAGGTGTCAACATTTCACTTAATGGCCTCTCCACATGAGTGATAATGTAGTCCATGTTTTGTGTGTGTGCTTCTCCAGTGAGCTCCAGATTCAATTAAAATACCTTGACATAACAGTAGTAATAATAATGAGAAGAAGAGTTAATAATAACAATCTGCCCTCCCAGTTTTCCCTAACTGGGTGGGTTTTCACACCATTTGTGTTGGATGTCATAGCAAAAGCGGCTCAAGAGCCTCAGCGGAACAGGGCATGAAGAGGAAGATGACATTTTTCCTTAGTCTGCTCATTTTACCTTACCTGCATGGTCTGATAGCGATAACATAATGTTTATGTGATCTGTCTCATTGACCCACTGGGAGAAGAGATCCTACACGAGGATGGGAAGTTGCTGTACTTGTCAGCAGCTGTGGCAGGAGCAGCATCTCAGTCTCTGCCCCTGGATGCAGTCAGGCAGTGGCCAGATGATGACAGCCTGGCCATGCGTTACTTATTCACGCAAGTGATTTTGTCAGTGTATCGGTATTTTTGTTGTCAGTGTGGAAGGCACTATCAGAAAGAGTAATTATGTTACTTGATGATGGAGTATTAAAGTGTTCTTTATCTAAAGTGGTTTCTACCAGCTGAAGTTAAAAGCTTGTTTGTGTAGATTTAAATTTGACACGTCATAATTAATTCCATGCATTTCTGTTTGCTTTTAAAGCCCCAAGTGACTTAATGTATAAAAATTCCCTGAAATATGCTGCTGATAAAAGTGATATGGAGAATAGTCTGTTATGATAATAGGACCAATTCTCCTTAAATATTCCTTATTAAAAATTTCAGTGATACAAATGCAAAAAATTAGTATATTACTCTTTTTTTCAGGGATGAAGTCCAATGGAAACACAAGTCCCATTTTTGTGCTGTATAGTTATTGTTTCATGGGGCAACAAACTGGAACTACAGTTCCTGCTTCATGGTCAGGAAATAAAGACATGTCTTTTCACACATTTCTTGCTATAAGCCACACAGGAGGCTTAGTAGATTAAACTGAGCTTTATATGCCATTACAATCATAGCCTGGCGAATTTTGGCCTACAACAGTGCTAAGAATTGGATTGAAAGGAACCTCGCCGTTAGATGTATGCCTCACATGCTTGCCTTTTGAGTGTAACATAGACTTCTCCCGGGTGAGGCTTGTTCCATAGACATACATAACTTAGTTTCAGTGTAATCCCGCAATTGGAGTGCAAATATGCAGAAATTTGAATAAAATTCTCAGAATTCATTAATTGCCCAGTGGGACGCTGAAGTCATGATTACATCTTGCACCCTCTGAACGTATATAAAACTGTAAGAAATTCTGCCAGCTTCTTTTTTTTTCCTGACCATGGTTATTCAACTGTGTGCCTTTTTGTCCCCTCCAAAAGAAAGAAGGGTGTTTTTCTTTTTATACCAATAACAATGGATCTGTTTCAGATTTAATCCAGTCTTACTGTTTATGTCCCAAATTAGGGGGCTTCCTGTGTCTAGGAGCAACTCTTTTTATTAGATTACAATGATTATGAAACAAACTGCTCTGGAAAAAAATCCTGCGCATTTCTGACAGAGCTACAACTCAAACTGCTCCTTCTTGGAGTTGTGAAAGTTCAGTAAGACCCCAGTAACGAGCTAAAGGAAAGAGTTTTACAGACATTAGAGAGAGACCTGTACAGCACAAGAATAACCATGAGCCATGTCTAATATGGAAGGACATAATATGGGCAGAATTACTAAAAACTAGGAAGCATATAGGAAGAATATGCTATAGCAATATAGTAAGCATTAGTAATTTGACAATTTAACGTGCAAATAAAAATCCACGTACCAGAGAGGAAGCAAAAACGGGATCCTTGTGGGTTGGTGGCACTCCTTCATTAGAAGTTTAGTTACCGAGACTTTTATCATCCTTATTTGTCAAGCAAGCTGGAAGTTCATCACTCAATGAAGGCTCTGTAAATAACTAGCAAATCATATATGGGCTCTAGTAGCATTGTCAAAAAGCTTCTCGTCATTTAGAGAAACAGTGTTCATGAAGCAAATGCATATTCTTTATGTAAGCTTTTTCCTTGACATCTCTGTGTGAGGTATTACTTCCGCAGAAGGTAGTGCAGAAAGAAGGGTTAGAAATGCTTGAGAGGTCTGTCTTCACAAGCTTCCAAGTCCGTGGCTGTTTTTATCAGAGGTGGCTTTCACAGAGCAGTAAGAGCGCTTCGAAGGTCGTTGTGCCACGCACCGCCAGTGTCATGTCTGCATTTGCGCCTGGGGACAGAGCGGTGTCAGGCACCGCAGCTGCGAGGCTAAGCAAGAGTCTGGGGGAAAACATAATGAATTTATAGGGCTTAAAGGTATTGCCTGCACATGAAGTGAGCTAGATACGATTCAGCGTATGTGTGCACAGCTTAAGACAGGATCATACAGAGGATAATGTTATTGTGTGTACTAATAAGTGTGTCAGTGTTGTGGTGCAGGAGTGTGTAAGACAACATTAAATATGAATTTTCAGTTCTCCAGGTGCTTTTTTTTTTGTGACTCTAGTGGGGTTCTTGCTTACGTGTTTGTTTGGTGGGGTTTGTTTAGTTCTTTAGTACAAAGTAGATAGAGGGTTATTTGACAATAACTGTAGTACATGAAGTGCATTTTGGGAGAGCCGGGTTACATTTGCGGATTTAGAAATATTATATTAACTGGGAGGAAAAATCCCTGCAGATCAGAGCCCCGTAATTTGCCCATGCCTCGTTATTCTCACGGAGCGGAGTGCAGCACTTGTGCAGGAGCAGATACTGGAGGTTATATGTGGCCTGATACCACCACCTGTCCTCCCCATCCCTCTCCTCACTGTGGTGCTTTCTCATATAACATTTGTGGTGTCGGTGTTCCTTTGTTGTTGCTTTCAGCTCAGTGAAGACATGAGGGACACTAAAGCACATACTGTAATATTGGGAAAACTGGAGCTTGCTATTTGTGGATAGCATATTCCTGTATTATCATTGTTTGGTTTAGTGCCCTTTACTGCAGTAACTGAGTCTCCAGAAAAGTACTGAGTGACTCCTGCTACTACTTCCACATCACATGGCCTCTTATAGGATAGCTTGCAGAGATGCTGCTATGGAGTGTAGTGTGAGGGAGCTGCAGTGGATGTGTCGCCAAAACCCTCTTTCCTCAGGTATTCTCACTGCCAGGCTCTGTACCAGCTCCTTTTCATCTCTGCATGGCATCTGTCTGAGACCCAAGCTGTCCTGAAGGTGGTAGGAGCTTCCCACCATTGAGCAATGGACAGCTTGTAGACCTGCCAGCATTCCTCCCGAGGGCTCTGTGTCGAATAGCGTTGCACGATTTCCCTAGTAAGGAGGAAGGCGTATCTGCCACTGGACTTAGAGCAGAAGCAGCCAGGTAGCAGTTTGTGGTACGTGGGGAGGGAATACTTTTTCCCAGTGTTTGCATTCATTCTTGTGGAGCACCTGTTTCTTTATTGGACTAGATAATCAGTAAGAGCTTCTGTTCAAAGTTATTCTGTATCTCTCATTAATATACAGACAAATGTAGAAATATGTACACAAAATAGGATACAAATAAAGGAAAGGATAGGGATTCAAAAGGCGGTAACAGTTTTACTGATTGATTGTCACTATAGATGGGAAGTCTGACATATCCTTTTCTAAAACTTAAGTACTTGTAAGTTTGTTAACCTGCTGTTATTCAACCTATCACTTCTCTGGAAACCAAATTTACCAGAAACATGCCACTTAGTAATCAGGCATCTTGTAGTCTGTTTAGGCAAAATATATAATGTGAACATTCATAAGAAAGTGTACTCTCAAGTGGCAGCAGTAAAACGTTACTAATTTTACTTAAAAACATACCAAAGTGAAAACCCTAACTTAAATAACCTCTCATTAGTGACTTCTGGTGTGCCTTAATTATTTATAAATAGGTCTCAAAGAGAAAAAGAAACTTTCCATGCCCCTTTCTTTAGATAGGACTTCTTGGGTGAGGGCCACTTTGAGACCTTATTGATGGTGACTCTCAAACGTTTCTCTCAGGTGAGAACTTTCTCCTCCCCTTTGCCTAAATTTTCATTGTTTTTTGAGGCACGTTGGCACGTCCAGAAAGGCCTGCAGAACATCCCTTTGCTCTTGCTTGGTGAGTTGGTCCCAGCCCTGCTGCATTCTGTCACTGCGATTTCCGATGGCTAAAGTACCCCCCACTGCTACAGGTTTGCTCGCACGTAAGATTCCTCACATCTTACGTGACTGCATTAGCTGAAGAAATACATGGAGATTTATAGCAGGCAGTTTTGTTCCTGTAACCTCTCTGGGGAAGTCATTTGCAGTAAAGCTCTTCTCATAATACAAACATAAAATTTAGTTGATAAATGCAGTAAGTTCACTTCATTATTTTCACAGGGTCGCATTCATTTTTGTATGTGAATGGCAGTTGGTTTATTTTCCAAAATGTTTGCAAGTCTCATGAGTTTCATAAGTTGTAGTGTCAATAAGTATCCGTCCAAAAGCACGTTACTTGTTCGTTGTTATTTGTATTTGTTCTCCTTCAAAACAAATTAACCGTATGCCAGAGATTTTTAACATAAATCATTTTGCTAATGCTAGTGATGCAGAAAGAATAATGTGGTTTTTACAATAAGGAAAAATAATTTTACTACCAAAAAGCAAAATTTCTAAACTATTAATGTGCATCTACACAAATAGGAAACATTATACAATTGATTACTAACAGTAAGAGTGATATAGTAAAACTATAAGAAAATCTCTTTCAGAAAGCCCCCGAAGTGTGCCTGTTAATGATATTTATATTCACCTTCATATAAATAGGGCTGTGTGTGCTACCACTTGTCATAAGAGGTGCTAGTGAAAGTCTGTTCATGCACATCGTGACTAATCCAAAGTGAGACAGTGAAGAATTACCAGAATTTAATGACAGGCCTATAACGGCCATAGCAATGTAACCGAGTAGCCTTTTCAAAAGTGTGTCTTATTAGCAGGGTTTTTTCAGAAATAGTCACCTTCTAATGCAAAATCTAGTTGGATTTATGTACGTAAAAAAAGTCCTGTCTCACCATCTGTTGAAGGTAACACGGTTCTTCCATAGACACAGAGAGCATGTCCCAGCCAGCCTCAGCAGGATGTGTGGAAGAGCAAGGTATAGACATCCTCTAGGTAACACCCTTGCCTTAACTTCGATAGCCCTCCTTTACTTCATAGCTGCCTTGTTTCACGAAAAGGGAAGTTTCTTTCCCCAAAGTCTGACCTTTGAAACCAGACTTCCTGAGTTTTTAGAGATAAAAGTTATATGAACAACACTCATGAGACAATAGGATCTCCTGAAGCTGCGGAAGTTATAACACACGAGGCAGCAGTATCCTCTTTCACTTAGTGCCTTTCTCCAAGCAAATCCAAGACTCTTATTTTAAATGCTATAGCTGTAGTACAAAACATGATGAAATGTGAAAAACATTCCTTCCCTCAACCCCACAAGTCCTGAAATGTGCTGGTTTGGTCTCTTGTTTGTCAGGGGTTTGGGGTTTCGGAGTCGTTGCTTTGTTTGGGTTTTTTTTTCATTTTGGTTGTAGAATCAAACGTTCTTATTTTAAACAATAGGCTATGTAAAAAATTCTCTCAACTGCTATACTTAGGACATAGTTATGTAAACTGTTTTCCTCTCCCTTCTTCTTCCTCCTCTCCCTGTTGATGCACAGGATCCCCAGGAAGTCTCAGCAGTGGAGGAGAGGCTGAACTCCATTTGAGTTCCGTATAGCATTGCTCACCCTCTGCCTCTCTGGAAAGTCATTTTCCAATTGCTGCTGTGGGTGGAGTAAATGGCACCGATGTTTCCATCTGGGATTCTTTCCACCTTGTGCCTTCTGTCACTGAGACATTTCTTTTCTGCTTTCCAGACCTTTTGTGATATGCTCAAGAGTAAAAATGGCAATGCTTGATATTTTCCTTCCTTTTTCATCCTGTCTTTTGGAAAAAAAAAAAATTCTCTTTAACAAGGGATAAACAAGTCTCACCAGTTAAATTGGATTGAATTTGTCCATCTTTATACGCTGCACAGTTGAACTCTTTCCCAAAGTGGTTTTTTTTAACAGGAAAACATCCCCCAGCTTTCCATATCTGGGATCTAAAACCACAATGGATTTCAAGATCGGTGAAAAGTTTCAATTTTTATTACAAGTAAGTGTAGTAGACAATAGAACAGGGTACATACTGAGAGCAGCAGGGCTTTTGAAACTGCCCCGTGTGCAGACTACATATCCACACAGAAACTCCTAAGTAAACGACTTAGCTGTATGCTGTTTATTCCACCTCTCTCTTTCTCTTTTCTTTGCTAACACAGGTCCACAAAGATTCTCGAGTTCTCAAGCCCTAGCTTTTGGGTGTATGTAATGTCAGTGTGGTTTCAAAATCACATGATTCCCTAGCTCCGTATCTTATCCTTCGCCCAATGTTGCACAATGCTGGATTGTCAGATAGGGTAACGAAAGGAGCCAGATTGTGTCGTGCCACCTCTTTTTCTAGTTCACGCATAAGTTTCCACCAGGGTATTTTTCTGTGTTTCTAGCACATTTGGTGGATTGGAGGCACATTCTTTGCTTCCTTTCTCCTCATTCATGTGACCCTTTTTGAGTGCTTCCAAATGAGCTAATGTCTTCTAAACATGGAGGAGACCAACCGGAGTTGGTTAGGATGTGTATTGTTCTCTTGTTTTATTGTGGCTTTTTTAATTGGTCTTTGTTCTGTTCTTTTCTTTTTTTTCTTTGTAAAACATACCCACAAAGAGAGAATATATGACTTTCTGCCCTAAATACCTCTTTTGCTTCAGAGATGGATATTTTAATGGAGCAAGGTGTAATAGCTGAACGGTGCCATGTCTCTGTCCTCATGAGCATAGCTGCATG
The DNA here is from genome assembly GCA_013398225.1 of Steatornis caripensis. Taxonomy (NCBI): domain Eukaryota; kingdom Metazoa; phylum Chordata; class Aves; order Caprimulgiformes; family Steatornithidae; genus Steatornis; species Steatornis caripensis. Next base: position 93,853 of record VZSC01019028.1, read on the forward strand.
CAGACTAGAAAAGCTGCTACTGTATGCCAGATTTGCTATTTGCTCTTGTTTGCATGATAGTATTTCTAATATACTAATATGATATGGAAATAATGGCACATCACAGTTCTTTCAACATATTGTATCACTGCTTTATCATATTAGGCTAATACACTGCGAGAGTTGATAGCACCTCTCCATGTCAAATGGGATCCACTTCTCTTGGCACTGAACCGATTGGACTCAAAGGTTGATAAACTTATCATTAGAGAATTGGCACGACGGAGACTCAACTTCAGCCTCTTGCAAGCAACCTAATGGCCTCCTTACAGGAAGTCAGTTCTTCTTGAATAACTCTGATGTTTATCACAGAGAACAGACCTGTTAAAGCATAGACAACCACATGCCTGGATATGAGGCCTCCAGGAAGGTGTCAAAGGGCATGGCCAGTCTTTTGAAGAATGCACCCTTTCCACAATGGGACTAGGCACAAAGTCAGATCCAGTCTACACGGAGCACATTTGCAGAAAATACTGCCCCTGCACGGGAGAACGGAAGGGGAAGAGGGTCTTGGCAGGGGAAGGGGTTTGATGTCACTCAGTTTTGTTCTGCAGACCTCGAGGAATTAAAGAGGGATTCAGCCATGGTAACTGTAAAATCCTGTTGCTCGTACTGAACTCCAGTGAACCCGTTCAGGGCAACCAGACAGAGTCGTGTCATTTAAGCATACTTCACGTTAGTGAAGGAAGTCACCTTACACTGTCATGCTAAACTAAGTGTATTCTGTCAAGTGGCGGTACGTACACACCTTTCAGAGACTTCCATTTATCTAATGATTTGTAATGAATTACCAGAGTGTACGCTGACACTGGTGTGCATGATGACGGAGAAGATACCTCACGCTGAGATTTATTAGACTCTGCAGATAAACTCTTCAGTTCCTCTTTATCTTCTAGAACTTAAACATGTGAGTGATGCTGCCTGGCCAAGCAGGCACAAAGTATTCTCTCTGTGTAACACCCAGACTCCAGAGGGCTGTTTTGGGGCCAGTATTTGTCTGGATGTCGCTCAAAGTAGATGCAGATATTGTATTTATCATTATGTTCTGGGTCCCCTATGGGTTGATGTTTGCCTCTATCTCTGTGGTTAGAATGTGGATTTTCCTTAATATATTTGGCTAAGGGTGTATTGTAATATTGTTAATGCTAATTACTTGATATTTCATACTATCTTATGGGGAGATACTTTTAAAAAATGTATTTTGAAATGTTTTCTTTCTGTTTGCTCAATGTATGGTATTGCATTATGTTAATACCAATAAAATTATATATATATAGTTATATATATTTCCCTTTTATAAAGAATTAAATTATGCTTTTTTGCCTCACAAACAGGAAATGTGCAGTGAATAAAATTACATCATTCTGCCTTACAGCAGGTGACAAAGCTTATAATAGTTTTAATATTCTTTTTTGAAAAATAAAAAGTATAGTATGACATAAACTAGTTGGAAATTCATCAAAATGCATGTTTTGTGTTTCTGCTCAATGGGACTGTCACAAATCAGCCTAAATATTTAGCAATGTTGGTTTGGCATCTTTGATTTTTTCCAATCAAAAACATACACTGTATTGCTATTATTGATTACAAGACTGTACTGTCATAAATTTTTGCCTGTTGGCCAAATAGACAAACCCACTGAGTTTTTATGACTCTCTTGTCTGTAGGAATTGATTTTTAAATTTAATTTAGTGCTCTTTCCAACGCTTGGCAAAGGCAGTATTTATTTTTTATATAAGGTTGCCTTTGAAGTACCTGCCTCTGCCAGGGCTGATAAATCACTGCTAAGTACATAAAGATTCTGCAACCTGAAGGATATGCCATTAGAGCCTTGTTGGAATGGCCTGCAACCCCAGCCAGTCCTTTACATCCTGTCATTAAATTCCATAATTAGTTAGAGGTGAAATGTTTTGGAAATGAATTAGAGACGCAGAAGCAAAGATGTGACTATAAAACGTCCTTTGGCTGCCATTTGGGGTTACGCTGACGGCTTATTTGCTGCTCGTAGCCAAAGGCCAGCATATATCTGCGCTAATAGGAATTAGATCGTCTCCAGCTTCTTCTCTTTCTTTTCCCCACCCTTTCCAACATTGTATTGAGTATCTTTGTTTTGCAGAGGCATTCGAAAGGGCTGTAATTAGCAGTCCCCGGCATTTAATTGCATACACATTTGTTAAATATTTTTCTGTATGCCTTAAAATAAAGTATAGAAAATGGCAGTAAATGTTTCTTTAATGAAGGCATTTGATTTATTCATGAAGTCAGGATTTTTTGAAGGTGTTATTTTGGGCTTAATAAAGGAAATAAGCCAGCAAATTTTCAGTTTTGCCTTTGCGTAACCATTGTCCGCCAGGGCTGATGTGCATTTCCTTTCGCTCGTTTCTCTTGTGTGCGAACACATTCGGCCCAATGGACGGGGAACGGACCTTTCTTCTGTGACGACTCTCGTGCCAGTTTGGAGCGAGAGCTTTATGTTAAGGTGCATACGTGTTCACGAGTTTGTTACAACATCTGACGACACGAGCAATGTTTAGAAAAGCCACGTGGTATTGCATTTCTCCCGTCATGGTAATAGCTTTTGTGCTCAAAGGTACTTTGAACTCTGTGCGGTGCGTACAGACCATGGTGGTGTAATGGGCGTTCAGCAGCCAGCACGGGGTGCTTAATATTTGGCAGTGTCGTGCCCTACATAAATAACATGCAAATTGGGGTGCAGATTAATTAGTCTGGAATCTATTCAGTGCAGCTATCATAACATGCTCAATTACAAATCCAATAATAAATCTGAATATCTGAATAAATATGACATCTTCTGGGATCACGTTTTCAGAAGCATTTCAGGCCCCTTTCTTGGATGCCTCGGGAGGTGCTTCCCCAACAGACCTCCGTGCATTACAGAGGTAACCGAGCCAGCTATTAAATTCATCTGGCCACGCCCACACTAATTTGCCACGTTTCTTTCATGTTACAAGTAAGATTGCAATTCCTAAGTGATGCAAGTGATTTCGAAAATTTCACTCTCAGTGTTACAATTTCATGTGAATAAGCAAACTTGGGTTGTAGCCTGAAGTAGAGTTCATTTTCTCAGCGGGCGCTGCTCACCAGGAGTACATAACCCTTCCGTTCAGGCTTGCTTTCAGGTATCGGTCCCTTAAACCTTGACAGGCACTGCTGTTGCACAAGCGTGACTGTGTCTTAATTCTGACTGGTGAGTAACGTCACTGGGTCCGTGTTATTTGTCACTTAACCTTTCACAGCTTCGTGTGCTGTGTAATGGCTTAGGTTTGTGAAAAAAATATTTTCCTGAAGGAGTAATTGCTTCCATATATTGCTTGCAAGATGTATCCGTAGGGACCTTCCCTCATCCTGTTTAAAAGTCGCAGCATCCCTAGACATATATATATATAGCAGTTTACCCAGTTTGCTTCAGCTCCCAGCTTGCCTCATAAATACGAGAAGTTTTTCGTTGTTTCTGAACTGCAGGGAGTGAGGGGAAGCGCACCATCAAAATGCAATTGCTCTGTTTATTTCACTTCGACATTGGTAGCTTGTGGTAAAATTAAACAGCGCTTGCATCAATATGTGGCACAGAAAAATGTCAGGATATCCTATTTCAATGTGTTAAAATTCTCCCAAAGAGTCACTAAAATCTGCTCAGCAGATGAAGGTTAAAATGATCTCTTCATAGACAACTTAATGAGTAGAGTACTGTGTCCAAATACCGAAGGATGCAAATATAACGCTGCTGCCAAAAAGTTCTGCCACTGATCAGAGTTCCCTGTTACTTTGGGAAGCTTCGGAGTTATTTCATCTTCATTCTTATGCCCTCTCTGAAACCACGGCCCACCAATATAACCTCATGAAACAGCAGGCAAACGAGGAGCTTCTCCTGATGCTCATTCGAGGTGTGTGAGAGCTGTTAAGAGGCAGCACGAGCAGAGAGAGCTAATTATTCCCTCTGTCTGTGTTTTCCCTTCTCACTAACTCATTAACCCCTTTGCTAGCACCTGTACTTCATCGCTAAGTGGATGCTGAAAATGCCTAAATGTTACTGTCAGCACAACAATGCAGGCCTGCGGGGAGAAACCTTAAGGATCGATTTTTTCCTAATGCCGAGTTTAGCATCATCTGCTTTTAATAAGCAGTCCCAGCGGCATCGAAAGCTGAAGAGACGTGACTGATGTGGGTGGGAGACTTCTAGTAAGACCAGCGCTCAAATGTCCTGTGGAGGCTGAACATGCTTCAGCCTGCCAGCTCACCAACTGCAGTCTGCGGGGCAGCGGTGGCTCGTGAGGCCATGACAAGGTGTAGGCGGCTTGTCGTTCGTCACCAGAAAGGTGACCTCAGAGGAAGAGAGATTCACAGAGGTCTACTGATCGAAAAAGAAAACCACTAGTGCCATAAATAGTTCACAAAAAGAATTAGCGCTTCGGTGCCACAGCAAAGGTTTAGCATCTCTCAGGCCTTGCAAAGGCTAGCTTCAGATCTTTTCAAACCAGTTGTGGTACCTAACTGCTTCTGATTGAACTTGGTTGTAGTGGAAAACACCTGAAGTACCTTCAGAAATCTGTCCTATGGGAGATGAGTGTTCCACTTGCCTGCGCAGTTCACTTTATTTCAAGAAGCCAATTTTTGCTCATGCGCGTGAGAGGAGAGGCAGCCTTGTACCATGGTGTGGAAAACTCCAGCGTATTGCAGAGCTCTGCCGTGTTGGTGCTTTCAGTGAATATTCTCTCTAGGGAACATCTTTTTTGCCTGCAGGTTTACATAACAGTAGAGAATAGAAAACATGTACAGCTATCCTAGTAACCCAAAAATACTTCCTCTTTAGCTGAAAGGGTGGTATAAAATGCAAGTTTAATACCCATTCTCTTACCCTCCAGCCACTAATGTTTCGCTAAACACATACATCAAAGTTTCTTTTTAAACACTGCTCCTCCTTTCTTTGACTAAAGACTTTGGGGGAGATCCTGCACTTTCAAGGACACGAAGCCGGAAAAGATGGAGGATTACACAAATCAGAATGGGGCAGGCAAAGGGAAGGAGTAACAGAGAGAAGAATTGCAAAGGCCAGGTGCTGCACAAGAATCCCCAGCTTTTCTCAAGCTTTTCTTAAGCTTGCTTAAACTTTTCTTCACTCATGGAGAGCTCTCATTAATATATTAATGTGTATATGTACATGCACACATATATATATATAGATGCCCAGGCGTACTCACATGCCCAGTCAGACCTTGATTTTGCCATAACGTGTAGTGGGAGATGACGCAGGTTTCTGTTTGTCCTTTAACAGGGAAGTCTGCTCTTTATTACCCAGAGCTTCCGTGTAGACCTGAACCGCATCTCTGTGGTGCTTCTTCCTTTCCTCAGTAATCAGAGATGTGACTTGCAGCGTTCTCCTGCCGGGCGCCGGTTGCTCACGTCACTGTGGCTCCCCACCTACCTGTGCAGGGGTGACCCCATACACCGTGCAGATACTGTCTCGCTGTAAAACTTTATCCTTCTTTGGTTTCACCATTTCGTTCCTTTCAGCTTGTAGTCTGGGGAGAAAGGAAATACCTAGCTCAGTCTGCCTGCCATCCACCCAAATAGTGTAAAAACCGACTGTAATTACTGGGTTTTTGCATCATCAAGCATTTGGATGTGCTTCCCTCTTGTGCAGTTTGGCCTCTGATTAACCTGAACAGCAGCCAAGATGGATTTAAGCCTGGCACTGAGAAATCAACAAGTACTTCTTTGGAGGATTTCTTCTCTCCCCTCCCCTCAAACACAGCTAAAACCCACGTCCACTCTCCTTCCATCCTTTTGCATTCTCACCTTAAATATTGGGAGATCTCTTCTGTCTTTCTCCTAACTGTCCCCGGGGTTTACAAGCCCAGCCAGGCTCTTGGACCCTGTGGCCGCATTACCTCCACTGCGGCCGCACCACCTCCCCTGCCCCTGCTTTCCCGTTGGCACTCCTGGGCGGGCAGATAGCCTGAGCTTGGGCTCGAGAGCTTGCTGCAGGAGGCCTCCCCTCCCCGAGGGACCAGCAGGCATCTGTCTGCTGCGCTGCCTACCAGTGAGACCAGTGCAGGACCAGGCGGGCTTTGATAGACCCGTTAGTTAGACGTGGCACAGCCAGCGTGCTGTGGCATAGGAAGATTACAAAACACTTTCTCGGCCCTAGGATTATGTAATTTACTAGTTAGATTGTGGCAGACAAGCTTCTCTATTCCCACCATAAACGCAACAGGGTCAAGAAGGCAAAGAAAAAAAAAACGACCCAGAGATTTGGGCGTCAGGGCCTGTTTTATCTAGCTTGAGACCATTTTGTAGAGGCCAGAGATGCTCTCTGTTTTGGTGGAGCATTTACTGACACTCACAGAAAGTCTCTGGGAGGCTTCAGGTAGATGTCTCCCCTGTGCGAAAGGTGAAGCAGAAAGGTTTAAGTCTCAAATTGGAAGCAAATCTTTGGGATTTGTAGGGGGGAAATAACATGGCAACTGTTTAAAAACATAATTAGTGATCTATTCTAACAAAATTGTTTCCGTAAGATCATGAGAAAGCTGAGCTGAGCTGGTTCCTCTGCCAGAGGAAGTGAACTCACCAAAAGGAATGAAAATGGGAGTTTAAATTCCAGTGGAGCCAGGGGATTTCAGTCTGTTTGTGCCTTGTTCACCCTCTGTCACAGACTTTGCAGCAGCTCAGCTTTCTCACGATTTGCAGAGGGTGGTAATTTTGTTCAAATGCAGGGCTAATTGCAAATAGGGGAGTGGGCGTGCATAAGAGGAGTTGCACAGCAAAGGAAAGCGCGTCACTAAGCTGCAAAGGTGGCAAACAGCAGAGAGGATAGCGGAAAAACAGAGAATGCCATCAGGGCGGCAGCGGTGTCCAGCAATCCGGATGAGGAGTCTGAAGACAATGGGGTGAGCCCAGGTCACGTTAGGAATCACTGCCAAGGTACTAAAGGGGCCTCAAAGGAGACCTTCAACCATTGAAAAGGGTGTCAGCCCAGCAGGTGACAAAATTTATGATTAACTTGCATGGGCAGTTATGCGCGCTCATAGCCCTGGGTGCAGTCACAGCTTCCTCTGGTATCTCACTGAAAGGGGAAAACCATGCAAGCTTCCGATGACTTGAACTTTTACATGGAAAGTGAGTCACAGAAGCACAGGAACCTCCACTGAAAATTTCTGTTCCATCTATTTAGAGCAGATTTGTGAGCAGTGCATGCCTAGAGATTCTCTGTGTCCAGAACACAATGTGTTAGCCAGCTGGGTTGCAACAGTGACCTTCTACATGGCCCTGAATCAGTACCATCTTCCCTAATCATCCATTTACGAGGACCGATCATCTCTTGATCCATGAAAACACCAGCGTTAGCTGTTTCTCTCTGGTCGCTTTTCGCTCAAGTGCCTGATGTTCTTACTTATTCCTGTTAGGATCTTCGTTTATGATAGGGAAATAGTGAAAAGATGAATAGCCCAACGGAGCGAGGAGGTGGTTACGCTTGGTACGTCGTGGAGCTCAGGGCATGCTCTTTTCAACAACAAATGACAGCACAGCGTAAGAAATCCCACCGGTCTTTCCTGAATGCCAACAACCCAAACCATTCCTGGCCTCTTAGAGTTTCACCCACTTGGCCACAATCTCCAGCTCTCTCTCCTGAGAAAATGCAAAAGTAGATACAAATATTTGCTGCATTTTCAGAAGCGAGGACAAAATACAAAAAGTTCAGAAACTTTTCCTTGTGGAAAGCAGAATATTGAAATATAATAACATGCCATTTACTACACTGATGAATTCTTTATCTCCTGAATTTAATGCAAATGGCTTTGCATTCACTTGAAGACACAGCAGAAGCTTCATTGTTACAAAACTTATTACCTGTGTATTATTGTATTTGGAAGATACAGTTCTGAATTTAGATCCCATGTGCTGCAGAGTTCATGCAGCTTTCTGCTCTAAATTTACAGAGTTGTTCAGGCTTGGGTGGGGCAGGGGACAAAATTATTGCTTCAGAGACAAGACCCTCCTTTTTAGCAGTGTGTGGAAACAGCTACCTGGCAGTGTATTCAGAGAAACAGGGGAGATGCAACCCACGACTCAACAGCCAGGTGAGGGTGAAAAGCAACCTGCTGCGTTGGCTGCTGTTCTGAGGTCACCTGCAAATCCCATTAGGCCACGTTTCCTACTTAAATAAGGCATCACCTGAGGCCTTATTCTGCCTTAAGGAGACAGCCCTGCTGTAATAGCATGACTCGCATACAAATCCACAATTTAAAAAAAGAAAAGATGTTTTAAGCTCAGCTGTGTATCTAATCAAGTACCTCCGATCCTTTACAGTGCCAAGGGTTTCACCAACACCTACAGGAAATCAATCAAAGCCTTTAGCAGAAGGGTGGGTGGAGGGGGCGGGGGGGGAGATTCGTGTAGAATCTCATTCCTGCCTACTGAGAGCCGTTGAGAGCAGCAGTACCACCACCTTCAGTGTTTCTCTGGAAAATATTAAGGGCTTGGGAGGTGTTAGCATGCCGCCCGCCGCCCTCTCCCCTGCCGTGGGTGGAACAAGGCGGCGGGCGTCTTGCCCGGTTTGAGCTTCCCCAGCCTCAGCAGCAGCCAGACATTTAAGGGAAGGTACCTGCTGTTTTTATTTCCTGGCCTTTCCTTTATAGCAAATCCGGTCCCCTTTTCTACACGCCACTCATGGCTGCAGCACCGCAGCATGACAGAGCCCGGGGGAGGCAGCCCCAGCCAGGTGGAGGTGATGTGCTGATGCGCTTCGAAGAGCTGCTGTCAGTGCTCTGCTGCCTAACCCTGTCTCATCGTGCCCCTGTCATCCTGCGCCTCTCCCCATGCAGCCTCAGAGCGATTCCCATTTGGGGCGAGGGTAGAAATCCCCTGTCCACAGTCCCTCTGAGGCCCGTGCTGAGCAGCGGCTGCCTGCCCAAGGACGTGAGCCCTGAGGAGCGCCAGCTGCACAGGGCACCAGGAGGCCAGCACAAGCCCCTCAAGCCCCACATTTGAACCCACACAGGGCGTGCTGCCTTGCAGGCTCATTAAAGACACTTATCATTCAGGAGTGAACCTTGGGACTGAACCCAAAGGTTGTTCTTCTCCGTGGTGGGGACCTTTGGTGTTTCAGAAGCCATGGGTTTTCAGTGGTGAAACCAGACCTGGTGGCTGGTTGCTGGTCCAGGCTCTAGATCACCCTGGCAAAGTAAATTCAGATGGCATGGAGCCAAAGCGCTGGCCCGCTTCTTCAGCAGACTGTCCGTGTGCTAATACCCTGAGGGTACAATGTGGCAGCGCTGCTGGGGAAAAGAGACCTGAGGAAAGATCTTTTTTTGCCTTGCGTAACAAGGAATAAGAGAAAGAGATGTAGAAAAAAAAAAACAGATGTAAAATACCGCCTTGTCAGATCAAGGTAGGTTTTTTTCCCCTTTGCCCTTTAGCAAATCACTTCCACTCCCCAGCTGTCAAACTGGTGGGCTTTAGTGTTCAGAGACATGACCTGATAGGGAGATCCCAAATATCTCATCTCATTGCTGCATGGACTTTTTAAGAGAGCGTAAAAATCAAGACCGTGGGGGATTTTAACCAGTCTTTAAGTATTCAGCTACTGAATATTTTGCCCCGTAACACGTTAGATGTTTTAATAAGAAAGAAGTCAACAAGAAAGAGAAGTGCATCTCATTTCTATTTTTCTTTTAAGTCCTGGCTGCCCGTTCAGTGATGAACCCAGCTCTCCAAGCACAGTGGCATGTGACGGGAGGATTTAGGGAGCTCTGTACACGCTCCCGACACCTCCATCAATAAAATGCCTCTAACCCTTCTTCACTTTCATATCTCTCTTAAAAAAAAATGAGTGCTTTAAAAACAGCCGCCCCCTAAAAAGAGCAAAGGAATAAACTGATGAGAGATATAGATAATTAGTTGGGGATTGCAAAATTTGTTGATTGTGTAAAGATCTATAAAAACGCAAGCAATTTTTGTGATGGGATGTGGAGGTTTGGGTCTCTGGAGTTCTTGCTTCAACCTGAGGTGAGCAGTTGCTGCACTGCATGGTATGAGCTTGAATGGAAGGTTGCCTCAGGTGGCTCCCGGTGGGCTAGAAATGTCGCTTCCAAACACTAGCTGTCCTCCCTGTTGGCGCTCGATGAAAAAATCTTCTAAACACCCGAGGAGACTGAGCTTCACCACTTCTGGGTGCTTTAGCATGTGCTGAAGTTTCAGCCAGTGGAGGTGGCTATGTCTCAGCGCAGGGTCAGTCACAGGATAAAAGTAATGCTTGAAACCAAACAGCTGTAACCTTCCTACAAGAGCTTTCACGAATGCGTCCTGAGGACACGGGCACATTGGGCCGGGAAAACATACACCACTATGAAAGCCAAGACTGGGAGGGAGGGTCCCGAGGGCTCTGGAGACAACTGGGAGGCTGGGCGTAGGTGGCGGCCGGCTGTTGCACGTACAGGTGTGTCAGTGTGCGAGGGTCAGCAGGGACCGAGCTGCCGCCCCGGTGGCTGGCGGCTCCCCCAGGGCTGCCCTGGCTTCTTCTGATCACCACTCGGCTAATCCTGCCGCTTCACTTCCAAGTTTGTATGGAGTCACCCAACAGTTTCTTCTGGGGGAAACGGTGTGTGAAAAGTTGAAATGTTTTGATGCTTTCTAAAAGAAGCATTTCAAATGCTCTTATCAGGGTAACATTTCATCCCCAGACTTTGCTTGATTTTGTTTTTAGAGAAGCAAAATCTTTTTTATTTTTTCCTTTAAAATACTCTCAGTACTAGTTAGAACAAATATTTTTAAATCTATAATAAATAAATAAATGAACCTGTAAGGCAAATGCCTCTGGTTGGGTTTGCCACGTTGCTGGGTAGGCTGTGAATGCACTCTTACGTGCACTTTGTAGTCTGCTGCTGAACCTTCAGGTAATGGTAGAGTACAAAAACCACCACAAGTGACAGTATTACCGACTATTGGACAACACCCTTGAGTATCAAAAATAAGAGACAAAGAGAAGCGGACTTTTCTAGGAAGGAAAATGACGTGTCGTTCCAAGGCCACCACCATAAACCTAATCTTGAGTGCCGTATGGGCGCTCTCAGGCTGAGATCCGATCCCTGCTCACCTTCCTCAGCAGGATGCTTCCAGGGCTTCCTTTCCTTGTAATAACAAGGTAACCAGCGTATTTAACTGCAGTACTACAGATGTGATTTCTGATAGTATGTCACTGTAACATTAGTACACCTTGCATTATTTCTCTTTTTTTTTCTTCTTTATTTGCGGGTCAAGACTTTACATTCTTGAAAGTTTTTCTCCCTTTCTCCTGAAGGTAATAGTGAGAAGGAGCAGTTACAACTGCAGCGCTTTTTCTCTGCAACGTAGCAGATGTGAAATGTTCTCCTTATGGTCTAGTTAAACTGGTTAAAACATTTTGCGCAGGTTTTTGATAGATCTTCATATAAACACATTAATGATACATTGTCCCTTTCTCTATTTTTTCCTCTTCTTTTTTTTTTTTTATTTATTTTTCCTTTTTCTCATTACAGTTGAAACTATAGAGGGAAAAACAGCAGACTCCTTGCAAGATTTGTACAGAGCCTTGGAGCAGGCCAGCCTGTCTCCTTTAGGAGAACACCGGAATACCACTAAGCTGGAGTATAAGAAATCTTTTATAAAGAGATGTAGCGATCCAGTAGTCAATGAAAAACTGCACCAGCTGCGAATTCTGAAAAGCACTTTAAAGGTGAGATAAAAGAGGGAGGAAAAATCCTGCCCCAGGGTTGGATCAGACTGTATTGTATTCGGAGATTAATTGTGCGCAGCTGGAGTTCAGGCTGAACCTGGTGTGCGAAACAAGCAAGGGAGACGTGGGGAAGCGCCGTTCACAAAGCAGAGAAAAATGCACCTTGGGAGAGCAGTGGAAGTGAGGGGATCAGTTTTTATTTCTGCCCAGATAAAATCTCAGTCAGCTACTCCTCCTCTAGCTAGTTTAACAGAATTTGACACCAGATTATCAGAGGAGACCTTAATCCCTTTTTTGTCACTGAACATTTTCATCTACCAAAACGCATTCGCTCTGTAATTGCCGAAGTCTGAAGTTAAGCAAAGCCAGCCTTTCGGAAGGCACCGGTACCTTTCACAACGCTTGATTATTTTCTGATTGCCGAGCTGGTCCAGGAGGAAACTGTGTGCTTGCTTTCTGCATAAGCAGATAGGATCATTGTATTTAATCAGTAGGATTGATTAAATAAATAGATAGTGGTAATGATAGATTTGAAGGGTTTTATGGTTATTCTAAGTGTACCACAGCTCATTTAGCCTCCCTGTCAGCTTCTTTGTTTGTTACAGCAGTTTCAATTCTGTCCTGATAGAGATTTCAGCAAACAATATGCTGTATTTCCCCAGGGACCCTGTTAACTATATTAAATTACCACATTTTAAGTCACTAGATAATTGTACAGTGGATTTTGTAATAGCTTTCATCAAAGAGGGCTTTATCAACATTAATTAATCTAGTTTTCCATCACCTAGAGAAGCATTTAAGCAATATTATTTTCATGCTCTGGGATTCCCATCCTGAAAAAATCGTACTCTTGCTTAACTTTATGCGCTGTATCATCTCATTGAAGGCAACTACTACTTGTAGTACTGTTTGAGTATGTGAGTCTTTACAGGATGGAAAGCTGGCAGAAAAAGTCTGGATACATGGGCTTTCCACGTGTCTTCTACAAGCATGAGAAACTGAAAGAAAATCACAGCACTCTCAGACGTGCCGAGGTGGCAGGAGTTTCGCACTGGATCTGTGCTTTTGTGCCGTGGCAGGATCGCTCATACCAAAACTGTGGTTCAGTATCAGCAGCTTGCTGCCATGCTTAATTGTCTTTCTCGTTATCATTTATTGATACCTGAGCGGCATTACTCCAAAGGCTTCCTGCAAATGGAATTGCTTTCCTCCAGGGAATTCCAAAACCAGCTCATCCCCTTGACCCAGCAGATGCCAGTTTTCATGCTTCCCTGGGACTTCTTTCTTTTGGACCAAGCAAACACAGTTTGTTTATTCTCTGCCCATGAGCCATGTTTTCTAAACCTGTCAGCATTCTTGTTTGGACCTTGATAAATCATTCCTAAAGTGCATGACACCAATAGTTGAAAATGCAATGGCAGCAAGTACCAAAGACAGATAACTGCTGTTTCTTGCTTCTGGCAACAGTCGAGAGTGGCACGTGCCTGTTTCACAGTGGCGTCATGGTAACTCATGACGAGTTACGTTCTAAGCCCAAAGCTCCACCTCTGCCATGCTACTGGTAGTCGTTTCTACTGATAGCTGCTGCTGTTACTTAATCAGTTATTTTTGCTTTTGCCAGTGCCTTTGATTTCTCCTTCCTGAATGCAGCCATTTGCGCTGGCCTGTTGGAGTTGGTGTTCTGAAACCTCCTTGAACTTATCCAAATTATTAGTAACCCGAGACAGCCCTCAAAACAGCTTCTAGCTCTTGTCGCCTGTAGACTCTCTGTCCCATCATCTAAGCCCTTAATGAGAGACCCCTCTGCTCTCTTTCCTGTGATACAACCACAAAACCATTCTCCTGCCAGCAAGTGTGGGCTACCTGGCCAGTAGTGCAGAGGTGTGGGTACAAGCCACGATCTGCGAGAAGCAGGTTATGGTAGTTCAAGCAGAGATACGGTCATCAGGAGTTCCCGTGGTTTCGTTTCCACTGGTCATTCTCGGCTTGCACCTACATTTCTGAAAATGAGTATGCTAGCAGGCAGCATTAATTAGCTGCTCTTTGCAAAGCATGAAAAATAGCTTTCAGCCTACTGCTAATTGGTGATGTCTCTGACCCTTCTGATCCTCTCCCACGAACATTGGCTGACACAGCTTAATATTTCGCTTTAACATACTCCCCAGAAAGAGTTAGCATACTCGTGGTATGGACATGGAAAATGTGCATTAGCAATGAGAAACCCATCTGGCAGGGCGGATAGAGGGGACCGTGTGATACCTACGCAGAGGAGGAGTGCTAGAAGCCTGCGTGTTAGCTGTGTTTCCAAGGCTTAAGTCTGTTGCAGCCAGCTTCCGCTGCTTGCAAGAACCACGAGTGGCTGCAGGTATGTCTGAGGCTTACTCTGGCTCGTACCAGCTGCCTGTCATCTCTTGATTACCTAATCACTGGACGGTGATTACGATACGGCCACATCCCCTGCCTCGATTATGGGTAAGGAGGAACCAGCAGCTACGCTCGATTTTACCCATTTCTGCCTTCTCTTTGCCACTGCAGTGGCAGGAGGAGGCTGCAGCCAGCCAGCCCGCCCATCGCGTACACTGGATCTTTAGTGAAGATGAGCTATCGTTAACATGGAGGTCCTTGCACAAGCCTTTCATCGTAGCGCTCAGATGTCCCCGTGACAAACGCGGCAAAAAGGGCTCAGCTCTGGTGGCGGGCGGGGGGCCATCTGTCTGCATCCCACGCACCCACACGGTGTTTCTTATGCTGATCAAGAAGAGCAAACAGATGGCACTTTGTCACGTGAAACCCATCTTGAGAAATGCAAGCAGCTAATAGTAAACAGTACAGGGCTTACTTTTTCTTGAGCTGAACAAGGGCCGAGGCGGGGGCCTAGGGACTGTTGGTGAGGATGCTGGCAAGGCGAGGGAAGCCCTAGCGCCGCAGGGTGGTGTGTGACACCCTGTAGGGAGGGCCCCTGTTTGCGAGCAGTTGTACAGCAGTCAGATAGTCCCCCTGCCTTTAGGGGCTCCATGGCTTGCGTTTGCTCCCCCTGTTCTCTCCTTCCCCCAACGCGATTGATTTTGCCAGTGACTCATCACTCACACTGACTCTTTGCTTTTTCCTTTTCTCTCACAGGCCAGGGAAGGAGAAGTAGCCATTATAGATAAAGTTCTGGATAATCCGGCTTTGACGTCTAGAGACTTTCAAGAATGGAAACAAACGTACCTTGATCTCTTCATGGACATCTATCAAAGCAGCACCCCGAGGGACTCCGTTAATGGCTTGTCTGAGGTTGATGCACTTATAGCCTCCTTAGCGCACACTCACTCTTACATTGAAACGCATGTATAAAGGTCTCTCTTTTCGTCCTTTTTGCTATACTCCAGCCCTTTACTTAAGTGCATAAAGTAGTTTTTATACCAATATGTGGGAGCTCTAGTAAATTATATTTTAATGTTACTCAGCTGTGTGAAGTAAACCTTCTATAGTCAACGATACCACGTCTTTAATGAGGATTTGTATATTTTATACGCTGCCAACGCTCCGCTTGTGTTTACCTTCTGTGAAATAGCGAACGTGATCTTCAGCTATTAAAGTATTTAAAAGCATTTTTGGAAGACTGTGGCCTTCACCTAGGAAGTTCCACAGGATAAAGGTTTTGTTATCGGAGGTCACTTTTACAATGATATTTTATATAATTCCAGTATTACATTGCATTTTTGGAGTGCAGGTACTATTTTGGTGGTGGAAGAAATCTAATTTTTATATTTAATGAGAAACTCTAGGAGTTTTCTTAAATAACAGGGAAAAAATGTAATGCAGTGGTTGTGTTTCAGTTTTGTCGAACACGCAAAAGGGTGAAAATCAGCAGACAGCAATGACTAATGTGAATTTAAGTATCAAAACGTTAGGTCTTATTTCCTTGTGCTTTTTTTGAAGCCTGTTGCTAAGGTTTACCATCGGTGCAAAGGGATGCTGGTTTGTATTCTAATTAAGACCAAATTATGTGTTATTTGTCTCTCAATCACGTTTAGTTGATTTTTTAAAAAAATTAGTCGCAGTACTGTCATTTATGCTGCTTTTGTGCCGAAGGTATCAGTATAACGTGCAGATTTTGCAAAAGAGAAAATGTAGGCTTTGAACATCCTTGATAGTGGCGTTTCTCTTGCCCAGAAAAGCAGCAGTGGAAAAGGTTCCCAACGAAATGCTCCGAATCTGAGAGGCTTTGAAAATTCCCGCAATGGAAAAATAACGAATGAGATTTTTCAAGTAGTCTCCTGTGTGTTTTCTGAGCTGTGAAATTTGGCCGTATTGCATGCGGGGAAAACGCGTGACAGGAGCAGAGCTGAACACAGAACCTGAAAAATAACCGAGCAGTAAAACAGCCTCTGGTTTGCTTTTGAAGGGGAAGGGACGTCTCTGGGTTCTGCTGCGTTCACAAGCCAATTACAATGTTTCAAACTTTCATGAGATTTGAGATGTGCTGGAGACAACCCGGTGAATATGAGTGGAAACAGCTCCTTAGAGTTAGGCACGTGACTGGACTAGGAAAGCGGGAGGGAAATCTTAAATCACGTATTTACTTTTTATGGGCTTGTTTTCGAAAAGTGATCAGAGCATGACAAAATATTTCTGCTGCTTTTCAGTATTTTGCTGCGTAAGCTAGGACTCATGACATGATTTAATAACTCTCATGCAAAAGGGAAAAGCCTGCTTTATACTTTTTGTAGCGAGTTGGACTCTTAACCAACTTCAGGCTATTGCCTGTACAGCTCAGTGAATGTACTTCAGACTTTATGAGCTCTGATACTTCCTGGCAATTCTATCCATGAAGGGATGAAGGAAAGAATGGACAGATTGATTTTCCCACTCCTTCTTTCTTTCTTTTTATTTCTCTCTCTTTCTCTCCCTCTTTTTCTCTGTTGCTCGCCTCTCTTTCTTTTTCTCCTTCTTTTTCTCTTTCTCCTCCGCTTTCTCTCTTTCCTTCTTGTTAGTTTATTACATTTGGATTGCAAATGTTTTGCGGATTTTGCACAATTGTACAGAAGAGTGGCCTTTCTGTAGCCCGTTTTCAGTAAATCTATATTCAAGTTGATATGGATGATAAATCACCTATTAACGTTTGTATAGAGTTCCAGATCCGGTGTAATATTTGTACCATTAGAAGAATATTGTTTGTATAAACTGGACACTTATTTACTGCATGGGTACTGACTTGTATATTAAATTTGTGAGGTTTTTGTAAATTTCCCTTAAAAAATGCTTGACTTGAAATGGATTGTGCTATTGTTCCAAGCATTTAGATTCTCTTGCTATTGTTTTACTGGACCAAAAGTAAATATATTCATAGAAGAAACTCTTTATATCTGATGGATGTATATGCACATTGTGTAGTTGATTCCTTGTCAAAACCAAGGCAGTTCAGAAGACTTAGATCTGTTGCTATGCAACAGCTATTCTGCCTGCACTTTACGTTAGTAAAGTCAGCTTGATTGCTTTAAAGGTGAAAATTAAACATTACAGTTTTTTAAGCTACTCTAGTGACAAAGAACATGTGTCCTCTCCATTGTGCTGCCTTCTTTTAAGACTATTAAATGTTCTTCTATATATATTTTTATTGTATTAACTCTCAGACTAGAAAGGGAACACTGTAAAATGAAGTACAATAAATTTAGCTTTTAAATGAACATTTTTGACTCGAGATTCAGCTCACTCCGTACCAAAAAGTAATTCTGCAGCATCTGATCATTTTACCTGCAGTTCACAGGTCCACATACCTTAACGTACTCCCATAGTCTGCGCCTTCGAACTCTGCCAACGTGGCCAAGAGGAGGTAAGTCCATTGCTGTTGCGGATGTAGGCAGATGCTGGACAAAGGCTTCTCAAAACCTTCATTTACCTCCCTCCTCCTCATACTCATTGACAAAAGTAAGCCTTTTTTGACTGCAGGATTCTCTCACGTACTAGTTCAACAGCTATGAGCAACATTATGAATGGGCACGATAAAGCAGCGTATGCTACTGGGGTGAGTATCCAGGCATTAATTACAGCAACTCCTGTAATATGTTTCTTAGAGTCTAATAATAAGCCTACCCGTTCAGCTCCGGCCATGTAAACTAACGTAAGGTTTGGATACAAAAGAAATGCACCGTACCAGTAGTGCTTGTCCTTAAAATAACGCAAAATAAGCATCTGAAAGGCACACTGTAACAAAGGCCGCTCAGAGAGAAATGGCTTCTATCGAACAGTCACTGTTTTAACTTAGGGCCGTAACTGAGTCTACATATCAAAAGATCCATGCTTTCTGTCCAATAATGTCATGCCGGTTAGCTAAAGCATTCTTGCCTAGCATGTAGCATATCAAATAATACCTTTTCCTTGGCAGTACTTAATATTCGTTCTCATAGGCATCAATTTTCTAGTCTTTATACAGCTCACTTTCATCTTGCTTAGCCATAGCTTAAAAATTCAATAGCACTTACCAGCTGGGAAAATTACCTCTGATTAAGAAAGCAGAAAAAATGGATTATATTTTTTACCTTTGAAAAAATCTGACTTCCAACACCTATTAATTGCTATCTAGGTATTATTCTTCAAAAGTCAAGGACTGCGATTTTTGCTCATCGCCTCTAAACGTGCTGCTTGCTACATCCTTCCTCGGCGAGACTGGCTTCCAGCTCTGTAAATCCCGGCACCTTTTCTCGTGCTGGAGCCAGACTTTCTTGCCTGTTTCCTGCAAGTGTATGGCTTATCAAAGCAAAATCTCCACTCCGTCACGTTTGGTGCCATTGCTCTTCTCCTGAGGCGATGATTCTGCAGCGTGTGAGCTCAGCAGTTCAACTGCCTCTTCTGCTGACCATCGCTGTCCTGCTCATCAGCCAGTTCAGAGAGTTGCAGCACCGCGCACTGCAGCCCACACCAAGGCAAGGGGACTTTGCAGATCTNTCAGCAGTTCGACTGCCTCTTCTGCTGACCATCGCTGTCCTGCTCATCAGCCAGTTCAGAGAGTTGCAGCACCGCGCACTGCAGCCCACACCAAGGCAAGGGGACTTTGCAGATCTCTTCCCAGCCATCGTTGTCGATGTCGTAGCCAACCACATCTTGCGTGGGGACTTCCTGTGAGTTTTGCCATTTCTTTCCCCCGATAAGAAGAGCCGTTTCTTCTACCACTGCCAGGCCATAGCAAAATCGATCATAGATCAGTGGTCTTAACCGAGTCCATTGGTTTTGATCAGGGTCGTATCTTTCTATTTCAGAGAATGGTTCATATAATCCTAAAAAGGTGAATATGGCTTCTCTGATCGTTGCCATCTGATGCCCAAACCGAGCAATACTCATGGGGGCTTGTTTCATCCACTGCCCTTCAAGCGAACTCAGAGAATATACGTCCTTGCTTGTGTTTGCTGGGTCTGAGTACTTGCCGCCCGAGATATATATAGTATTCTTGCAAATGGCACTGGCATGGCCATGTATCTTGCATGGCAATTCCCTGGCCTTCATCCATCTGTCCCTGCCGATGTTGTAGGCTTCCACAGATGAATGCAGCGACCCGTTCTCACCCCTTCCACCGATGACAAAGATATCCTTGCCTAAGACACAACAAGAAAACTGGCATCTCTTTTCCAGCATGCCTGTGATCTGGGTCCACGTGTTGAATCTCGGATCATAACGGTGGACCTTGTTTGTAACCGATAAGATCTTTTCAGTTTTAGCGTTGCCCAGGGCATCACTTTCTATTTCCCCTCCCAAGACGTAGAGGAAGTTCCCCACCACGCACACGCTGTGGTTCTGCACCCTGTCCTGCACCTGCGTGAGAGTTCGCCATTTGTGATTGTAAACGTCGAAGGCCACCATATCGGTGACGAGCCCCTCGCTTGCTGTCCCTCCCCCCAGCAGAATGATCTGAGTTTTCTGGTTCCTCAGAGTGGTGGACTTATCCTGCAGCACAGGCTGCTTGAAAACAGATGTATGGTAATTAATTGCTTTAATGATCAAGCACTTAATACCTGCAGAGAGGGGCACTTCTGCCTGTGTGTAGGTTTTTCTCAGCTCTTCCACCGGGATGAGGCCATATCTTATGTGCTCTAACAGGCTGCTAGCGTGAGCCAGCCTGGATTTATCCTTCTTCAGCCACATGAGCACAAGATTTAGCAGGCAGGTTTCTTTCACCATGGGGAGATCTGGTGATTCAACCACGGCCTTCAAAGTCCTGAAGTTCAGCTCGAGCAGTCCTGCCAAATCCAAACCCAGCAGCTTCCAGAGATTATTGACAATGTATTTTTCTGTTGCTGCTAAGGCATCTGGCAGGTAGAACTTCCTGGCCACATTGGCGGAGAAGCAGCAGTTTTCTAAGGCAAGATTGTTAACTAAATACTGATTGCACAAGCCAATAGCGCCAGTCACTTGCAAGTAGCTTGCAGCTTCCAAAGTATCTTCCAGGCTTTCAAAGGAAAGGGGCAACAGGGAAGTGTAAATGAAATCCAGGATGTGCTGGAGACCGATGGGTGAGACAACTTGCAGGTGAATTACGCTGGCTTTAGACTCTTGGGTATAGCTTTTGAACATGGCTCGGAAATAGTCGCTGGAGCATGCTAACAAGGACTTGTGTGCAGGAAACTCGTTTTCCTTCACTTTCAGCAAAATATCGCACAGAAAGCCCTCTGATCTCAGGGTCTGGTACTGGGCGAGCACAGCAGTGCAGTGTGCTTTGCAGTAGGAGAGGAAATAGCTCATGGTAGGCAATGCAATGCTTTCCCCTTGAGTTATTAAAGCTAAGACAATTAGGTATTGAGACAGCTGCCCTACTCAACAGTCATTGCTTGAATGCCCAGCAGACCTCCAGCTGTTAAAGCCCAACCAAAAAAAAAAAAAAAAATCAGTGTCTTGCCTGGCATGAGGGGACAGTTAGTAGATTTGTAGCGAATTCAATGCATTCCTTTATAGAAAAAAAAGCCGAATGTCATAACAGCTGTAGAATGCTTACTTTTCTCTTCTCCGCCGCTTGTACAAGGATGAATGGTCCACGGCTGTGCTGAGCACTTGCTTGGCTGGCCATCAGGTGACAGATGAGGGAGCTAGATGACAATCCCAACAAATGACACTTTGTGTCTGCTCAGCCGTTGCCCTCGACCCTTCTTGCTCCGCAGGCAGATCAAATAGATCCTCTCTGGCTGCCAGTGCACGGCTCTGAGCAGGCACAGATGGGAAGGCAGCACCGGCTTTCCTCCTCTCCTGTTTGTGTTTCAAACTCAGGTAAAGTTAGACTTTGCCTCCCCTGGCAGAGCAGCCCCCTTTTCATCCTCTTTTCGCACTCTCTTAGGAAGCCTCTACCGAAGATCAAATCAGCACCCAGGGATTGTTACATGAAGATTTTCTAAGCCCATAAATCTTTGCCCGGCAGGCACTAAGACAACCAAAATATCATGATTAGTCACTGGTTTGATTTGACATGCATTTCTGGGCTCTTTGCTTCACATGACGCTGCCATAACTCACAGCTACCAGAATAGCCACAGGCACATCCCCTTGTCCGCCCTGCCCGGGACCCGACCTCAGGCGGGTGAGCAGAGGGGCCAGGGACCAGGCGGGCAGAGGAGTTTCCACCAACAGCCACAGCCAAAGCAGCTGACTTGGAACGACCTGGCTGGAAATCACAAGCGTAACACATTTGCACAAAGCGGTGGCAAAAATAGATTCCCCCAGTTGGGCCGTAATAAACTGAAATCTGTTTATAGAGGAGGCTTTGCATAATTGTGCTCTCGGTTACCAGCTGGGAACAAACCCGGGGCCCCCAGGGACGGCTCAGAGCTCACTCGCTCAGCTTTCTCACTTTCAGTTTGTCCCAATTAGAAGCACGTACATGGGGATTATCCCTGATTTTCACCCAGGCCCTTCAGGGTCTAATTTCTGCTAGGAATAGTAGCTCTGCACGGGCTACGCATCCCGACCTCTTAAAGCTTGCCTTTATTTTTCTTTTTTTTTTTTCCCTGCAGAACTCTGGGCGGAGGTGTTCAGGAAACTCCTCCAGACACTTTTCTTTCCAGGTCAAACATGCTCAGGACTTGCAAAACTTGACAGCGTTGATAAATGCCAGACCATTTTGCTGCATCATGGGCCAGCAGACTTGGGGGCAGAGGAGGGTCCCTCAGGACTGAAGAATTTCACCTTTTGCTCAAGCCAAAGGTAAAGCCTTTTTACTGTATTTGCTTATATTTATTTATGTGATGTCATGAAATTCTCCCTTACCCCTGTGACCAAGGGGTCTTTGAGAGCTGACTGGATCCTAATGTGCATCATGCGTGCTGTCCGACTGGTGTAGTGACCCTAAGCTGTCTTGCTGAGAAGACGGGTACCTGTATGTGCTCTGTTCTGTTTGTGGGGAAGGATTCAAAAAACACCGTTCTTCATTGCCGTACAGCTCTGAAAATTGATTTACTGCTTGAATGCACTTTCCATCATGACATTATAGACCATAAATCAGGATCTTGCTAAAAAAACTTCCCCCTTGCTAGCAAAACGACATGTATGGGCAGTAGCGATGAAGGAGGGAAGGGATGCCTTGTTTTTCTTTCCCAGTGGCTTTGCCTACGTCCATGTTGGGACAATTCTAAAGTCTTTCTGATGTCGATAGCAAAACTGTGCAGTCGAGTCTGGTTTCATGCTTTTCCTGTTTTAGACAAACCCCAGACTGGGTGCCTCTGTCACCCCTTGGCAGTCATGCATGCTGGTGACCAGGGACCAGGCCTTAAATGCTCCCACTCCTAAAGATAATGCTTTCCCCTGTTGAACGCCATAAGGTACCAGATTTCAAGAACACGAGGTGTGGATAAACCTCCACTGTTTCAAAACGGCAAGCCGGTGCTGCACCATCGCACTTTCCCCTCACTGCAGTGTGAGCACAGGGGAGTGCGGGGGCTGCGCCTTCAGTGCAGAATTGTCTTTGAGGAGCATTTCTAGAGCGGTTCTGGCATAAGCAAGTCCTGGCACCACCGCCTCTTCGCCAACAGTCCTTGTCCCCCCACCAGCCCTTCGCCTGTGCTGCCACGATTGCTCTGAGTCTGGGGGCTGGGAGGTGACACAACCAGGAACTGATGCGCAGAGAGGAGTGGTAGGAAACCCAAAAATACAACAGCGGAGAGGTCTCTGCATCCTGGATCAGGTCCTCAGCTTCCCTCACAATGTGGCCTGCCAAGCAGATGTAGTGCCCCAACCCAGAGCGCAGCAGAGGCGAGCCACTGGCTGGGCAGGCAGCTGGGGACCACTGGGAGAGACCCTTGGCACATGACACCCACCTGATGCACAGAACCCGGGCTGGTCTCCTGTTGTTGAACCATGACCAACAGCCCTCCAGTGCTGGCAAAGGGCTTCGTGCATGATGGTAAGCCATAGAAGCTGTGACTGAGGACACATAATTAATTAAATCCTACTTCCTCTGGATCCAGATGTACCATGAAACGGTCAGAGATGTGGCTTGGGCAACTGTGGATATTGCCAGCACCAGCCAAAACATGCTTATTCCCCCCATCAAACGATGCACTCGCAGCCCAAGGCAACGTGCCTTTTCGCCTCCCTCAGCAAGGCCAGGCCAGATGCTGCCCAGGCTTGCACCGGTTTTTCTGGCATGTATAAAGTACCAACACAGCACCGAGCGCGAGCGCTGTACCTTCAGAGAGGCCAAATGAGGCTCAGGCTGAATGTCCTTGCCTATGCCCAGAGTGATGCCACATTGACCAAACCGGGTGTGCATCATTTGTTCTCCAAATGAATTCGGTGCACGGACTGCAGCTTATACAGCTCAGTTGCCAGCTCATTACAGTGCATTGCCACAGGAGCCAGCACTGGTTTAACTGAACTGATTTAATACCAGAGTCGGATAAGCAGGTCCTATAATTGTATGCAGATTTGCTGTGCGATTCCCTCTCAGACCAACTTCATCTTCATGGCAAGCCAGCTAATAGAAATAGTAAGAAAGAATCATGATCCTTATAAAGCTGTTTATTTGCCCAGAGATTTTTTTTTTTTTTTTACTTATAATTGAAATAAAACCAAATCCTTTCCAGTCCCTTGCTCTGGAGTGACAAAAAAAAAAAAAAAAAAAGATTATCATTATCGAAATGAGGTTTCTCCCTGCTCTGCTTTTAGGCAGTTAGCTTTGTCTAACTAGGAAGCTTACTCAGCTGGCACCCTCCTTTGTCAACAGACAGATTATCTCCAGACGGCAATTCGGGCCTTTGGCACCTTTGGAGGAATATTTAATGTCCATTAGCAAGAGAGCAGGCAGTGACTAAACAGCTAACTTACTTACCAATCTCAGGAACAGACCTCGCACTAGGTGGATGCAGTCAAGCCATGATCATATTTTTCTCATCTGTAATTTGGAAGATCAGATCTAATGTTTGACTCACTAGATGGTGCTTAAAATTGGGGAAACATTAGTGTTTCAATGATACATGGTTTGCTGGGAATAGATGGTACATTTTTTAATTGTGCGCATCATTTAGACCTTAATTAGGTTGAGATTTCAGGCTTTTAGCATATTTTCTGTTGAAATCATCGCTACAGTACAGTAGTCAGTCTGCAGTAAGAAAGAATATTCAGAGGTGTTCTGGGAAAAATGTTGGCTTCCACACTTGCAGTTATTTTTTTTCCTGTGCAAAGCTGAAAAATGGCCTGAATTGCAATGCCGTGTTCAGTTTAATCTTGCAAGTAGGCCATCAGTCAATAAACACTTCAATTACCATTGTAAATTTTCCCAATTATTTTTTAAGAGTAAAGGTTATGAAAAGAGTTGTACAAGTAAAATTAGGTTCATTAGTAACAAGTGACTTACTGAAAAATATTCATTACAAAAATCCACAACGGAGGATTTCTGAGCTACGCTTTGTTCCAGAAGAAATTGGTGCAGTCCAGAGGACAACAGAGCAAACGCTTCAGGTGCTTGATAACGTACCGCATGAACAACTCCAGCCAAAGCGAGCCAGATGATGAATGAGATAGGGATGATGCAGCACGTAGGTTTTCTAGAAACTGCTAATCAGAAAGATCGTATTGATTTAAGTTGTCTTGCAAAAATCATTGGACTAGAATCTGTACTTCATCCTTGAATAGCCATTCACAATAGTATTTGGGTCACGCCATCTATTTAAAGCAAAGGATGTTTAGCCTGGAAAACCAGTCTTTAAGAACAAAATAGTAAGAGGGAGAAATTTTCTTGCAGCGAAAAGCAATGTCTGGCAAGATAGTGTCTGTGTATAAAAGCAAAGGAGAAAGTTACCGGCTTGGATGAAGTGGGCTTAGGCCATGAGGTTTCCATTTTGGCAGAGGGAGGCTGGGGACACACGTGGCTTTAAGTATTGTCTGTGTGTGAAGGAGACGGGGGTGCCCACAGGACACTCTGCCCCCCATGAGCTGGGGGAGCAGGAAATCAGCGCAGGGCAGGGCATCCCCCGGCCCATCAGAGGAGTCTGCTAACCCTTGGCACGCCGTAGCCATCCATGGAGGGGTCACCTAGGAGGGGTCTGCTCCCGGGAACGATGCTGGCAAGAAAAACTTTGGCTGAGTGCAAGCCTCTGTCTGCCACTGGGGAGAAGAGGAGGTTTAGTGTGATCAGGAGTCAGAGCAGGGATCCCAGCCAAAGCTTGCTGCGAGGCCGTGTCTGTAAGCTATAGCCGCATGGAAGTTATTCTGGTTTTTGTGGAAAAAGAGGAAGAAAGGAGGGAATACCATTGGCACACCTGGGGTGGGAGTCCCCTGTCCCAGTTGGGTTATGCTAGCACTAAGTACACTGATGTGAGAAAGCATCCTGTGTCGAACTGGGACAGGCAATACGAAATCACAGTCTTTCAATCAGCTGGTGCCTCATTTGTTTCTTCTCTCTTTTTTTCAGGTTCCCTTTCGTTCATCTCCCATGAAGACAGATGTAGTTATGGCTTCCATTCCTCTCTCAGTGGGTTAGGTGTGCCCTTCCCCAGTGAATAAAAAAACAAGTCGGGAAAGTATTTAACTTGGGTTCCCATTTCAGAGCAACTGCAGTGGTATGAGTCAGGTGATGCCACTGCAGGATAACGAAGGTGAATTTATTTCAGAGCAGATGTACTAACGGCCTTCGCAGTGCTTTACGGCAGAGGGCTGCTTGGGCTCCATCTGCTCCTGTGATGGTCTGGTGGCACCAGAGATGTTCTGCATCGAGCCCTTGCTTTTCTCTGCCCTGGGCAGCCAGTGCTGCCCATGCTGCATCTGGGGCAGAGAGGGACCCGCAGCCCCTGCCCAGGGACACCTTCGCTCTGCATCCTGCTCAGAGCTGCTC
Organism: Steatornis caripensis; assembly: GCA_013398225.1. Lineage (NCBI taxonomy): Eukaryota > Metazoa > Chordata > Aves > Caprimulgiformes > Steatornithidae > Steatornis > Steatornis caripensis. The sequence goes on from VZSC01019028.1 coordinate 119,912, forward strand.
AGACTATGGTTGCTGCTGACTTTGCACAGTGAGGGCACATACAGCTGTAGCTGAAGTTGCTCTGCTCATGGATCACTTCTGCACACGTGGAGGGAGGTCCTCTTGCTAGAAAAGAACCATTTTTGACCCCCTCTCCTGCCTCCCCAAGACCTTGTGTCTGAACTGTGTTCCCAAACTTTATGTGCTTGGGTATATCATTGGGTGGCAAAAGCTCAGCTTCAGGCTGTATGACCCCTAACAGCAAGAGAGCTGGGTCTTTCCCTTCTCTCTGTGGTTGGATATGCCCACCAGCTCCCAGCTCTGCCCCTACCGCAGATAGCCCAGTCCAGCCTGACATGGTTTCCATCACCCTAGTGATGCACGTATCCAGTACAAAACCAGTATAACTGTGATCTACACCTCAGGTCTAAGAAAAAGATAAGGAAATGGGGACTGGCTCCCCATGCTGCAATGGTCTCTTACTGCATTTACTTGTAATCAGAGCTAGGATTATTTTTTTATAGGGATAGAAATGTAAGGTAAAGCCAGTGCTCTGGGACCACGGAGAAGAAAACACAAATGACATTTTCCTCTATTAGGACACCATATAGATGAAGTAAAGATGCAGACTGGAGAGGTCTCTCTGAAATCAAGATGTTTTTCACGTAAGCTGGTTAGGATTCAGCTCTTCCATCCTCTACCGTTCTCTAATTCACGTTCAAGTAAATGCTCTCTAAGATACAGACTGTTGCTTAGCAAAGTAAAGGTTACAATGTAATCAGCTGCTGTTAGCACTGTTCTTCTATGAGATAATGAGACCCTGATGACCACGCTCAATTGATCACTAAAAGTGTTCCTAGAATCTGTACGCTATACCTATCTCATTGTCATCGTTAGCAGCAGCAGCATGTTACCTAGTGACTCGGGCTGTGTCCCTCCACGATCTGCAACTCTCAGGCTTATTCCTGGGACTGAAAGGGTTGCACCTGCAACTGCTAATCCTATTCCATTTGCTCACAAGCAAAGGCTTGCTCACAAGGTTTGTGAGCAGGAGAGACAGCCAAGGGAGAGCACCCAAGCCCTCGTGCCAGGTGAAGGGCAGCTGGAATGAATTGCACGTGCTGAAGGATGGAGGATGGATGGCAAACCATCAAGTTTGTAGGGGGCTTTTTGTCTTAATGACTTCCTGCTGAATAAAGCCACACTGGAGTGTGGCAAAGGCATTGATGGGATGTGTTTTATTCACCCCCCTAATCTTCGTGAGTTATTGAATGGTGCTTGACTAGCAAGACTCACCGGTCAGGCTGAGCTCAGAACTAGTCCATAGTGGTACAAGGTACTGGTGACCCTACTCACCAAACAGGGAGAGAGGCATCTCCCTCCGGACTAGATACAGTCTCTGGATTCCACTCCTGAAAGAAATTTCGAGGGTAGTTACAGGAACTGACCTGCATATGGCAAGTTTTCTTTCCCAGGCCAGGGTCCCAGCAGACCATGGCTTCAGTCATCTCTCTTCCCCTGGTATGAGCTGGATGCATAGTGGGCATGAATATAAGCTGTGGATCGTGGTAAGCCAAACTTCTAGGTACATCCTCAAGGTGCTCTCCAAGAACTAGTCTACTGTGAGCTCATTTTTATTAATTTTTACTTTAGAGTTCTTGTGCCAGCAACAGTGCAAATATTGGCTTCCTCATGGAAGTGCAAGGGTTTGCTTGCCCAGAAAAAAGACATAGGCTACTTAAAGCAGCTTGAAAGGCTGTTGATATACTGACCTTTTTTTTTTCAGCAAGTTTATTTGGGTCTCATCTGCCTAGGTTGAGAATTGACATGAGTGCCTCTCAAAGAGAGTGAATGTAGATGGCCCGTGCTCTGAGCCCCAGCGATATGCGCCTGGCACGACAACACAGTGTCATTTCCTTGGTACAATGGCAGAGTTTTCAAGGGACCTTTGGATTTTACCTGAAGCGGAAAAGTCGACGCTGTACGTTATCTTTTCTGCCACACGAAAGAAATGAAATTGTAGACAGGTAAAGAGAAAAGCATAGGGCAGATGGACCAGAAACCTATGAAAGCCTTTGGGAGGAAACATAAAGTTCAAAGTGCCTAAGAGCAAACCACCTTCCCAATGCTGCAAAGATTTATCTGTCCATTCGTCTCCCAGGTGGCCTGTCTCCCAAGGGCACTAGGTGTCTCTCAGCAGAACCATGAGATTTGTCTGCATTAGAAGTCATGAGCCCTCAGATGGGCCGCTCCATCCTTGCTGAGTTACCAAGCAATGCACCCAGGGTAAGCACACACCCTCCTGAGGGATGCGGGTCAGCCTGAGATGCTCTCTCAGGTAGACTGGCAAAACTCCTCCTGCAGTAAAGAGATGGTGCTCTTTTGGGGTGAGGGTGGGGAATATGCTTCAGCAGGATGCTGTGCTCCTTTCAGAAAATCCAGAGCCCTCACACGCACAAGAACAGTCCGGTTGCATCCCCCTCCCTCATTTGCAGAGGCAGCACTGATATCTAGGAACCTCCTCCGGTCCTGACAGCTGTCGTGTCAAAGGAGGGGATGCAGAGGAGAGCTGGAGTTAAATGAAAAACATGGTTAAATGGAGCTACCAAACAATGGCGTAAATTTGATATCCTACCATTAAAAGGGAGAAAGGGAGGCAAGATTAAAAATAAATGTACATGCTTCAAATTCTTTAAAATTACAAGTAACGACATTATTAGTGCTTTCTGGAGGTTGTGCTATGAGAGCAATACGGTAGTTTAGGCCAACATTGACCATCTTGACAGGGTACAACTATGGCTTCCCTACATTTTGGCCTCTTCCAGTCTTCCTCTTCGCTGAACTGTGGTCGAACAAGCAAGTTACTGCAAAGAAATCTTCCTTAAGTTGTGCTATGGAAATGACAAATCTGGTCAGAGAAAACCTGATTTTAAAAGGTAAGTAGGTTTATATGTGTAGAGGAGTAATCTCTGCCTACGCCTTCATTTAGCCCACAGTAACATATGAATGTGCCTACAGCCCTAGTAAAAAAAAAGGTCAAAATTAATGTATTAGCTTCACAAACTTGGCCTGAGGCAGACTTCCAGCCCATCACTGTGCAGGGAGCTACTGTGCACTGCTACTACAGCACTCCCATTACACTAGCTAAGCCAAAGCTTTTAAAAAGACAGATTGCATTAAGTATGTTCTCCCACGCTTCCCAACATCAGCACCCTAACACGATTTCCAGGGCGGGATGATTACACTACCTTGAAAAGAAAACACTCGAGTTCAGGAGATGTTTCAAAATAGCCATATCCACTCGTTCCTTACATCCACCAGCTGTATGTGTAAAGTAACAAGCAATCTCTGCAAACAAACTGCACACCCTGATATTTCTATTAATCTTGACTACGAGGCTGTAAGTAGAAATAATAAAAAGAAAATGAAAGTAATCACCATACAAATCATCTGTCCATTTTTCCCCAAGCGGGTTTATTTGCCTTTAACAAAACAAAGCAGCTGTAAAAAGTCTGACAGATCTTCTGCAGGGGGTTATATTTTGCAACTTTCTTCAATTCTTCAGCGAGCTTTGTGATCTAGTAAGTATTTTCCAGTTCAAAGTTTACAGAGTTGTATGGAAATAGGGGCTGGTTTGGATTCCTTTGAAGCCAAGGGGAATTTTGCCATCAACTCTGGTACAAGCACAAGTGCAACGTTCTTGGCACATATAAGTTTTGGGGGCTAAAGTATCTGTCTTAGCTTAATTTTTCAGGAAGGCCCTTCTCCTGATCTTCCTCGTATTTTCTGAAAAGAGTTACTGGAGAAAATACCACATTTCTACAGCCTCCAGAATCACAAGACATTACCGCAACCTCCAGAAAAGAAGTACTGCAGAGAACTTCAAGTTCCTATAGGGCATTTGTGGTTTCCCATACACTGACATTCTCAACTACAAAGACAAATGGAGAGAATAAACAGGCATTGCTAAGACATCAGGAACAAAAGCGTTCAGGGCATTTTTAACAGCGGAAAGAGCAGTTAGAGGCCAGGGTCCCTTCAGGCAGCTAAACAACCCTAATGACCATTGCTGCTCATGACAATGTCCTTCCTACTTACTAAAATGCAGTGATTCTGTTATCAAGGTGACACTAAACTGTCTGATATGGTTCAGGACAGTGTCGTGTGCGATGGGCACTTTAGAAACACTCAGAAAGTGCTGGCAACTGCCCTCCCATGAGGCCACTGCTGTAAGTCACTGCTGTCAATAAATTTTGTTGCTCTTAATTGTTTGGGTTTCTCTGAGAAACAAATATTTACCAGCTTCTGGTTTGCACAGTCTTCTGGAGGTCACAGATGCTAGCTCCAAGGGGAGCCAAGCTATTCAACCTTAAGCTATTCAACATTGTCTTCCTGTGCAAGCCTGCGCTGACATAAAAGCCAGCATTGCTATGGGACTTATGTGCAAGGATGGAGGAGTAAAGTTCTTCTCCTCTTGGCCCATTTCAGTTATTTTTAAAAGCTTATGCATTCAGGGGTGGAAACAGACGTCTTCATTCTGCTTATCCTTTTCGGATGGGGTTGATGTGTTGGATGTTAATGGTCTGCTAGGAAGCTAGAATTATATTCTCGTATAATAAACGTAGATGGAGGGAAGAGAAAAGGATTTTCTTGGGAGTGTTATTAGCGGTGAAAGTATTTATTAAGAAAAAAATACTCATGTTTTCCAAAACTATTGTAACCCTTCTACATCCACTACATGAGTACATGTAGTAACCTGTAGCTCCAGAAAATCTTCAACTCACGTTATCTACTGGCCTCATCTAAACTTCCTAGGACTATTAAGACAAGAAATGCTCTCTGGCAGTTTTCTTATACCCACCTTTCATTTCATTGTGACCAAAAGTCCCAACCAGGAGAATTGCTGGGGAAGCTTTTATCAAATTTTGTGCCCTGACTCTTTTTATTTGAATTACATAATTTTTGATAACACCAGTCGCCTGCACACTCATCTGAGCTAGTAGACTGTGAAGGCAACAAACTGTGTACTGAGCTACACCTTCTGCCTGGTGCAGTGGTTTGGGGTTTAACTTTTAAAATTTTAGTCATTTCTTCTGTGCCTTTTCTGCCTTGCTTTGGTTTTGGTCTGTATAGGCATTAGAGAAGGTGAAGCTTCACATGCCTGGGTGCTGCCAGTTCTTCTCCTGACTGAGATCTTTTAGCTCTCGCTTGGGTTCAATAAGAACCAGCTCGCTTTCTTTTACGCCTCATTATATTTGTCATCTGACCTAGAAGAATCACAAAAGACCAAGGTCCCCACTTAAGATCATGCAGGTTAATCATGAGGGGCAATACAAGGTTTGCTTTCTCAGCCCTAGGATGGAAATTGATAGGATTGACACATTTTCTAATTCGATTGCTCTACTCAGTGTTGTATGTGTGTCCTGCACAAGCATCACATGTAATATCACCCACGTATGGTACATATATGCAGGCCAATAATAAGAAACACTTTCTAACAGTAAAGATAACAATTTGAATTACATAATTTTTGATAACACCAGTCGCCTGCACACTCATCTGAGCTAGTAGCCTGTGAAGGCAATAAACTGTGTACTGAGCTACACCTTCTGCCGAGATGGGATGCCTGGGGAGGTTGGAGGGTTGCCATCATGCATGGGTCTTTAAAGCACGCTGTAAAGAATATGTTCCCTACAAAATTGCCTGAATTAGGCAATTGTATCGCCTTGGACTTGGAGGCAAGAAGATGGATTAGGTGCTCTTTTGAATCCCTCTGAGGGCTGTACTCTAGGATCTTCTGCTTACGATAAGCCTTCCGTCACAAAGTTCTGAACTATGAGGCATGTGCCTTATCAGGCCTTGGTGATTCACACAAGTGATTTTCTAAATAGAGATGCCTTGCTGAAAAACAAAAGCCTTAAATAGGAAAAAGCTTGGGACGCATGCTGGTGTGTGATACTTTGGAGACGCCACAATCGCTCTGTTTGGAAGGTTTACTGAGCATGTCAGTAAGCTGAAAGTGTACAGGACAAAGGGCACGCAAAGCGTCTGCCTGAAAGCACTGCCTCTCTTCACAGGAAGAGCCATTGCCCAGCATCACTGCTGTTTAAAAAGCTTCTCCCCAGGGATGTCACCACTTGAGCTCTTCTGCTGAGATCAATCCATAAAGAACGCATTTTTGACAACTGACTGGAGTACTATGGAAATGAATTCCACCACTGCTGATGTCAGAGTTAGTTTTTCTTATTTCTTTTTCTCCCCTGCCTCACCTAAAGATAAAAAATGTGGGTAGTCTTCTATCTTATTTGAAATTTGAAAAGTAGAAATAGTTTTTGTTCTGAATATTAGGATATCAGGAATTTGCATTTCTGGATGTGCCTTTCCTTTGGTTGTTTTTCCTTGAAGAGAAGCAGCAAGGCATGTAAAATAGCAGTAAACAAAAAAAATTAATAAGCAAGAATGTAACAACAGCCATGTTCTTCTGTTGGATTCATCCTGTCCCACACCAAGTCAATACAGGTGCAGAAGACAGATGCTTGCAGAGCTGGAAGCTGCTTCTAGTAAAGATTTTCAGGGCAATACAACACCAGTTCGAAGGCTGGGACACAACAAGCTGGAGGCATAATATCTCCACATCAGCACACACCTGCATTTCCTGAAATAATCATGCCATCCTGCAGTGCAAAATCATTTCCCCAGCGTGCTGGTTCACTTGTTCCTCAAGCAGGCCAGAATGACTTTGCAGTGGAAAACACAGACAAACTAAAGAATCTCTTGGAGGGCTGAGATAGTCCCTGCTTTACAGGGAAGGACTAGAAATCCTGGGCACCCAAGCTGGTTCCCCACAGGTGTGAGGAGCTCCCTGCAGGCCAGCAGGGCACAAAGCCCCAAGCGGGCTGGATGGGGACTCCAGTCCTCCCTCCCTGCTGCCCTGGCCTGCCGCCACCCTAGTGGGATGGGGTTTGGGAGTGGGATGGGCTGTGGTCCCATCTAATGCCTTTCTGAATCACACTCCTCCCCAGGCTCCTCCAAAGCCCATGATCTGGTGAGGCCCTTCTCAAGGTGAGCGCTCGCCAGCCATGGACTTTATACGTGAAATACCAAGCCGGGAAATGACGTCTGCCGTCCCACAGAGTGAAGGATACAGTTCATCTTCTTCCCTCCCTTGCAGCCTACCCTCTTCCAAGGGTCTCTCTCTCCCCCTGATTCTCTGAGGCTGCAGACCAGCACAGCTTCAGCGACGTGGATGGTGTAGTGCCACACTACGCCAGCAGATGACCTGGCCCTTGGTTTTAGGTCAACGATATGGCTGTAGCACACGTAGCTTTCTCTTGCTTTGCCGGACATGCGGCATAGGCAGAGCATATCCCTCTCTTCTCAAGGGCCAGGGAAGAGCCCAGATGTCCCATTTGCATCACAACGACTATATGAATTTGCTGGTGACTGGATTTTCTCAACCACGTGGTGCTGTCCAGTGTCATTTTCCGGATTTCCACAAAGCTCTTCCAGCTCGCACTGCATTGCTTGATGGCTCTCAGCATGAGGATGGTCGGCAGCATTTTACTGGAGAAACAGTCAAAGCAGGGAATTAAGACACGGCCTCATTCGGAGGCATTAGTGCCCGAGTCACTGGGATGTCATTTGGGCATGAGGACAGCCTGTGAAGGCTTTCAGATCACATGCATGTGTGACATTTAGAAGAGATGGGTGACCTCACAGGAGATTATCTGAGATATCTAAACTGGCCACAGAAGGTGGCATTGGAGGCTTTCATTTATCCTCACTAACCTTCAGCAATAAAAATGGAGGATGAGCACACGGATGTGCATGCAGCAAGTATGCAAGAAGCTCTGAGAACATTGTGAAAGCCAGAGGGCTGGTAAACCATACCCCGGCTCTGGTGACACGCGGCTGTCATGGAAAGAAGGAGGAGGAGGACACTATGTGTTTCACAGGGCAGAGTGCTTTATTTGATTTTTGTGTATGTGTGCTTTTGCTACAAGACTGTGCAGCAAAAGTTAAGACTTTGTGCTCCCTTCCTGGAAAGCATGAATTTGGATGTTCTCCCAAACCTCCTAATTCTAGATACGGCCACCAGGCCAGGGCCAGCGTTGGCAGCAACAGTGAGGGCAACCAGCGACACTGAGAAGTAAAGCCCTGATGATTCAAACCTCCCTCAGCTGCTTCAACCACTCACCCTGCGTCTCCAAATCAGCACCTCAGCACACACCAGGACTGTTTGTGGGGAGCAAAGAGCAAGGCAGATTTCCTGAGTTCACTAACAGTAAGGATCCAGAGAGCCCTGAGATGTCTCAAGTCTTTGGCCTTCCTCTAAGCATTCATCTGTCGTGTGTCAGCCCAACACATACCTTTCTCCAGCCTGCTGGACCTGCTCCGGTGTACCTGCTGAGCTGCCTGTTAGAAAATTTGAGCAGGAGGAAAGAAGCGATATGGCAGCAGGGATCTTGGTAGCCCTGAAATCCCTCTTGCTCCCTGGCTTGTTTCTCAAAGCAGAAACCTAGACCTGTGCCCTCTTCTGCCTCTCACTCTCACCTTCCCCTTCTCAGCTTCTAGGAGTTGACCCCTTGTGTGTTCTCCCACTGCACTCGATGACTCCACCTACTCATACAGATCCTTCTCGTGTCCAAGCAGGCATGTGAATCCTGCCCCTTGTGTCCAAACTTAGAATCATAGAATAGTTCAGATTGGAAAAGACCTTTAAGATCATTGAGTTCAACCATTAACCTAGCTCTGCCAAGCCCACCGCTAAACCTTGTCCCTGAGCACCACGTCTACACATCTTTTAAATACCTCCAGGGATAGTGACTCCACCACTTCCCTGGGCAGCCTGTTCCAATGCTTGGAAACCCTTTCCATGAATAAAGTTTTCCTAATAGCCAACATAAACCTCCCCTGGCACAACTTGAGGCCATTTTCTCTAATCCTATCACTTGTTACTTGGTAGAAGAGACCAACCCCCACCTCGCTACAGCCTCCTTTCAGGTAGTTGTAGAGAATGATAGGGTCTCCTCTCAGCCTCCTTTTCTCCAGGCTAAACAACCTCAGTTCTCTCAGCCGATCCTCATCAGACTTGTGCTCCAGACCCTTCACCAGCTTCGTTGCCCTTCTTTGGACACGCTCCAGCACCTCAATGTCTTTCTCGTCGTGAGGGGCCCAAAACTGAACACAGTATTCGAGGTGCAGCCTCATCAGTGCCGAGTAGAGGGGGATTGCATGGTCCACAGATATGTGCTAAGGACAGGAAATACTGTGTGCGGTGTCATTACAAAGTCCAGTTCAGCTACGTGCTGACTTCTGCATTTCTGCTCAGGTCAGGACTTGCATTATCAGTCTGCTGATAGAAGGGAGATCTGTTAAGATCCATTAGATGAAGAACCACTGTATTAGATGAAGAATACTCTGAATAGAAACCATTGCAGTACCTGTGAAAACATTTACTAAGAATGCAGTAACTGTAAGAAAGACAAACCAAAGTCCAGTTTCACTAAAAATACAGCAAAGGATTAGGTCACTTTTCACAGAACAACATCCACACACAACAAAATTCAGTTAGTTGGCAGACAAGATTTATCAACCACCAGAGCAAATGAAACCCGCAGTTGGTATCAGGGCCAGAACAGTGCCGCTTTGCTATTGCACTTGCAGTTAGTCACCAGTCTTCTGTAGGATATCTTTGAAAACATCCACTTCGTAGGTATTGCAAAGCAATGTAGTGGGAGGTGAGTATAACATATGTGTTTATTTTATAAATGGCTTTAGAGTGCTTCCCAAGACTCGGGAAAACTAGATTTTAGCAAGTTTGACTGATCTTATATATTAAGATATATTAAGATATCTTATGTCTTAATGTTTAATCTAGGGGCATAATGTAAGGAGCAAAGCTGCAGTACATTTTGAGGGCTGAAAAAGTGGTGTTAGAGGGAGTTTCCTTTGTAATTGTTCGTGCACCTGTAGTACTAAGCAGCTTGTATTGTAAAATTAGGGGTTTTTTGCCAAGTACATTACTTAATCTGCTTCACTTATAAAGCAAAAACTCATTCAAATTAAACGTGGGGGAAACCAGGACTTATTCACAAGGGCAAAAGAAAATTGTTTCAACATTTTGGCCCTGAAGCTATTACCAAGAAAAATACAGCTACTTTCCTTGGACGGCCTTCTCTGATTCTCTTCTCTCAACATCAATTTTTTATAATACAAAATGGCCAAAGCACCAGATTTTTATTACATCTTCCCATAAATAATTTACAGACAGCATGGAACAAGAGATAAATAAGAG
>VZSC01019028.1:130332-150079 GCA_013398225.1 Steatornis caripensis
CTCCACCACTTCCCTGGGCAGCCTGTTCCAATGCTTGGAAACCCTTTCCATGAATAAAGTTTTCCTAATAGCCAACATAAACCTCCCCTGGCACAACTTGAGGCCATTTTCTCTAATCCTATCACTTGTTACTTGGTAGAAGAGACCAACCCCCACCTCGCTACAGCCTCCTTTCAGGTAGTTGTAGAGAATGATAGGGTCTCCTCTCAGCCTCCTTTTCTCCAGGCTAAACAACCTCAGTTCTCTCAGCCGATCCTCATCAGACTTGTGCTCCAGACCCTTCACCAGCTTCGTTGCCCTTCTTTGGACACGCTCCAGCACCTCAATGTCTTTCTCGTCGTGAGGGGCCCAAAACTGAACACAGTATTCGAGGTGCAGCCTCATCAGTGCCGAGTAGAGGGGGATTGCATGGTCCACAGATATGTGCTAAGGACAGGAAATACTGTGTGCGGTGTCATTACAAAGTCCAGTTCAGCTACGTGCTGACTTCTGCATTTCTGCTCAGGTCAGGACTTGCATTATCAGTCTGCTGATAGAAGGGAGATCTGTTAAGATCCATTAGATGAAGAACCACTGTATTAGATGAAGAATACTCTGAATAGAAACCATTGCAGTACCTGTGAAAACATTTACTAAGAATGCAGTAACTGTAAGAAAGACAAACCAAAGTCCAGTTTCACTAAAAATACAGCAAAGGATTAGGTCACTTTTCACAGAACAACATCCACACACAACAAAATTCAGTTAGTTGGCAGACAAGATTTATCAACCACCAGAGCAAATGAAACCCGCAGTTGGTATCAGGGCCAGAACAGTGCCGCTTTGCTATTGCACTTGCAGTTAGTCACCAGTCTTCTGTAGGATATCTTTGAAAACATCCACTTCGTAGGTATTGCAAAGCAATGTAGTGGGAGGTGAGTATAACATATGTGTTTATTTTATAAATGGCTTTAGAGTGCTTCCCAAGACTCGGGAAAACTAGATTTTAGCAAGTTTGACTGATCTTATATATTAAGATATATTAAGATATCTTATGTCTTAATGTTTAATCTAGGGGCATAATGTAAGGAGCAAAGCTGCAGTACATTTTGAGGGCTGAAAAAGTGGTGTTAGAGGGAGTTTCCTTTGTAATTGTTCGTGCACCTGTAGTACTAAGCAGCTTGTATTGTAAAATTAGGGGTTTTTTGCCAAGTACATTACTTAATCTGCTTCACTTATAAAGCAAAAACTCATTCAAATTAAACGTGGGGGAAACCAGGACTTATTCACAAGGGCAAAAGAAAATTGTTTCAACATTTTGGCCCTGAAGCTATTACCAAGAAAAATACAGCTACTTTCCTTGGACGGCCTTCTCTGATTCTCTTCTCTCAACATCAATTTTTTATAATACAAAATGGCCAAAGCACCAGATTTTTATTACATCTTCCCATAAATAATTTACAGACAGCATGGAACAAGAGATAAATAAGAGAGCCGTCTTTATCACCCTTGTGATTGCACTGAGCACAGTCCTGGTAAGATGCCACTGAACTCAATGAACTGCATCTCAAGACTTTCATTTGGGGAATTCACGTCCATAAACACAGTTGTATGTAACTACAGATGTTTTACCTGTACAGTAAGTAAAGTAGTACAGTGAAGCCTTCCTCTTACCACTAAAAATAATGGGTTACATCACCAGAGAAAACACAAAACTGCCAGTTTAGTTCTGTAATTCAAGTTATGCATAAAGCCAAGCCTCCAGAGTTTTAGGGCAAGTAGCACTATTTGTCTTAGAAATGCAGAAGCACTATAATCTTTTAATTGAAAGTGATTAAACCAGAGTCATCGGTTGAAATACATTCGAACTCACCAAAAGTTTTACAGTGACAGTAATTATTATTTTATCTTTACATTTCTCTTTACCTCTAAGTTACATGTATTCGGATTTTTCTGTGCAGGTGATCAAAGAAATCATTAGAGAGTGTTTTTCTCCAGTGGCCAACAACTGAAAGTCTTCCCCCAAATGGCCCGAGGTCTTGGTGTCTCATTAGCCTAAACCCTTTGGTGTGGGCACAGCACAGTAACTATTTTGTTTTTCTAACAGAACACACCTCCACCACGTTGTTGAGCAGTTTCTTAGAAAAATCTGTTCAGTTAGGTTAAAGAAGTCTCTCTTTCAGCACTGGGACAAAATAAAATTACAGTGGAGAGAATTGGATAGGGAGTTAACAAAAGAAACTCTTCCTCCACCTTACGACTTGCATGGGGCTTAGTGGCACCGGGGCAATACCGTCCTTTTGATTTACCACCATGCCAGCACCGTGCGGAGACCAGAGCGTAGGGATGACATTGAAATCCAGCTATTTTGCTTTAGTCATGGGTTCTTCATCAAGCAGATTAGGGGTTGTGGGGTGGGGGGAAGTTTGTCTCTCTGTGTTTCGGTTATGGTAACTATCTATTTTACTGCAACCATTCCTCTGGCTTCACTGCCTAGGGGTGGTAATGTATGATCTCATTAGTGAGGTGTCAATATACAGATGCTAGTAAGTTTGGCTCATACCAACACAGGCTGGCACGTAGCCAAATGAAGTAGGCATGATTGTAGCATGATCTGTTATTGTGTATTTCTGTGGTCGTCTTTCATTGTAAGACCTCAATCTTTCCCTAAATTTGTGCAAAATTTAGCATTCGGGGGGCAAAATTTTCCATGCCAGAAATAACAGACCACAGAGTTGTTTGGGGCATCTTTCACTGGTCTGTGTATGCCCTACAGTCAGACCCTTTCATGTGACTTAGATGGAAAGTAACATCACTCACACATGCTGGTTCAGACCAGTTGTTAACAGTTTACTAGCTGAGACACAGAGAGTCTTCATAGTTTCCTTTTTTCCTAGCATTTAATTGCAAATTTTATGCTTTAATAAAGATTCCTCAGTGCTAAGACCTAAGTAGGGGTCCTCACTGATCCCTATGCCTCACAGCTGTCAGCCTTGAGATGGTTTAAAATGATATATATTTTGAAAGCTCATTTAAAATAGAAACGAAGCAGAGGAAAAATATTCTTTGCCTCTGCCTAGCCCCTGCCCGCCATCAAGGTGTTTTGGTGGCCACTGGTGGTACCCCTCCATTTGAGAGCAAGGAGCTGAAATCTGGCAAAATACGCACACTTCTGTGTCTGGGATGGTTTTTCCTTCTTTCACTTACACGTTCAGACATGATGACTGGGATGTAGTCCCAGCTCTCCCCATCCTCTAGAATTTCCACTGTGAAGTTTCCTAACTGTGAAAGGAGAGGAAAAAAATGTGGCTTTAACTTTCCACAGTTCTCAGAAGTTAGTATTTTTGAAGTAAGTAAAGAACAATAAAAGCTGAGGCCCTGACTCACCTTGCCTTCAACATGCTTTTGGCTCAAGGGATTGTGTGTTTTCTCCTCTTTTTATCACTTCCATACTGGCAGGGACAATGCAGTCCAATATCAGGGACTGATAATGCAGTGTGGGGGAAATTTGTTCATTTTCAATTGAATAGACATGTTAATCTTATCGGTATGTAAAGGAAAGGTGCTCCTGACGCATTCTGCCTCTTGACACTTCCATTTCAACCTGTCTTTTGGGGATGTTCTCCTCCAACGAATGCATTAAGAGAAATCAGCCGTAAACATATAAGGATGAAGCAGGAGGGTAAGCAATGTCGGTATTGCATATTGAAAGCGAAAAAATAAAAGAACGGCCTTTTAATTGACCTGCAGTGAGTTCGGCTCCTTTCTAATTTCCTGTACAAAGCCATGCAAATATATGCAATAACTTAAAATACAAAAATATTGCCAGATAGCTTTTGCGTTGTCTGATGGAGCAAAGAAGAATTAAATGGATGTCATTGTTAGTAATATTCAACTTGAAATCTTTTCTAACCAGAATAATTATCTTTATTTTAATCGAATAAACAAGAGCCAGGCAGAGAGTTTCAGACCTTGTAGAATAGTTTCAATCAAAGGTAGAAGAATATTATTACAAAACAGCTCCTCTTATCCCTTCACAGTAAATAACACAAGAGACACCAAGGAGACAACGTGTATTAAATTTCTCTAACAACAAGATCTCGTTTCCAGAAATAGAATATGCACCGAAAGTTATTCATTTATCTACAGTCCGTATAAAACAAGTGTCAGGGATTAATCACTGCATGTAAGAGTTGATGTGATCATACACGATTTTTGCTCAGCATCAGTATTTCAACGTCCCCTTTTTACTTGGGCTTTTGAAGATAACGATCCTTCAATCTGTATTCATGAGCATGTTCCATCAATGTTGGATGGCCTGTTTATTTGAATACAGGTTGCAGGTTTTCTGTCAGCTAGCTCATATCTTGTATTTTCATTGTATAAAGTAAAGGTGATGCATAAATATCAGCACACCTGTGCATCTTAGATTTGCAAGAAAAAGAAATACTTTGGCTCTACAACAAAAGAAGAGTTTACCTAAACTCAGCAGAAAGACCATCCCTTTTAATATTTTCATTTCCTTTATTACACATGATACACGGTTCCTGTTCTATTACAGGAGTATACACCAGGAAATTAGATGTTACATTTCTCATTTATTCTGCATTTTGTCAAATCGTTTTAAAACTCTTTTGTCCATATTGATTTTTTTTTTTTTTCAAAAAGAAAGAAGCCAAATTAATTGCAAATAACGATTTTTTTTTTTAAAGTACTTTTGCTCAGACTTCAGATTACACTATTCCCTGTTCTCAGGGCAAAATCGTTCCTGAATATATACACGTTGTTGCTAGTTGCCGTGTTCTGTTTTATTTCAGCAGTACTTTCCTGTGTTAAACAAAATGGACAACAAGAGAGTGTTGATATAAATGTACAAAGAAGATGCTTCCCACGGGGTATTGCAGAGTTAGGAAGTTCATAGTCTTCATACAAATATATAAAATATTTCAAATTATCTCCATTCATTGGAATCCATTCGGTTTCTCTTGACAGACCTGTGTGACAAATACAAGACCAGAAATTAATAATTTATCAGTGCACTCACAGGTATTTTGAAAGCATGCAAAAAAGTACCTGTAAGTTGTGAGGGGGAGTACATTCCCCGCACCTGCAATTTGGCTTTCACTGAGTGTACTTGTTTACACCCAAGCGCAGGGAACACAGAGTGGGTGTGAAACAAATCTTTTTGATACACTAGCTTTTTCTGCCCACTCTCCAAATCTCTTGTCTGATGAAACTTCAGGAGTCTGTTAAGAGCTCAGGCCTTTAAAACCTTGAGTTTTGCCCTCAGCACGGGGTAGCTGCAACCCCCATCCCACCCCATTGCCCAGCTGCCCCCGGCTGCCGGGCACAGGGGTGCTCCTGGGCTGCCCCTGCGCTTGGGAGAGCAGGGTCCAGCCCTACATGGGCCCTGGGGCTTATCCCCAGGGAAGCACCAGCGCTGCTTCAGCAGGCACTGGAGGCAAATCCTGCCATATGGCATAGCAGCGTGGCCACACTGCACGCAGTAGCGATGCATTAGCAGGATAAAAATCAAAATAGTATTCACTTTTATCAGTAAACATTATTTACTTATATATATGTGTGTGTATATGTGTATATATATGTATGTGTACATATTATTTTTTAAAATTTCTTTTTTCAAATGCTTTGATTATCTCCTTCTCCTGCTCTGCCCATTAGAGTCCTTACTGATAGCGTGTCTCCTGTCCAAACTTAACAGTCCCATGGATTTTCAGCCTCTTCTTTTGGAGATGTATCTGTTCCTGTAACTATTTTTGTCACCACTCCACTCCTCCTCTATTTCTGCTTTAATTTTCATGACTGACCAGCACTGAAGACAGCATTCTAGACATGATAGCGTAGTATTTTCTGTGTTGTTTTTACAAATCTCACTGGAGTTAATTTATTTACTTGTGTAAAGTGAGGTGGGGTAGTGTTTAGCTGCTGTCTGGAGAATGATGAGCAATTTCCGTTGACCTGTCTACAGTGACTCTTTCCCGCATGGTCACAGCTAATTTGAAGCCCAGCGTAGGGTCTATTCCTGTTCTATTTGAAGTTAAGAGATATCAGTTGTTGCTGTTGATATCAGTGGTTAGAGACAGTTCAGTACTGAGGAAAGCAGGTTTTGCAATTTCAAATGTTCAAGACACTAACTCTCTCAGCATATGTGTTTAATCACCTAAGATGCAAGTATTTAGGGTTGAGAAATATCTCTATTTTTGATAGATTTTTATCGAACTCATGAACCTTTAACATATGCTCAGAAAGCAGAGAAAAAGCCAGGGAGAAAAAAAAAAAAAAGACAACCTTCTATATTTCATGATGTGTTACACAAAGTGAGTTTTTGCTACACTGCTGAACGTGTGCAGGCTGTACATATTTCAACAAATATTGGAGGGGCATTCAAAAGGCTGGAATTGCTTAGCTTTGAGACGAAACACTTCCCTGGGGAAAAGAGGTGCTATTAAGAGAAAACCTGCATGGCTTAACACTAACTGTTTGCAAGTGTTGGCGACTTTTGAATAAAGAAGTCAAAAGTTAATTAACTTGACGTGAAAAACGTGAGGGGGTGTCATTGTCCATGGGAAAGAGGTCATAAAACCACACGTAGTGCTGCTACCACGCTCTGTGGCCATTAGCAATCAAACAACGTAATCATCTTGTAGCCTGATGCAGCAAGGAAATGTACGATTCTGTTTCAGCTGAAATTTCCTTCCAGTCAGGTAATTTTAGGTACTTATCTTTCTGATCTGAAAAACAAAACCCAACTGTAAGGCTGTATTTGATGGCTCCCCAGGATACGCAGGCACGTGTAATCCCGTCCTATATAATTACCGCCTGCCTACACACGCTCTCCATGTGTTTTGGTCGAGTATTCTCCTTTCTCTTTTAAACTGTTCTGTGCCTTTTCCTGAATATCACAAGGTGATTGTTTTCTAGTGTGGGTGGATAAAACCATTGGTGGTTGTGATTAAACTCAACCCCGGGATCAGGAGAGAGGTGTGAGGAGTGCAGCAGGTACATCTGAGCATAATGTGGTCCTTGGTGTTGGAGGTGTTTTCTGATCCTTCTGCTGAAAGAGGCCAACTTCAGGTTCTGCCTCCAAACACATCGTGGGCAGGTTTGTGGTGTGAAGGACAGCTGTAATTTAGCATTCTGGTTTTTAGGGTTACATGACATTTTTAATATCTTTCTAGCAGGTTCAGCATCTTGGATGATAAGGCTGCGTTTCCTGCAGGTGCCACCCTGGAGGAGACAACGGCCCTGCGTGGGAGCTCCATGCTTATCTTCACCAAGTAATTCAGCCTTTCCTGATTTCCTGAGCTCCTAACACCAGCCGTCCTGTGCTGCACACACCAAACCCCCAGGGATCTTACCAATAAGGATACAAAGAAGATGGAGCTGGACTTTCCTCAGTGGTGCCCAGTGAAAGAACAGGAGGCAACAGGCACAAATTGAAATACGGGAAATTTCGTGTAAGCAGGAAAGAAAACTTCTTTTACTGCCAGGGTGGTCTAAACCTTGCGCACGTTGCCCAGAGGGGCTGTGAAGCCTCCATCCTTGGAGATATTAAAAACGTGACTGGACATGGCCCAGAGCAATGACCCTGTCCTGAGCAGGGGGTTGGACTGGATGGTCTCCAAAGGTGCTCTCAAGCCTCAGCCAGTCTATGAGTCTGGGAAGAGCCTTTGTTGGTCTCAAGGGGAACTGTTCTCCACTCACGAGGGCCAGGGTGGATTCATGGGCCCGTTGCAAGGTCCATGCTTGCCTCTGCTTTGCTGTGGTACTGTCAGTGAGTTTACAAACTAAAACAAGATGATACCGTATACTGTATTACTGTGTTGCTAAGAATCCAAGTAATCTGACTACTGGGATTACTTTTAGCCACATACTCCATTTCTTCAAATACTTCTTTGTCCTCCTTTTGTTTCCTCATAGATCCCAGACCTTTGAAACCTATCTCCCGCTGAAATCAATATTAATATCACTTAATACCTTTATGACCTCAGGGCTGAAAGGTCCTTGCTGGCATCATAGCCCAGCTAGCTGAGCAAGCACATCTCTTCTTCCCCCTCCCACAGCACAGAACTCTCACTGGGCAGCGAACTCTCCAAAAGGATGGCTGTCTCCAGTTCTTCCAGTCACAACAGTGCCATAGCGACTCTAGTCAAAGGACACTCAGTCTTCTAGAAGGCCATGCATCTACAAGACTAGTTAATCAACAGGGGGAGCACAAAAAACACTACAGCCCCCAAGAACCCTGCCCCCTGCCATCCAAATGCATGAGCAACCAAATTGTCATGACAGTGAGCCTTGCTGCCAAGCTCAGGTGCTGAGGAAAATCAAGCCCACTGTTCTCAAATTTCGTCTAAAGCACACTGCTTGCAAGCAGTGCTATTTTAACACCTGCTAATAATATTATCTTTCTCTCAGGTATACTTTCTGCTCTCTGGTTGCTTATAATTGCTACCTGAGCTCCCTTTGCAGTCAGCAGACCCTCTATTATCTCCCTGTGATGCCCCAATCCACTCAGACCTCCCTCCGGCTGGCTCCAATTCTCTCTTCCAGCTCCCAAAGGCACATTATTTTTAGAGCTCAAACTCCTCCAGAGATCAATAGGAGCCTGTAAACTCAAAAATAGGTTGCTTATGGTAAATTAATAATCCTTATAGTTATGTTCCCTGATTATTCTTCCAGCTGCTGCAGCTTATCTACCATTGCCTCTCCTGCCACTCCAATCAACCTTATTCTTCTGAACAACACTCTGCCATTTGAAAGAAACCAGAAAAGGATGTACTTGACAGTAAATGCTTAAATGTTGTCCTGATTAAGGATGGACATAGGCACATGCTTAGGACCCTTTTCGAATCGTGGCATTGGGGTTTTTTTCAGCCCTCAAGACTTTCTTCCTTCTGTGAGAATCTGCAGGGCTGTGACTGCAGTCGATGAGATGCCAGTGTTAGGTGCTGGGACAAGAAAGACCGGGTCTCCAAGTCTTCTAATGCAATGGCTCATTTTATGTTAAAAATCATTAATTTTGTGCTATTCAACATAGAAGAAACTTCAAAAATACATCTAAATAAATTAATGAATTGCAAAATCTCACCTTTTCCCCCTTCAAAATCACAGTTTTTGATGTGCATATTCTTTTTATTTCCTGAAAATATGCCCAAACAGGTTAACAGCAAGCAGATTTACTCTAAAAAAAGCACCAGTAATTCCAACTGTCAGTATTTTCTGTTCTTACACAACATGTTAGCTGAAAGAAGATGAAACATGAAATGAATCCAGATTTTGGCTATATCTCCATATATGCAATAAAATGACCACATTCAGTGCTAATATTATATAATTAAAGACGTGCATGAATCACCTGAGGGCTAAATACAATTTTTCTTTATTTGAACAGCTTCCAGCCTTACACATTTAACCCTAAGATTCTGTTAAGGCAGCCTGTTTTATAAGCAGGGACTTTACAAAGGAGAAACCAGACATATCCCATTAGCACTTCATAGAAGATCAGTGATTATAGCGAGCGCGCCAAGGTTCAGTAAATTCCTCCCACTCGACGAGCTTCCAAAGTGAACAACCACATGATGTTTACTCCTCACCAGAACCCATTTATAGATCTCTTACTCACCACTATCACAGTCATACATGAGACATTTAAGAAAAGACAGCAAGAAGCCCTCTGTTCGGGAGAGGACAGGGGAGGTTACAGTTGGAGAACTGGGTCTTTTCTTTACAATACTGTGTCACCAAGCGGTGAAACATGACTTAAATCATGCAGACTTGAAAGATTATAATCAATTAAAGTATTCATTACATAGTGTGGGCATTAGACATGGACAACAGGCATGGCCACTTGGGCAAAATTTTGCACCGATTGGAAAATTTTGATTTAAAGGGTCAAAAAATGCCTCTTCAAAAGTACAAGTGGGAAATTAAAGTAATGACTTCCTATGGAGTTAGGTGATCCAGGAAAGAGGTTTTTCCCACAACTTTTAAATGACATCTGGGCATTCCTAGCAAATAGCACGCTGGGACTGAAAAGGCTATCAGTTTCAGTAAGGTAAGAAGGGGACAGAGTTCATGAACTTTTGTTAGTCTGGAGCAGAATCAGCCTAGAATTACAAACGTGCTGATCTTCAGGGGGAAAAACTTGGGGAAAAAGTAAATCCAGGGACATGTCTTCTTCGATTGCTCTAGTGAATTGGGAATGTGAAATAAAGCTGGACTATATCTCCTTTAACTCCTAACTCTCCTACACATCTGGTAGAAGCCTTGTCCTTCCTCAGACAGTAACCTGAAGTGCCAAGGGATCTGCTTTAATTCGTCTGCCCTCACTTCCCTTTGGTGGGCACCACTTGCTAAGATCGTCTTGTCCTGTGCAACTGCTTTAACATTTACATCACTTCTGGAATCACTGTCTACACAGATGGCAGAAGAAGGAGCAGGAATTCAAATGTGCTTTAGGTTATCTTATTAATACCATGATGGGACATCAGAGAGAGGGTTTAGGTTGCAAAGAGGAGGTCATCATTTGACTTGCTCCCAGTGGTGGCTGGTTGACTAAATGAAAAACCCTACTTTAAATTAAACTACACTTTCTTGAATGCTTTTTGCAAATTATTTCAATGTATTTGTTACATTTCTGTCAGAATAGTAATAGCAATTCTCGTATATCTGAGCATCTCATATATCTCTTAAAATACATTTGCTCTCATCTATATTTTTGGGCATGGTCCTTGGCAGCCTGCTCTAGCTGGCCCTACTTGAGCAGAAGGGATGGACCAGATGACCTCCAGAGGCCCCTCCCAACCTCAACCATTCTGTGATTCTGTGAAATACTGGCAAGATTAAATAATTTCTCCTCTTTTTTGCACTTTACCTACAGTCAATTGAAATATGTGAGGAAGCAGCTAAATATTTCAGGTTGTGCATACACATACACATAGAGTTTCAAATCAAAAAAGGTCAGAACTTTTATTCTTTAGGTTTGTCTGAGAAAGAATGTTAGACAAAAAGGATGTCTTTCCCACTGAAATATAAAAATAATCTTTTTGATAATGAACTTTGCTTATCTTCACCATGAAGAAATTACTGAAAGCCATATGCTCACTTTCTCATGCAGATGTTGTTCCTCAAATCAATCTACATCTGTATTCAGACAGTATAACGTGGGGTCCTGAGCACAGTTTTGACCCTTTCCACTGTTTGTGGTTCAGTAGTGTGTGCACAAGGGAGCTGCAATAGAGTACTGTGTAACAACACATCTAGTCAACCACAATAGATCTTTTTATTTAAGACAAAAAATCAGTCAAGTGAAAACAGTCCTCGTGTTATACTGTTGTCAAAATTTCTTGTTACCTGTACCAACATAAAAATCTTTGTCAGCAAAGGAACTTGCAAAAGAGAAACAATTTAGCCCAGTGGCTCTGAAGTGACGGCTATCAAATGGAGGTCTTTCAGATCAATATGTTATGGCAGCAGATTTATCTCCTGCCAAGCAAGGAACAAATCCGTGGCACTTTTGAAAGGTATAAATGGAGTACCTAGCCAACATAACACAATTAAGAAGAATATTGTTGCTCTGACCTAATAGCTGCCATAGCAGTTTAAGTGGTAAAAAAACAGATTAGATACCAGTGTGTGTCTGATGCTCTTTGCAGGATTTTTGGCTCAGTGCAGTAGTATTAAACTGTGCATGGTTGCTACGTAGTTCCCTTAGTTGTTTGGAGATTGCAGCTGCTTGGGCACAGCAGCTGATTTGTGCAAGTCCTTCCCAGAGAGTTAATAAGCATGAACAAGAGAAGATATGAACAAATCATACATGTGAATGCCATTCATGGTAAGGTTCATGCACATACCCCTGGTTGAAGACAGCTGAAACAGCAGCTTGGCTACTTTGCATTCTATACATCAGACATTTTTTAACTTTCTCAAGCAAATTACTAAGTATTGTGTAAGCACAGAAGTCTATCGGTTCCCCAATGGACCAATATTTCCCATTAGTTTTCATTGGATTAAACACGCAACACCAGTAAAATCCAATGATTTTGATGGTTCAGCTGGTCTCTAGGACTATTGTCATCCAAAAGGAAAAATTCCTTTATAAATTTTTCAGGCAAGAGACTTGTTCTTCACTTACCCAGCTGCAGGCATCTTCTCATCTTGAGAAGACAACAGTGCAGCTGGCTCCCTCAGACAACTTCAAGTTTTTCTCAAGTCAGATTTTTTTTCTTCCCTCCTCCCCTGACATGCCACAGAGGGCCAAGCAGAGGTGGCATCTCTCGGAGGGCCCAAGCCATGTTCTGCAGGGCCGGGTCCTGCATTGGGGAACCTGTGGGAGTTCTACTTCTGTCTAGGGGCTTCAGGGCTCTGAAGGAGAGGCTCTGAAACCCCTAGAAATTCTGGGCTGACCCTACGTTCTGGCATCTCCATGTTTCCAGCTGAGGATTCGCAGAAAGCGGTCAGGCAGCCCTCCAAATCTTAGGTGGAGCTGGAGCCCTTAGATCTCCCAGGCTCCATGTCCAGATTGAGGAGCTTTGGGGCAGCCACAACACAGCTGGCAAGCTCCCACTTCACCATCACCTCCCAGAACACTCCCAGGAGAGCTCCCAAGAGTAAAGGATGGTGAAATACTTGTGAAAAATCATACTGAAATATTTCTATTTTTTCTAAATTATTTCTCCTTAGAATTTCCTTCCCTTGAGAAGCAAAACCCCTCATTTTCTTTCTGAATCAGAATCAATCTTTTTCAAAAAAATTATTAAAGAACATGAATTCTACACTTTTGTTCTTTGAAAAGACCTGATGTCCATAAAGCCATGGTACTTGAAATGAGTTATACTACCTTTCTTTTTTTCTTGGTAAGTGGAATCCAGATGTAGATGACCCAAATGCTGTCATATATGGTTCCTAACAGTCCAAGATGATGCAACCAGTAGCAGTTTCAAAAGTTAAAAGAATACCTCAGATTTCAGCATTTCCAGTGAAAAA
Organism: Steatornis caripensis; assembly: GCA_013398225.1. Lineage (NCBI taxonomy): Eukaryota > Metazoa > Chordata > Aves > Caprimulgiformes > Steatornithidae > Steatornis > Steatornis caripensis. The sequence goes on from VZSC01019028.1 coordinate 143,317, forward strand.
GAAAGAACTTCCCATAAAAAATGTCTCTACTTCCTGACTAGTACTAATTCAAAAGGTTTAGGTTTTGTAACATGTTTCAAACATTACACTCTCTAGAGCATTGACATGTGTTCTGAACTTTTCTGCATCTCCGCAGTCACTTTCTTTTCTTTTGTTTGGGCATCTCTTGGCTGAGATCAGAAAGCTGCCTACAACAACGTGCGATGGGCTGCTAGTTACCATTTAGATGAAGCAGCACCTTAATGAGTACATTTTTTTAGCTTATGGATTCACTGCAGATACTGATATAAATATGTTGCTTATAGGTATAAAAATCAAGTTTCTTAAAGTTGGGAAAGTATATCTTGAAGTTTATCATATCTGAGCATTTCATAAAGAAACTGATTTTTTGAGGGCTAGTTACGTATAACACTTCAAAATGGTATTACCAAAAAAAACCCTGTACTAACGCTGTGACTTTTTCTGGAGCTACCCTTAACGTTTTACCTCCACAGTTTACATATCTAAAAGTACGGTGGCTGTAACATTTGTTTACCTCACATTCAATTCAAGTTTTAATTACAATTTTCTGCTTTTCGTTAATGTTTTCCCTCTAACTTCTCATAACCTAAAGTGTTGTCCCTATGAAAGGTTTCATAGACCCATCTTCAATTGCTTTGGGAGTGTATGAGATCATTTGTGATTTGTAATGGGAAGCAATGATTGAGCAGTATATACCAAATGCTGTGACTGAAGTTGTTGATGAGGAGATGTAGTGGCTCCTTCTGCTTCTGTTAATGAGAACTATGCCGCGGTGCTCACTGCCTTTGAAATTACTGCCTTCTGAAGGGAAAAAAAAGTTCTTCCTCTGTGGCGCTTTACTAAGCCCTGCTGGGTTCATGCAGGTGTCTGCCTATAATTATTGTTCTTTGTAATTATTAATCAATTCAGGGGGAAAATTGTTCACTGAGTTTATGTTAAGCTATTCTCCTTCGCTCATACCACCTCTGCTTTAAAAAGCATTTGATTCCCAGTGTAGGCATCACTAAAGGGCTTGGTCCCCTTTTTAAGGTATCATCTTGATCATATTAACAAGTATGCCTAAATAGTCTGTTAATGAACCACATGACTTAAAGAGCTGAAGTAGTACAAAATTTATGGCACTGAGATTAGAAAGGCATTTCTGGGGCAGTTTAGTTTTATTTCATTTTCATTGCTCATAATAGCAACTCAGATTCTGAAGACAAAGGCTAACAGTGATGGTAAAACTTCAGGAATTATTGTCACAGCAAATTCATCAGTAAGGAAGCCAAGGCTTAAGAGCTGATCCTGCAAAGTTCTTATTACCTCTTTCAAGGTGCTACAAATCCTATTGATTTCTCCAATGATAAACAAATCCACTCAGCAACTTGCAGGCACAGGTGAGAAATAGCCACTAGAAATGCACCTGAGCAGTGGTGCACCGTGAAAATGAAAAGATGCTGCTAGGTCCCTTTATGGGCTGGTCACTGTGATATCTGCAGGACAACGACAAGCACAGAAGGGGCCAGGCTAAGCATTATTAGAAATAAAATAATGATTGATAAAATATTTAGTTCAGAAAAAAGCAGCAATAAAAATCAACTACTAAAAGTAAAAAAAAAAAGCTGTGACGTTTAAAACAATGGGATATCTTTGTTGTACTGAGAGCGATGAAGGCTCTGTGAGGAGGCACTCATTGATGCAATATGAACTGCACCTGCTGAGAGTTAATTGCCTGACTGGGGTTTCTCTACCAGGACGTGTCTCTGAAAGCAAAGTTTCCAGCTAGGAGAAAATGTATATGGTGGTGAGTGCTCTTGCCGCAGAGACTCCCTACAGTCAGCACATGGTAGCCCACCGCAGAGATAACAGGGGAGGAAATGCCTCGTGGGTGTCTACAGCTGGAGTACAAGAGGCAAGAATACAATGACTGGAATTGCGCTGTGTAACCCGGATTAAACAGAGTCAAGTTACTATAAAGCTAAAAACCAGAATTCCTGGATTGCTTCAAAAGCGACTTACGAGTGCGGGGTGTGCAGTCTTCATGTTGGATCATGAGATAAGCCACCACAAGCACTATGGCTCTGAGAAGTCAAAGCCTCTCACGTCCCACTTAGGGCAGCACAAGCAGGGAAACCAAAGGCATTTTGCGCTCCTCAAAACCTTGCCACCTGCTTTCATGGCAGACCCATTCACTCCGCTGGAAGCTTCACCCCACCAGCCTTGCGCGTACCTTGGCCGGAGGCTCAGAGACACCTACACACAGCTGCATGGGCCAACCACCACCAGGAACGGTGCCCAGCAGCGAAGGAGGATGTTTAGTGTGGCATCTCGTAGCTTTGTAAACCCTCGTTTGGTAGCTGGGGCTATAAAATCTTGCAACAACCTTGCTGGCCTCTGTCTGCACCAGACCCATAGCGTCAAGGGTTGGAAGCCGCTGAGCGACAGGTGTTGGAAGTACTTAGAAATGTTGTTTGTTCTTTGGGGTGAACTGGAAGCTGGAAAACTAACAAAACAAAACCTCTTGCAGGAAATGCTGGATTTAGTTTAAAAATTTTGATTCTTGCTCAGGAAATTGAAAATCCACAGATGTTCTCTGCTTTTCTGTGAAAGTTCAGGCCACCCAGTTTTGTTCTTATAGAAAAATAATTGACTTTGGGATATTTGAATGGGAAATTTTGGATGAAATTTGGGGAAAGTTGACTTTATTTTTACTGACATTTTTACGGTAGGGTAAAGACTTCCAGTCGAATCCTTTCAGCAGCCTCACTGTAGTCCCTCAAACAGTGTAATAAAAGCCTTTGTAGGAGTGGGCTATCACCTTCAAGATCATGCTGTTTCGTGCCATATGAACTCCAAAACGCATAACTTTGCTACATAATTAAATGATGAACAATGATTTCCAAGTAAGTTGCTTTACTACACGAAAGAGATCCTGGAGGAAGGCACTTCCCTCAGACTTCTTTTATGCCGGCACTTCATTTGGTGCTAACTCTCCAGCGAATACCAAAACTCTAAATTATGTACAAAACTTTCTCACATATCTGAATGCAACACATCACACAGCAAAATGCTGCTGCTGGAAAGGTTCTCTGATTTCATGCCTGAATGCTCATGTCTTTTGTTACTGTCATGCTGGCTGCCGCTTAATACTCCCAATAAGCTGGCATTTTCTCCAGAGACACACACCCAGTGGTGAGCAACATTTCTTGGTATCTGCAAGGTTTTCACATACTGAGAAGAGTTAAAAAAAAAATGTAATTTTAAATAAAAAATTGTAAGCAAGAGGTTCTGAATTTTTGTTTTGTGGGAGATGGCAGGGTTGCAGGGGCAAAGGCTGCGGAAGATGAAATACCTGGCACACTGCTGATTCCTATGGAGTCCACAAGCACGTGCCCTCACTAATGGCGTTTCTAAAGTGCCGTTGGTCTTTGTTGCCTACTGACATTTGTGGAGTCAGTGGCTTTTTTCTTCTCAAAAACAGTTGAGGAACAGAATGATAGCAAGCACATATTAAAATGATACTAAGTTGATAAATGACTCACTCAAGGATCAGTTAATCAGTTAAGACTGAAGGCATTGCCTAATAGTGCTTATTCATAGACAAAAGTTAAGACATAGGCACCAAATTTTCTTTCCCCTATGCATGAAGTGTCGTAGGTTACTTCAGAGACATATTGGTATGTACAAAAGATGAATCGGCATTTCTGTGTTTGTCTTGTAACCACACATGATTTTGCACATATGAGATGGTCAGGGAAAAATTGTTGTAAATCGCAGTTTTGACGTAACACAACATCAGGCAGGTTGTAGCGTATGTCAATTCATCTGCGCTGACAAACACACAAACGCTCATAGCTTCCATACCTTAGCTTCCATACCACCACATTTTTCGGCTCCTATGAGACATTAACATTATCTGAACATCTTCATTTCATTATTCTTCAGAATTCATGTCTCCTCCAAGATACTAGCTCTGCCTTTTATTTTTCGTTGCAAATATTCTCTATCCCTCATGCAACTTCAGTGTTTGAGGGGAAGGGTGTCACGGTTCAAAGCTGTGCGGGCTATTAAATGGGAGACAGACGCTCTTTCTTAACCCCCTCCCTCCCCAAAATGGGGGGGAAAGAGAAAAGGGAAAGAGACTTACCAGTTGGAAAAGTTAAAACAGCTTTAATCTAACTACAATAATAATGCATTATAATAAAAGGAAAAACAATAATGAAATATATACAAATATGTACAAAACCAATATGGAGCTCCCCCCCACCGATGACGAATACGCCACCCGGCCGCTGCGGGGCACACCCTGGGAATGTCCCGGACTGTACTCAGCAGCAGCAGGCAGGAGCTGGATTCAGGAATGCACGGATCGGGATCAAAGGCAGAAGAATCAGACAGAGTCCTCCTCGGACACCGGCCATAGAAGAAGAAAGCAAGACCCTCGTGATTCCTCAGCTTTATACCAAGTATGACATATATGGGATGGAATACTCCCTTTGGTGAGTTCTGGGTCACCTGTCCGACCCGCTCCTCTGGACCGCAGGGTGGCAGGTGTGACCACTTCTCTGCTCTTTCATTTCTATCGCATAAGAAAGTTAGCAGAAGCAAGCATTGACCTTGGTGTCCATAGGGATAACTATAAGCAAGAGCCCTTCTGCATACCATCGCTACTGATGTTCCAGCACTAACTATAAACACCGAGCCTTATCACTGCTAGAAGCAGCTACTGTCTGGAAAAACATGCAGTTAATTTCAGAGAGTGCAGCTGCTCAGAAGAGACTTAACTAAAAAGCAAAGTTACTGAAAGAAAATTGGTTTCCCTGGCCTAAACCAGGACAAAGGGTCTAAGCATTAGGTGTTAACTGGTTAGACTTTCAAAAGCCATGCATTCAAACCTTGGCAAGGCAGAATTTGTCTTTCATTAGTCCCTGAAGAAAATCTGCATTTCATGCTCATTTTAGAAAGGACTATGTCAAAAAAATGTTTTATAAAACAAAGTCTGATCATGTGTGTCCTGAAGGTAATTGAAACTTGGTGCCGTTTGTACGTGCATAATCTGGGATTAAAGATATATATATATATTTATATCATGACTGCTTATGGATGTCAAATTCCAGGGCAATGAAACTACAAGCAAACAGCGTCTTGGTGTACTGCAAACACAACCTTTCTTCCTTCAGCAAAGCAAAAGGGGAAAATGACAGGAGAATTATTAGGTTGGATAATTACAGGCTACAAAGCCAAGTTTGCTTGATTTGTTGTTTGAAAGTTGGCATGGGCTGAGGCTGCTGAAGGTAATTTAAAATGCAATGAGCTTTTGTACCTTCCAGTATGCCAAGAGTCAAACTGGTCCAACATTTTCAGATGCAACATTTCTCCACTGGGAAAATGTTATTCTTTGAAAGTGTAACTTTTTATGGAAACATCTTGCTTTCAGCAATTCTTCTGATGCAACAGGGATCATTGAGGATGACTGATCTGGGCAGTTTCTTATCAGCCCCTGTGCTGGCTCCCCGGCAGCCCGCCAAGAGGCTGGCGCAGCTCTTTGATGGGAGCTTCTGAGGGCCAACAACTTCAGGTCTGCCAGATTCGGAAACCCTAATTGCTGCTCAACACTCCTGCCGTCCAGAAGTTGCTGGAGACAGCTAGTTTCCCTACTCAGGAGAGAAATATTCTGTATTTTTATACTCTAAATAGTACGATTTAACCCCAGCTATTCCTGCACCTTTGTGGTCCAGCTGAGGGCAGGGCCCAGCTCTGCAGTGTAACATAAAATTGGCATGTCTAAACCGGTTCCACAGCTTCCGCCTCACCTCAGTCTCCCGCTGCTTTTATCTCCACCTTCATTCAGGTGTGTGATGCCAGACACTTTAATGCTGCCCTTCAAGAATCATTTTGACAACCCCAAGCCCTGAAAATTATGCCGTACGCCCTATGTCCCCCAGACTCAAATACTGGACCACGAGAAGCTACAAAAAAAAAAAAAATTCAAATAAATTTTCTATTCATTTAATTTCCTCCTTGGCAATTTGACCATGAGGGTTCGCTTCTTTCAATTTTTCTCAGGGGCCTTTGTAAACAACCCACAATGAATGAGTCAGAGGCGAAGCCCCACGCAGATGCTAAGCAATACTCACACACGTAATAATGATTTTAAAAATCCTGTCCAGTTCAAAGTGATTTCTAGTACACAACAAGACACAATTCATGACACAATAACTTTGAGACAAAGGGAGGGATAAGGAAATGGCAGCTCAGTTATATTTAGTATAATAATCAGCAGACTTACAATAGGAGCTGCTTGGCTGCTGACACACAGCAATGAATATTATTTTTATGCAATAGGCTTCCTGAGCCATCTCGGGACAGTATTTTGCAAGCATTTAGCTGGTTAAACATGCAAACCCCCTAGGAGTCAGGCACTTAACCGGTGCCTGGGGAACTTGGGGAAGATGAGGTACCTATCTGCATGTTTACAGAGCTTGAAGTATTTTAGAAGTCTGCCCTCTAGTTTCCCTTAAGAGTTACTGTCACCATGCAGTATTTACTGCATATGTTTTGACTGTGATTTATCTCACCATAACAATTATTTCCCCTTTTTTTTTTTACCAAAAAAACCCCAAAGTCCCCCAAACCCTACCAACAACCCACAATGCAAAGAAACTAGATTCGGCGTTAACCCTTTGGGCAATGCTCTGTACTAGAATCATGATATAAGTAAGGTTGGTAAAACCATAATTTCACTTGAAAACTAATGCTT
>VZSC01019028.1:150202-187690 GCA_013398225.1 Steatornis caripensis
AGTGAGCACCAGAAGCGAACCGAATGTCAGAAGTCTTTTGCATTTTAGCACTTCACAGGGCCGAGGGAGCCGCGGGACACACGGTTCCTTTGCCCTGGTGCCAAGAAGTGATGGGGGGAAGTAAAAAGGCACATTTCGGCGGCGGGCAGGGAAACCCAGAGGGCAGCAGCACTGAATACCTGCTCCCGCTTTTCTACCAAAGGGGAAATAGTGCAGCGGTTTAGCCTACACAACTCCTTTTTGCACAGAGGGAGGTGATGCCCTGATGCTTTTGCCAGTAAAGACAAAAGGCCCCTTGGCCCTTAAAACCCAAGAAAGCCCTGCCTGGTACGAGGCCATCTCCCCGCTCCCCTGCCGCCAGCCGCGTTCACCCCTTCACCGCTGCACTGTGGTTAAAATTAAGAGAGAGAACTGTCCCGCTTTGCTTCGGGAGCACTAGTGAGGGTTTTGCTGGGATCTCAGGTTTGCTTGAAAGCCTCAGCGGAAGGGAGGTAGCTCCACTGTAATGTTGGCTCTTGACGTGTTCTTCTGAGATTTCGCTGGCACTCGGGCAGTTCGGAACTCTGCGAGGCTAACCTCACCACTCCCGGCTGCTCCTCAACCCAAAGAGAAGATGCTCCCAGAGGTCCCGGTCAGCTGAACTGGTTGATGCTGGGTGGCCCTCGCTGAGGTGCGGAGGCAGGGGAGGTTATGGCTCCTCAGCTAGGCGCTGGTGGGGAGCCCTGTGGCTTCACCACTTTAGCGTGGCTGTATCGCAGGGACAAGGACGGGGAGCACAGGGGCGATGGGGCTGGGGCAAGGCAAACGCTGCTGCTCCTGAAGCAACAGCCATCCCTAAGCCCTGACAGATTGATTTCTTTGCTGTTAATGAATTAGCAGCAAGCCATTTGATCTTGGAGACACTGAAAGGGGCTCCTCTCGAAGCAAGAAAGTGGAAATCTCAGTTGTCTTTATTTGGGCAGCGATATCCAATTTATTCATCGTGAGTTCTACCTCTTCTCCCGCCTTACCCGGGCTGTACTGCAAATAGGCCACATTTGACTCTCTGTGCTAGTTACAGTTTCTAAAAATGCTACCTTCTCCTGGTCAGATGCCTGCTTCTCAGGAGAATTCATAATGTATGAGCGAGTGGTGTTCCACATAAATATAGTGTACACCTGATAAGCCTACAGATAATATCGTAGAACAACTGAACCATGATTAATCGTGGTACTATTCATCCACCTGTTTTCTTTCATTATAACTCTGGCACGCGCAGTAAAAAGAGAGGTCCTGAGACAACGGTCGCATCCCTGCACATACAGTTACAGAAGAGATGGAAGTTGGCTATGGTTTCCTTTTCAAAATCTTCAAATTGGGACTGGGAGGTCTCTGTGCACTTTGCAAACACTTTTTCTGAAATGCTTAGCACTTTGCATGAAGCAAAATACAATGAAAAAACATACAGCAAAGGGAAGAAAAAGAAGAGCGGTAGGAAAGTGATCGCTAGGTGTCAGAACCAAGCACACTGGCCTTCCCTAACACATGTCCTCTGCAGCCTCTTGTGAATATTTAACACTCTTGTCCTGGATTTCGTGGCCTCCTTGCCGTGGAAAAGGGAGAGGTCTTAATCAGCTTGGGAAATTTGACAGCTGTCTTGTACGTAACCCAGAGGATCTCTTGAGAGATGGATAAGCATGAAGGGAAGACATCATACTCGGACTGCTAATTTAACTTGACAAGTAACTGACTGTATTAGAAAACTGTTTTCTGACACCTGGCCCATGCAGGATATGCTTAATTCTTTGCATTATCTTCCTTCTTCAAAGCTATTGCAGGTAGCATGGTAATTATGTCTTCTTCGGAAAGCACTTGTCGAGTCATTTAATACTTGATACATATGGCCACAGTACACATGAAGTTCTTTCACATCAGTAACCAGTATATATATGCTGTGTTTATAGGGTTTTGTCATTTATTAGAGCTTCAAATGTAAGCCCATTTTTTTCCCGTGGAATAAATAGATTTGTTCAAAACATAAATGAAGATGTTACGGCATGTTGTCTGTACAAGATTGTGCTGTTAATACTTGATTTTGCAACCTGGGACAGGTGAGCATTTAGAAATTAGGTATTAGGATTGAGTGGAAGATATATGGGAGAACTAAACTTTCCCACGACACCCTGTTTCACAACACAAAATTGTTTTTTGACCTAACAAACGGAAAAGCAAAAAAATACTATTTTTGCCCCAGGGAAACAGAAGGAAAAGGTGAGCAGAATCACCTGGTGTTGAAAAAACATGCATCCAAGACCAATTTTTTTCGGTTTTGAATTTGCACCAACACAGTCTACAGGTTCTGTGGGAAAGATTTCTGTTGCTCAGGTCTGCAGAAAGGCTCTTCTCAGGATGTACATGTTCCTGTTGGAGCCCTCACACAGCGGTATAGGTAAGAGCCCTGGATCTGGCTGCAGAAGGACGCAGAGGCCCAGTCACTCTTAACATGAGCAATATGCAACTTGCATATTCAAATTTGGAGTGGGATTTTTGAGAAGCACTTAAGTGATTTAGGAGCATAGTACCCACTGGGTGGCATTGGGACTGTGCTCCTTAGTACTGAGGGAATAGAGTCCCAGCAGTTTAGATGCCTAAAGTGCAAATGGGACTTAGGTGCTTAACGCCAAAACTGATCCTCAAAGCCACGAGCTACACAGCAACCTCAAGCTGTGCTCGTGCCCATCTATAGATGTTGGAGTTTTGATAAACCTGCTCAGCTGAGTACCTGAGAGATGTGTAACCCTGAGCAGCACCCAGAAACTCGGTGGGTTTCCACAGAGACCATCCTTCTCAGCACCTACCTGATTGCATCAGGCTTCGTACAAAAACACAGCAGCAGCTACTTTGATTTGTGTTAAAGCACAGCTTGAGGAAACTGTTGATACACAAATCAGCCTTTAGACATGGTACACAGCAATCCACAGGCTAAGGCACATGGAAGCAGGTTTCCCCACTCCCTGCTGAGCTCCACATTGCTAAGCTGCCATCAAGCTCACTTGTCTACAGATTAATTTTAACTCATTTCTGCACAGCAGCCTAGCTTTAGCTCAAAGTCTAGAAAGGGTCCCCTCTGCCAAAGTAGTCTGCAGTCTCCACGGAGGCAAGAAATGTGGATTTTAATCCTTTTGAGGAGAAGAAGGAATTGACCTGCTTTATTCATGCGTCCTGGCTGGGTATGTGTGATGGTAATTCCTGAGGCAAGGCAGAAGGGAGGGGCCACTTATACGTTCCTTCTCTTGCATGTTTTCGAATTGTTCTTCTTGTTTGGAAAAAAAAGTACTCAGGTGCAAATCTGGAGGAGACAGTTCACACTGTAAATACGGTGTGAGGGGAAATGGTTCCTGGCTCTATTCAGGACATTGCTGAAGCTCCAGAGAAGACAATTTTCTGACTGTTTTCAGTTTATTATGTTAGCTATGTCTGAACAGCTCTCCACACAAGCTTCACAATGCTGCTTGCAGAAGTGGCTCAGGGTTTCCTAACAGCAGACACAGCACCATCTTCTTGAGATGCCAGAAGAGCAAGTTTCTTCAGGGCAGAAGGTTTCTGAATGCACCTGCATGATCAGAGACACTGGGGATTATGGGTGAGACACAGGTCTCCACCGCCCCTTCTTCTCTCTGTAACCTTGCATGTCTCCTTACAGCCAGTTTCCTCTTGGGAGGCACCAGGACTTGTCCCTGAACAATGCTAGTGCACCCTGGCAGGGGAAGACAACGCTGGCCTTCACCCAGCCCTCGGGACACAGCAATCAAGGCAGAAGGCGGTGCCATAGGCTCTGGGCCATCTATTCTCCCCTCCTGTCTGCCTACTGCCAGGGTCTCGGGCACTTCAGCTCCCCTCTTTAATGGTGAAGCCAGCCAGCCAGTGGGTGTTTAACAGAAGGTGGAGTCCAGGCAGGTGTATCCACTGGTAGATCATGCAAGCGGATCACCTCCATGGTAAAGAGGGACTTTCAGAGGCACAGAGCTTGTAGTGCCTCTCTGAGGCAAATGAGTACACAACAGGGCAACACGTTGCTCTGCCATGCTTTGCTGCTACTGGAAACAGCTGCCTGCCTGTATCATTCTGCCCAAAATGTATCTGTTCCCTGTGCTGTTAATAAAATCCCAGCCACTGGTGAGGGCCACCAAGGAACTCCTCATTGGCTCAAGGCACCCTAATGCCATGGCACATGAGTTTCATACCAGAGGTTTGCCTTGATGGAAACGGTTAGATGCCAAAACTTTCACTGCAGGTGGGTCCCAAGGTCTTTCCTTTGCTGAAGGATGGTCGATCTTCAGCTCAAAAACGAGCCCTTTAGCCTCAGGTCAGCACAAGCTTCTCTGGGATCCACTCTCCAGTCACCTCCATGGTGTCTTTTAAAGTAAGGCATTTAAGGAGTTGATGCTAATTGCTCTACTTCTCATCCTGCCTTAGGGAAACAGATTTCTTAATTTTAACCAAACTGCAAATAACTTCACACTTGGACATGTGACCAAGTTGCTTTGTGACCCAGCAAGCTGCTGCTTGTCAGCTGAATTGTGGTGTTTGGCCAGGTTCAACCTCATTCTCTAGACACGTGAAGCAGAACATGAACAGCTTCACTGGGGTTGCTACTGGCTTGTCAAAGACTTTGACGAACGCACGTGCTCAACAGAGACCCAGGTGTTGTGTACTAATGTGTTAAACTGCAGTAGCTTGACAGACAACACTTAGCTCCTTCTTAAAAAAGCAGAACTGATAGGCCTCAGAAGTAATTGTTCGAACATCTAATAGCAAATCTATTCCAAGACATGACTAACTTAAGAAGAAAAATAAGAAAAGCATATAAAGAGTGGAAAGGAATGCAATACTACATCATTGCCTAGTTCGGCACTTTTTGAATGAAGAGCTTAAACTAAAAAAAAGGGATACATATGAGATATGCCTGGCTGAATTAACTTTACTTTCGGCAAAATGAACTGAAAGCTGAAAGTATGCCTCTTGTTTTCACAGAGAGAGCTCTTCTTGTCTTGAGAACTAAAAGGAAGAAAGATTACTATTTTTTTTCAAAATAAAAGCTTCCATTGAGACCCTGAAGAGACAGATCAATTCAACTACTTTAATACAAAACCAAGGAAATTGAGAAATTCAAAAGTAAAAGATCTGAGACCCTTAATTAAATGCTGTGTACAGCAGAGGACATATTCTGTCCTGGTCTTTGACAGTCTTTGGGAAGCATACTGTGCTCAAGAACAGCATGATTTGCAAACACAGAAACAACTGGAGGTTTGCTTTTCCTTGTATTCTGCCTATCTCAGCTCAAATATTTGGTTTCAAGTCTTCAGATATGTATTTTCTTCCATTTCAGTACACACTTTGTGTTAGTTTCATCGTATATATAAAGGCTGCATCTTTCAAAGCCTTGAAATAACACCATCTAGTTATTGTCATCATGTCCTTCCCTCAGAGCAGCAGCAGTTTGGCTTTGGGGGAAGTTTTTGTGTTCTTTAATGTTTCCTCAGTGAAAGCAATTTTGCCAGTCCTGCTCTCTCCTTGTGCGTGCCAGTACTGCTGCTACCACCGTCGTTAAAATGCACTACCATGGCAGCAGACGTGGGCCAGTTAGCTTGCTTCTCCTGTGGTTCATTTGCTGGGAAACAGGGCAAGTACGGCCATCGTCCTCTTCTTCCCTAAGTGCATTCACGGCTGCAGCTATTGTTTGCTCCAAGATTACATTTCTGTACTGTGAAAGGCTCTGTAAGGCCGTGCAGGAGTAACAGCAATTTTAAGACGAGGTTTGCTCCAAGGCAACAAACAGGAACAAAGACCCAGGAGAGCTAAAAGCTGAAGGACTCCATTTATTTTTTTTACCAGTTGAATAACTGAACTATTAAATTAAAAGCAATGTTATGGCAGCTTTACCAAAGTGAAGGAGTAAGTTCTGAACACCAAGAGGTTTATTCTGCTTTTATTGAATCCATGTCTGTACATGGAGCTCAGCCATTTGCGGTCAGAAAAAAGTACAGTCATACTAATACAACTGCTAAAAGGAGGGAGAGAAAACTAGACTTTATACTTGTTCCCAAGTTCAAGTAAAGGTTAGTTCAGCTGAGTTTCCTTTCAACTAGCTACAACCTGCAGCAAATCAAATGTGAAAAATATAGTACGACTAATGCTGAGAGTAAAACCAATACATATTCCCATAGGAAATGCTTGTTTATGCCGTATACTTTGTTCTCTTAGTGCATGGAAACACAGTGTGTTTGAGACTGTTGCTGCAAGTCAAGGGGGAATTAGGAGGTTAAAACAGCAGCAGATAGGGACAGCAAAAACCAGTAACATCTGCAGCATAACATTTCCTCAGTAGAGTTGCAACTGGGCAACAGATGTTGGGATCACTGTAATGCTGATCTACCTATACACAATGTTCTACTTCTGTACGGTGAGCTATACCATTATACAATGTTATTTATTCTCAGAAGGAATTTGCAACCGAGAGTGGAATAGAGGTAGCCTTGGCACTAAAAAGAGGTACATTTTTCAGAAAAGGGCACGCAAGGAACAATGCAGTGGCTGAAGCAGGCCTATTTCTAAGAACAGCGCACAGCTCATGACACTCGTAGGTGGCCAGCTCCCAGACAGGGATCACAAGGCTCGTGCAGTATCAAGCCATCTCTGCAAGAGATGACAAAGAACAGTGATGCAGTAATTTATGTGGTTCTTGAGCACAAGGCTGTGAAAACATAATTAGGTTGTCTTTTATCAAATGAAACGAATAAAAACTATAAAACAAAATGATGAGGCACTAAAATTAGAAGAAAATTCATTTGATTACCACATCAGAGTCATGATATTTCAGATCATACTGTCAGCTTAATTGGCTACAATTTGTGTAGATTTGATAAAACTATCTGAGCTGTTAATAATGTAGGAAGTTGCGCTTCATGTATTCAAAAGCAGTTAGCTTTTTCACTCTGAGGTAGGCACTCGAAAACCTTTGTCCTGGACACGTTTTGAACCATGTAAGGTTAGAGAGGCTGGAATTACTTATTATTCTGGGTTCCTGATGACACCTGTCATTACAGTGTCTGAGCGCTTCAGGCGTACCTAACGCTGGTGGGACAGTTGCCAGGTACAGAGAAACAGCACTGCTCTCATCTCACTCATAACTCTTTAATAGTGGTCAGTACTATCTCTTTCCTGTTCTCCACTTTCTAATGCCCATGGCTCCCTGGTTACAATTAGTTCTGTATGGGTTTATAAGCCTATGCCTTGGGCTAAGGGCCATTTCAGTCACAGGGCCTTCTCTAAATACCAGGATCTGTCCACACAGCAAATACCTGAAGTTTTAGGGATTCCCGACATCCTATTCTGAGATTTTCAAGAGGAATATATTCCAGTGGTACTTATTGCTCAACGCTGCAATTCGTTCATATTACCTCTTAATACATATAGCAGAGATAAGCAAGACTGTATCCCATCTTCCTACTTCACCGATCCCTCCATGCCTGGTATCTTCAGGAGGCCTCTCGCCTTTCGAAGCTCTGTTTGAGGGATGTCACTCCAGATATTGCATCCAACTCAGGGAATTGACTAAAAAGTTTAGTTCTTCAAAAACCTGTCCTGAATAGCACTGATGGAAACATAGGGGTTTCTATATAGGGGAGTCTGACAATAAAAGTTCAGGATCAAGTAATCAACAAAGTGATCACAGGAAAGGAGTTATTAAATAGCAGTGGCTTTTTTCTATTTTTTTAAAGAAAGCAGAATTTTCAGCTTCCAAACAAAATACTTGGAACTTTCTCCCAGAAACTGAGAGTTCTTACTCAAGAAAGGAGCAGAGATTTGTGGGGTCACCTTGCTAGTGTGGGAAGTGTTTTGTTACTTTAAGGGCACTAATGTTTCAAAGCAAGAGGGTCAATGAAGAAATTTCTTCTGTCTGTGTGTAGAGGCCTGTTCATCTCTACATGCCTGCAAACTTAGTTAAGTAAGGTGAAGGTAGAGGACTAAATAACATGCTCATGTTCTAAAAATTAGTAGGGAGTTCTTCAAGATATTACTCTGTGCTTGTCTCTTCCAGTAATATAGATGCTCTGCTTGAAGACACAGTTTGGAAAGAAAAGACTTCTTTTTTTTTTGTATATTTTATGTTTTGAAAAAACACAAGTATCCATGCTTGTAGTTTTCTTTGGAGCAAAATGTTTTCTGATTTTTCAGTGTTTGTTTTGAAGTTATTAGTCAGTTTTCAAAAACAGAAAGCACAAACTTTTGCTACTAATTTTTATAGAAGCATTTGTTGCTCATAAGAATAAGCCATGTTCTTTACTCGGTAAAATCAACCTCCTAACACACACCTTCAAGCTTTCTTAGGCATCTAGAAAGCAGAGCCTCTCCAGTTTGCTTTCCTCCTCACTTCCACGATTCAACATGATAACATGAAGGAAACCTCTCCTTGACTTGCAAAGGCCTGAGGAATGACATACCGGGGGCTTACCACAGCATTTCATTGCTGGTAGAGAAAAGACTCTCAGTTCGCAATGGACGGCTGCAGGCTATGCTAGAGACAATGAACTAAACTTTTATTTCTGAACACAGAAACTCTGGGAAACAAAATATGAATAACTTTTTTCACTCGAGGAGATAACATGATTCCAAAGGTTCCTCTGATAGTAAATTATGTCCCGGGGATTCCAGTTTTCTCTTTGAAAAGAAATTTCTAGCTCTTCTGTTTTAAAGTCTGAAAGCATGACGTAACTAGGCTCAAAAAATCTGGAAGGCAAACCAAAAGAACCTTAAACATGATTTTAAAAAATTCTAAACCCCCTCAACTACCTGGTTTCTTAGGACAATTTTACAAACAGAAGTAACCTGGCAAAATTGATGGCTGGCCATGAAATCCCCAAGTGTTACGCATCCGGGAAGTCTGAACCCAAGACTGCAGGATAGGAAACCAAGGATAGAGAAACACAAGAAGTACTTTGAAATTAACAAAGGACAAACAGTGAGTGGGTCCGGGGATGGCCCGTCACTGGGCACCGCTGAAAAGAGCCTGGCTCCATCCTCTTTGCCCCCTCCATTCAGATACTTACACACATTGACGAGATCCCCCCAAGCCTCCTCGGACTTTGGCAGAAGGGTCCTGCAGAAATCCTTGCAGCACATCCTCCTTCTTCACACCTTTGCCCCCACTCCAGCTAAGGAGATCTGAGCTCCTGACCTACCTTGGCATCCTCTGGACATAAAATTCCCTTCTCTCACATGAGGGTCGGCTGCTTGGCCTTAGTACAAACACATTTTCTTAAAACACATTTTCTTAACGTGTTTTACACATTAAGAAACAAACACATTTTCTTAAAACTGGAGCTCACATCATGTCAGAGTTCCTCCACTAGCAAGGCACTGGATGTGTTTGCTGGACAAAACAGCAATAACTTTGCTTGTTACTGTACAGCAGTTTAACTGCAGCCCTCTGGCGCATGTGAGCACAGGAATAAGACACAGTCATTGAACAGTGTGTCAGAGCAGTGACATCAGGAGAGGTAGATGGCTGAGGTGCGGCTTAAAAGCAGTATATAGCTTGAAACCGTGATGATTAAAATCTGCAGTACTCAGTGGACAAAGTTACAATGTGTATTTT
Organism: Steatornis caripensis; assembly: GCA_013398225.1. Lineage (NCBI taxonomy): Eukaryota > Metazoa > Chordata > Aves > Caprimulgiformes > Steatornithidae > Steatornis > Steatornis caripensis. The sequence goes on from VZSC01019028.1 coordinate 159,840, forward strand.
TAGCCCAGGGTAATTGACATTTTTAGTGAATAGTCAATAGCAACACCAAGGAGCATCTTGTAAGTATGGATATAAGAGCTCTATTCCCTAAGGGACAACTGTTTTTTTCTCCCCTTTCTCGCTCTTTCTTCCCCAAGAGACACCAATCTCAGAGGCTGCTCTACTGACAAGATTCCTCATTTCTTGCAAGGCGGGATTCCCAATATGTTATGGAAGAGGTAATGCTGCAAGTAATACAAAGTCTAAGGTGCCCTGGGATGCTTTTGCTAGCTGTTTAATCTTCTGCCCTCAAAATACAACTCCCTTGCTTCTTTAACCTGGCAATAGAACTACTGCTCAGCTTCTGCAATTAAACCACACTCACACAGACAACAGCAACATTGTCTGACCAAATTCTGAGTAGAACTGTGACAGTGAACACGACAAGTACTTTCTCCAAACACGCAGTGCCAGGAGCGCTGCCCGTATGTTCACAAAGGATGTTTTTGTAAATTCAAGGCAGTAAATTTCCCTTTTGGCCTTTTTAGAAGTTCCTTCAGTAACTGTGAAGATCTCCTTCACGGGGAAAAGACTAGAACCCCCTGGCTGAAGGTTCGGATCCTTCAAAACCAAAGTCCATCATTCAGACCCCATGGCACTTAACGGACCGTTGTATAAAGTCTTCTCGCACAAACCCCCATGCTTCAGGATGCAAAACATGAAGGGGTACAGAATGAGGAAAGAACCCAAACATGAGCTGCAGCAGTAAATGCTTGCAATTGTGTATATTCTCAGGTGAAATGCCAGTTTGTGCTCAGGCCCATTTTCAGGTACAATCGCCGTGCTACTTATCATATGAGATATCACAACTATCAGCAATAAATCTCAGCCACAGCAGGCTCCATGTATCACAAATTGAGCGCTTCCCACCATCAGTTATTCAAAAGGACAGATATTTAGCTGATTAGTGTGTGCTATTTTGTTACTGTTTTATTTTGCTGGTGTTTTGCTCTTGTGCAGGTAGAACTGTGCACATGCGAATGGAGCAGCAGAAAAAAAAATTGTACATGGAGAAAAGGAAAGTTAATCACAATTCATGTTGTATATTAAAGCTAGCTGCACCAAACGTCATCTACAGGTCTGTGAAAGAAAAAAATTCTTTATGACAAAGAAGAGAATACTAATTAGTTAATTATAGGAGACAGACCAGCAGCAGGGGATGACCACAGGAATATCTTAGCTGATAAGCACTTTATGACCTTCAGTGGATCTAGCTTCGTGACATCTCACTACTTATATCCCTCCCACAAACAGTTTGACTCAAAACTATGACCTTAGCCAGTCCATTCACATTTCCTAATTTTGTGAAAGAGCGAGACCAAAGATTTTTAAGAGAAGATACTCTAAAGTGCAAATTATGTAGGAATGAGTTTGTAAATAATGAACCAACCTACTCTTTTGCAGTTTCCTTATTTTTACTGATGGGTTAGCACTCTGTAAAACCGAGCAAGAAAACATGGATCAAAATTAAAACAAAACTGATCCTGCTGACTTGCAATTTACTGAAACCATCCAATAAAGAATGACAACACTAGGAGGAAGTGTTAGAAATAATTGTTGTAGTTGTAAAACCTTTGGTATTTTTCATGTATTTATGTATATTTTTGATACTGCTATGAGATCTTGTTATAGGACCACAGCATAATGGAAGTTATGCAGAGAATTTGCACTTATTTATCCGCTTTGGTGGGTATTTCCTACAGAGCACCACAAGAAATAGAAAAATACTAACAAAGGGAAACCTCTCAACAGTGAATATCTGAAGAGTTTATTGTACTGATGTGAGAGAGAATTCATTTCCAGCCTGTGAAAACCAAAGAAAGCCCTCATTTATCAGTACGCACACTGCACAGGCATATTCTCTTGACCAGTCAGTTTACCCATTCTTTAGTGAACATCTCATCCAAAGAATGATCAGCAACCCCTTCTTGGAGACGAAGCAGTGTCAGGCAGATGTGAGCGTGGATTTCTTGCACATAAAGATAATCTTCACTGGCTTGGCATGGTCGGTCATAAAACTATCGACTGTCTATATCACATGTTATACAAGGCTACAGGCCATGCCTAAAACAACTGACCTGATGAATGTCCCCTAATGGGGACAATCCTTAGATTTAGTACCGTTCAAGGCTGCTGGATGTGGCAATTGATTGATTTACATCTCAATTTTATGCAGAATCTATGCACATGCTTAGTTCTGCACTATAACCAAACCCAAACTCCTAGTCTCCCGTGAGTACTGTGTCTTCAACACTTCTAGAAACTAAGTTTTCAGATATGATCTGTGACTGTCCTATCCAAAATCTAGAAATCTGTGTCACTGTCAGAACCTGGTAAACAATACGACATTGAAAGAAGGACGGAGATAGAAATTACTTGATAATGACCTCACAGCTTTCAAGATGCCCATTACTTTGCTGACCTTTCCATAGTAATCTTTACAGTGATCTCTGTGCACACTCTTAATGTTTCTGTCAGCCTCTCAGTAAACCAATTATTAAAAAACTGGTTTAAGTGTTGAAAATAGCAATCATCTGAGAATAAATACGGGGTTAAATTTATGTCTAAATATCTCTTACAGAGAAAAACCTCTTTAAAGCCTCAACACTAAAAATTCATAATTCTCTGGGCACTGCTTTAGTATGATGACTACAATGTTACATTTTACAAAATGTTAATTTTCCTTTTCCCAAGTTTTCTGAAGAGAAAGCCTATGTTGTTTCTATAACAGGAACATTACGACACAGCAGGGTAAAAGCCAGAGAAAACTGAACACTTTTTCCTTCTAAATGACACATTTACTCTGCACATAAAACGTAAGTTAATGTTGCAGTGTGGATTGGGTGAATTCACTCAGATCATATGCCATTTCCTTCAAAATTCCCAGTCCTTAGCGCTTCTGCATTCCCAAAACCCTTTTGCACTGCCTTCAGCTTTCTTGTGTTCTTCACTTAATGTTTCAGTGCAGTAAATTCCAGATGATGTTCTTGAACTCAGCTTAGTTCTTCTGCCTCTCTTCATTATAAAAAGGACTCGTGTCAGTAGGCACAACAGGCAATTCAGATGACTAGTATGTATGTGACACAAATACCTTTTTCTTACTGCGCTCAGAGGTTGTTTGTTATTGAAACTTCTGTGTACAACTGAATGTCATTGTAACTGCTTGACGCATCTTTACTGACTCAGGCTTTTCAAAGAAAAGCAGAGGATGACTTCATGAACAGAAACGATCATTAATTTCTTTAAGGCTCAGAATGTAAAACAACAAAGGCTTATGGGCCTTGTTTCAGATTAGATGGAAATAATTCTGAAATCTGTGTTGAAGTGCTGAATATTTCCTTTTAAATAAAATAAGACGAAGTATGAGCGGTGATGCTAGTTGTAGACCAGTGGCTCAACCCATTGGCGTCTGGTGCTACCCGCAGTGCCTGAGGGTCCCTGCCTGGTCTCCAGCTGCCCCTCCAGAGGAGCACAGGTCTCCCCAGCATCCTGTATCATATTTCTGAACCCTGCACAGATATATAGCAAGTCCCTAGGTGCCACAAGCAGCATTGGGTACATTTGTGTGATCAAATACATGAAGCCATTAGCATATCAGTTTTGAATTACAGAAATAAATTATTATCAAATATCTAATGTTCCAAAGCTGCTTCTTAAAAGTACTGTCCTACTTGTCCATCATTGCAATAAATTTATTTGCATTGAGATATACATTTATTTGTAGTTAGTGTGTACAAATACAAGTCCTATATTCTGTAAATGTGAAACTTGTACTTGCGAAACAAGAAGTTGGTATCTTTAAGCTGGCTTCAATACTCCTAAAATCTGAATATACTTTTGTTATGCTGGTTGATGGGTGTCATATATCATCAGATATCATCTCCCACATGCTCCTTGTTTGAAATAACAGAGAATTCCAAGGATTACGACCTTTTCTTCTTGTATTTTTAAATATGGGGTGTGATTCCAGGTCCTTTGAAGGAATTGGAAAGCCATCTTTTGACACAAAGAGGTTTCTGGATCATCCTGCTTCTCCTACAGCCATGCAAAGAACCTCTCTTTTACTCACCTGCTTGTACCAGCTACTGTTCAGCTTTGGGGACAAATTTCAGTTCGCTCTTTATGTTCTGAATCTCTGACAAGTTGACAGCAGGACCTGGAAGTTTCTTAGCTCCTGGGAGATGTTTCTTGTCTTTCTCCTCCTCTGTCAAAGCAGGAACACTCTGCACAAAAGGATATCAGTGAGCTTACTGCCACAATAGCAATCTCTTGAGCATAAGCATAGGTCATTTGAGAAACAGGAAAGGAGGTTTTAATACTAAATACAATCCCAATGGAAACTGCGGCAGAGTGGGGCAGGGGGAGCGGGGGGCAGGGTAGGCAGGAAGAGTTAGGTTATTTTCTTGGTTGTTGTCTAAAATGTCTAAAAACTTTCTAAAAAAAAAAATTAGAAGGTGCTCTGTGCAGTGGATCTTTTGGTAAATGAGTAAGAAATTACAATGTCAGACAATAGCAGAAAATTAACTGAGTGAAGCATTAAAGGCAACTCCCAGCTCCTTCATATTTTAGGGAAAAAAGCAGAAGAACCATTTTTATCATCTAATTTTTTTCATAGTCTCATAGCTGCTGGCCAATTGGGGAAGAAAACCACTATGTACTTCTGCAGGTCTGGAGAAGAGCTATGATAGTAGATTATGGACTCCAAAAACTCCATCCAAGCTCAGTTCCAGTTGATGTTTAATTTTTCTTAACCTTAGTTGTAAGACCAGAAGAGTTTTTGACATTTTGTGTTTGAATTAGGGTAGTGCTTGACAGCTATTTTGCTGACACTGTAAAAATTCAGGCTAAATAACAGCACTTACACAATAGCAAGCATCTCAGTTGATTTCCTGGTGGACCAAAGTATTTCAGTCCTTGGTACTTCCTTGGCTGAACTATTACTCTAGGTGAGGTAGAGCATGTATTTAAGACAATTTCTGTTCTAGACGGCACAACGTTTTGAAGGAGTAGCTTTCCAGTAGGGAGTTTAAGGTTCATCCAGCCCAGTCTGTATTTTATAAAGCTGGCATAGAAGGGGAATCATGTAGGTTTAGAGATTAATTAATATTTTACTGCAAATAATTACACAATTAAATATTTTTTTTCTTTTTTGTTTACTCTGTGAGTGTCCTCTTGGGGTGGCCTTTTTGGAGTTCATTCAGTATTCCTATTCATTAGCCACCCTTTTTGGAAAGGTGTATTGTCCTCAACAGCCAATTCTTAATATTTGACATAATTATAAAAATTACAAATTCATCTGTCAAACATTATTGGCCAGTAAACCCCTCTTTTATCTGCTGACTAGTGGACTACATGGTAATCAGGAAGCAGAATTTTTGCAATGTCAAGTAGGAAATAAACAAGTAATTTTAGAAAACTGACATTTTCTTCCTATCTGATCTTTAAGCCATGAGTTTGCATTGTTTCCTTTGACAGTTTTCTCGCACAGCTAGCTAATCTGAATAATCGGGAAAAAATACCATCCCCCAAACCCTCACAGAAAAGACACTGTGTTAAAAATACTGTTTCGAGTCATCTACAATACCATTACTTCTCATCGTACAAACAATGCAAACTGACCATGTTGTGGAGATTTTGCACTCCATACATTGATGTTAGCTTTCCCTTCTTCTCTCAGGTGTGCGCTATTTATGACTGCACCCCTCCCTATATCACCCACTCCATGTGGAATGCACAGCTGAGATCAGACCTGGGCCTTTAGTTTTATTGAAGGAAGTCTGAAGAGTGACTTAGATATATGACAAGACTTAACAAATACCTGCGTGGAAATGCTCTGACAGAAGAAGAGTTATTTTCTGAAATTCCCACCCTCCGTTTCTTTTGCAGGTTAACATGTCTGCTCCGTTGACCTTTGAAAATGCATTGTCCCTTCTGACCCCACCATCCCTTTGAGCAAAAACCGTATTTGTCTTATCTCCTTTGCCAAGGTTTTAAAATATAGTGAAAAATGCTAAGCACAGTTAGCAAAAGATGTATTTGTCTAAAGCTGATCTAAAGAATCATGAGCTGTATTGCAAAACTTAACGAGATGAGAAAGCTGAAAAGGTAAGTCCACTGGTAGTGTTTTTATTCTGTTCCTACTACAAGATCTATTTCTGTAGTCTTTACTCCCATTAGTTTGGTTGCATATTGGCTATAAAACCGGAGCCAAGAACTTTCATTCCGTAATGTCTATCACCTCATATATAGTATTCACATAACTGAGAAGCAAAGCAATATTCAATTACCCAAGCAAATCTAATTATCAGCACTAGTCATTTATTTTATTTCTCAAATACCAACAGAATTCACACATGCTGTATTAGTTTCTGCTTAATAACATGCATTCCTTCACCAGTTTAATTACAGTGGAGATAATATGCTGCGATTTCTTTCCAGGAGAGAAAGCCACAATATGTGTTCAAGGTCACTTTGTATGTTTGGTTTGGGGTTTTAAAAATCTTCTTAAGAAGGCTTAAGTCAGCCTGGGTTCAATTTCTTCAGGAAAGTTCTCTGTAAACAGAGCACTATTTATACTAAATACGTCAAAATTCAGAAAAAAATCTGTCTGATTTAGACAGAACAGGAAGAATCAGCTCTTACACCTGACCATTTTAAGAGCCTGTACCAGGTCAGAAGGAGCTGATGATTCGTCCAGAACTAATCTGGCTGCTTCTTGTTTGGGGCTGAATCACTAGAAGTGCCACTGCACGCCTGGAGCCAAGTGGCCATCCACCTCCCTCCTGGTCCTCACACCTCTGCTCTGCGTGAGGATAAGACTGCTTCCAGCCGTGACAGCTTTGCTTCACCCGCATGGCAGCAAGTCCACCCGGCTGAGTCCTGCCAGAGGCAACCCAGCCATATCGGGTCAGTTTGAGCCTTTCCTGCCCTTGGCTCTGGGAAAAGCCACAGCTCTGGCCCAGCAGGACCAGTTCTTGGGTCGGAACTATAAGAATAAACTTAGCCAGCTGTCCAGGAAGCCATAAGCACCCATCTTTATTTTAGTTTTTTTCTCGTTTAGAGTATCTCACTACCCTTTCCACCACCATTGGTTTTAGTTCTTGTTTATTATAAAGGTTCATGCTAAATAAGATGCTTTAATATCATCCGGAAATACAATACTTCTGTTTAACCATAACCTTTGTGATCAGTGTTGGTTAAGGTATAAATTAGACTTTATCCTCAAAACTCAGTGTTAAATACTCCCTGTAAAATAGATGCATGCAAACACAGAATTCAACCTAAAATGAAGTATTTTCACCCCTATGCAAGTAAATGGGTTCACAGTTTCTGCCTTTAATTTGCAAATATATAGTCTCCACATTCGATTTCTCCTTGTTGATTCCAAAAGAAGTCAGGTTTGAAAATCTGTTCCAATATTGTTAAGCTGTAACAACAAATCCCACCGTGGAGCAGCAGGTAGTAGCATATTCTTCCAAAGCCTTGCTCTAACTTTTCCTGATGTATTCCATCAACTCCCATCTAGACAAATACTGCTGGTAAAATCCTGGCTCGCTTTCCTGACAGCAGATATCATCCTGCTGTTGAAGCAGGGCTACGCCCAGTTTTGAAACAGTTTAAATTCCTATAGGTGCCTTGGCATCAAAGCCAGAACAATGTATATATGAAGTGTTTAGCAGGTGGCCTGTTATTTCCATGAACGATCAGTGCGTATTCAGTTGCAATACCTAAGATCGGTATGTAGTGCTATAAGACTGATTAAAAGGCTTTCTTCCACCAGTGGCAGGGATTCTCCTGGGGGGAAAAAAATCAACCCCTCCTTTTTTTCTTACCTCTTCCACTTCTTCAGGTGCAAGTTCTTTTCTTTTTTGAGGGTGGCCTGCACCAGGTCGAAATGCTCCCATTGGGATGTTAATATTAGCCTGTGAGAAGGAAATTATGACGCATATAATAGTGACCGATAAATAGACTTACAATAGGTAAATGGCAAAACTCAAAAGGGATGAGACAAGAGTACAGACATTATCGTGGTTTCCAAACACTTATGCCTTCAATGTATGCATCATCACACCACTCCAGTGGGAAAGGGAAGTGCTTTCATCTCTATTTTAAAGATGGAAAGTGAAAAAACAAAGCTACCTAGAAAGATTTTGAAGTTCTGCGTTCTAGTCTAATGCTCTCCGACTTCATTTGGCTTCAAACAAACGAATACTAGACACTAAGGTGTCTTCAGGCATCTGGATCCTTTTCGATTTGGTCAAGGTCAAAACAGGAAGTGAGTGTCAGAATCAGCATTTAAGTGCAAATCACCCAAATCCTACAGTAACACCCAAACAACTGGACAGCTCTCCCTCCCTCAGTGGCACCACTTCTAACTTCATTTAATCACAGGTAGTTAGGAAGGAAAGCCTGCCCTGAGCTACCTTAAGCCATGAGTTTTTAAAATGTGGTTTTACCGACGAAATTTACCCACAGGTGCCACGAACTGCAAATGATCAATGCCTTAGTCCTAGAAATACACCTCTCGGTTGCAAAGAGGATCTGTGGGAAAAGGCAGGAAAGCTTCTGGACCCTCCAGACCCTGCTGCGTTTTGCCCAGCCACCCCAGCCCGGTCTGCAGCGGGGGCTCGTGGGTCGAGGCAGGCAGAGGTGGCTCCAATGTCGGACAGACCACTAGGCCCCGGCTTTAGCAAACTGCCTCCAGAATGAGACCCACACGACTGCATCGGTCTGATTGTTTATCTGTGGCAGAAAGCCAGAAGCCACAACATAAATGGGCCTTATAATAGATATCTTAAAAGCAAAGATTTTTGAGAAAAGAATGGCAGAAAACATTGCTTAGGAAAGAGCAGCTAAAATGTATCTATTTCCTGATGCGGCCCAGCCTGGATTACTTTAAAAGTCAAATGGCGTGATCAACTAAATGCGCGATTTATACCTATTCTTACCTCGCGATCACAGAAGACAAGCTGCTCCTAGGAAACATGATCAAAATATCGTGACTCCCACTGGTAAAACCAGGGGGTGAACCGGTAATGTTACAGAGCAGAAACAGAGAACCTTCCTACAGATAGCTGTGTTATTGTAGTTTACCATCTGACTGATTTGCATTAAATGAAGATGAATAACCCCATCCTTCTGCTCAAATCGTGGCCTTGCAGATCATGCCCCAGGTTGAGTAACCACAGGAAAACATCCCACTGTTTTCAGTAACAACAACTATTCTGACAGCTGCAACCAAGTGTCAAGCAAATTAAGAAATAAGCACCTTTCCCTGTATTCTATTTATCTATTTCCCTTTATTTTATTTATGCGAAGCGATGCTGCCATTTCAGTAGGGCTGGGAAATGTCCGTACGGCCATGTACTTTATAGATGACTGGGTATTCATTTCATAATGCTTTTTCACTAAGCATTAGTTTAGATATTGTGAAACCTTTCATCTGCGCTGCCTATGTTCCCAGGAGACAGGGCATTTTCAGCCTCGCAGTACTTAACCCATTATTTCATTTAGGAGTGGAAAAAAACAGCTTTGCTATTTTTAATTGTAAGCATCTCCCCTGCTAGGCTCCGGTACCTCCAGGCAGCATCTTTTTTTGGAATATGAAACTTCTCTGCACTTTACAGCTAGCGTAATCATGCAAGTTTGCAGAGTTGAAACACTAAGAGTTATCTCTGCTCCTGGTGCTCACTTTGAACTCAGGCGTTCCATCCCCTTGGAGCCAGTAAAAGCAGAAGCCAGCCTCCCTCAGCCATGCAGGGCATGCCGCAGCACGGTAATTCTGATACTCGGCCCTTGCATTTCCTACTGCGACTGGCAGACCAGCTGCCACCAAAAATGGTTCAGGAAACAGAAATGAACCACTAAATGTCAGACTGCTAATTAAATTAAATAAGCGGCACTTTGGTCTGCTTCAGCATTTTCACAGTAATCTGTGTCACGTTGAAGCGGTCTGAACTATTTTATCTGCAGTAAGTGCATTCATGTCAGAGTTTGGACAAGGCGTATGCAGACATGAAATATTAACTTGGTAAAATGAGCAGCCTTTAAGACATAGTTTAACACTGTCTGGATCTGATAACAAATACTATAAATTAAAATATTTCTAGTATGAAATGAAAGTATGACTGATTTCCAACCAGTTCCTGACCAGAGGTACCAGAGTCCTGAGCTGCAGATCTCCCTCTGAATCCAATGCCAGTCCCTTCCTGCAGATGAGCAGCCATGTGATGGGTGAACAGCAGACCAAATTCTGTATGCCAGTGTAGCTCTGCAAGGTCTGTGTTGTGCTGTCATCAGCACAAGTTTGCAATTTTGTTTTTAAAATACGTTTCAGGGCTCTTGTCACCTGTCTGCTAGGATGGAGATAGGAGCCTTAGGGTTCTCTTCCTCACCTGCTCCCCATCCACTGAAATGCTAAACAGGAAATTTTTTCTTCCAGACTTCCGAAGTTGTAAATTGTAACTGCTTTAGACACAGCTTGTAGGCGTGTTTATTATTTTTAATCATACTAATTATTAAAACTATTGAGTTTGAATCTTCCTTTGTTTTTGGAAAGTGCCTACCATATTTTGGATGTCATTGCAATTTTTGTAATGAGTAGGCACACATAGTGATGTACTGGACAAAGATCTTCCTGAACAGACCAAAGGAAAAGTATCTAAGTATGATATACAACAGATATTCCTGGTCTGACTCGATTAAACTGCTACTTAGAGATGTGTTTTTGTGCTTCTTTCTGTTTACTAGAGACAGTGCAACCAGACCAGGAACTGTTGGGTCTTGAATTACCGGCAGCCACGCACAAGCTGAGGACTATTACAGATAACTTCTCCAGCATCACAAGCATTCCTGGCTGCCCAGAAGGATGACTGAATAAGCTGGAAAGCCACTTCAGTATAAGCATATTCAAGTTAAAATATAAAGAAAATTCAGGAAAAAAAAAACCAGGAAACTGCTCACCCTTACATCTGAGGAAAGCCAAGAGTGATGTTTGCAGGTAGAATAATTGTCAACCAAAGCTATACACAGCCTTTTACACACTGAAGGGGGGAGGCCAACAATTAATGTTAACAAGAATTAACAATGCTTTGGTCCTTTATCACCCCAAACTACTCTTGGGAAGCAGTTGCTACCTTTAACTCTCCCACATCTGTATTTAGTGGCTGTTGGCAAGTGAAGATTTTAGCGTATCTCTCATACGGCCAGAAAGAAGCCACTTCTGACACAAGAGTACCATGAAATACTTCAGTTAGTAAAGTGTTATTACATTTCCTTCACTGCAGTACGATGTATATTCTCCAGGGGATGCTGGCCCTACTATAACAGCACATAATAACAAAAGATCATAATATATGAATCACAATGTATTAAAGTAATGTGACATTTTGACTCATGGCTCTTAGAGTGCTCAAAGTGTAACAGGCTTCAATCCAAGTGCAAATCTTCCTGCTGGAGTAACCTTTAACACAACGTTTAATAGATTTATTTTAAAGTTTGTGCTGTAATTTTTCTCATTATTGAAATTACCTTTGCAAAAAATAAGTTTCTTAAAATATTAAACTTGGTGCTTAAGCTTAATGTACTTTCTTAATGGACAAACTATAAGCATTTTTTTATACTTAGAAGCTGGAAAGTCATCATAAAACTAAAAAGGAGTCTATAACTGCTTCTTTACTTTAAGGAAAACAGTGAGCCAAATTCATTCCTTAGGAAAGTATGTGCCTATGGAGTTTAAATGTGAAATGTAAATACTTCTGAGCTATAAATTATCCACATTTTTTCATTAATCATACAAATATTTTCATAGTCACTGTAAAAGAGGGATGAAAATTTGAACGGAGTGAAATCAATGGCAAGCTTCTGCTAACTTCAACTGAATTAGACTACAGTAGTTTGCATGCCTATTCCAGTGAAGTTGATGATGATAAAGAGAATTAGCCTTGCAGCTTCAGTGTGCTGTCTAGCCACTGGGTAATTAATCTTCTTGATACGCCAATCCATTGACTTAGTACTGTCTTGGGGAGACAGATGATAGATCAGACAATAAATTCCATTTTGTGTTTCTTACATAATTTTAGGGGAATCTGAACTTGTGAGAAAATTTGATTGCAAGAGCATTTTACAAAATACATTAAAATTATGTAAAATTCTGGAGCTCAGGAGGTATTTTGGCTTTTTGACAAGAATCAAAGGCAGCATGAGCTAAATACAGTCTTCGTGAAGCTACTTCATGATGATGTTGCGATAATTCTCCAGCTGTTTCTTTTACAAGTATGTAACAACCAACTTCATCCTTGTGAGCATATGCCATTTGAGGAGGTACGTGACCTACGTGAATTTTTTAATGAAAACATCAACATTTCTCTCATTTTACTTTGGCTTTTAAATAAAATGCTTCTTAAGCAAATATTGTAAGTTGCGGAAGTTTTTTCTAAAGGAATGCAGACAGGAAAAACTTCAATACCTATGCCATGTTTTTAGCCTATAATTCTTCCAGCATTGTATTAACTCTGTGGAAAATTGAACAGTTGCAAGAGTCAGTTTTACTCATAATGCTGATCAGTTATGCAGACGTATCACCATGTTTTGCTTAGCTGATCTACCAACAGACATAATCTAACACTGGAAAGATCATGCAAGCAAGCAATCAGCCAACCTATCTGATCCAGTTTTTTATCAGCTCAGATTATAAGATGCTCTTCAGGTCAAAACTTTTTCAGTGCTTTCATATCTACCAAGCTTTTCACTTTAAAAGAGTAATCCCCAGTTAGGACTTCTGCAGTGTTTTATATGAGCAAAATGCAGTTTGCCAAGCAATGGAGGTTGAGATTTATTATTTTATTACGTTAGAAACATAAATACTGTCTCTTACCTGAATGGCTTTGACATGTGACGCTGGCTGTTTTGACATTTTTAAGACAGAGGCTTATCCCTGCAAGCAAAATGGGAAAGTGTTACAGGTTCTGACATTCTGATAGCTAGGGGAGATAAGCTAGAACTTAACCCATGCTGCCTCTTGACAGGCATCCATTTCATCTGCCCAGCTCCTGTTTCCGTCTCAGTTTCAGAGTTGATTAGTTATTTCTTCTGAATATCAGAAGGAGACAGAACACCTGAGCTTCTTCAATTAATCTTTCATAGCCACAAATGGAGCTATCTCTTTCACATTAAAAACAATAACGAGTAGAGATAACAAATCTCTCAAACTTAATGGCATTGTAAAATGAGTAAGAATTAAGGGAAGCATTTGAGGATAAACAACGTATGATTATTTCTGTTACAGTATGTACATAGGAATTATTAGAACTCTCAATTTAAACCTTCTTTGAAATAAAGCATAACTTGCTACAAAACGTTAGTAAATGCAGACATAACCATCTTCTGACTCACAAATCCTTGCAAACCTTCAATGCCTATAGACTGAAAATTATCAAGAATGTCAAAATGCAAAGTTCTGTTTGACAATTGATGAGGCATAAAGTAGCCTCTCTTCAAAGTTTTAGAACTGATGAAGTATTAATATATAATAACAAAGGGAAATACACCAAAGTCAAAACGTTCTGTAAAGGTTAAAAAGAAAAAGGCAAGAAAGAGATTTTACGATCATCAGATTCATTGAAACATTGTCTCGGCCTTCTTACTCTTTCACCGACAAGATTTCACCTGGACTGGACCTTCAACAAAGACTGGTTATTTAACCTATCTCACTATAATGCAAAATAAGATAGTAATACTAAAAGGTAGGAAATGATCACAAAGTACAGCGTATTTCGGCTACAATATTTAACCTGAGATGAGAAAGAAAGTATTGAGAAAAGTAATAAATGGTGTAGGAGAGAATAGTAGAAATATACTGAGAAATCAGAAGTGGGTCAAAGACTTTGGTACTCCGAAGAGCATAACTGTCACGTGCAGGTGGTACCAAAGGGAAGTATAGATGAGCTGTAGGTTGGCTTCAGGTTGGAATATCGGCCTGAAATTGTTATCACCGGAAGACTTGCTCTTGCATGTTCTCACATTGGCTTTAAATCTGTGTATAATGCTGAGCAGACCTTAAAGTAAAAATGACCTGCCATTAGAGGTCTCCTTCTGATCACACCCTCAGCTGTGCAGAGTGCTGTCCAAACCGACACACAGCATTAAGTCAGAGGACGTCATCTTCATATGTTTCTTCAGATTGCTTCCACTAAACTAATAAATCAGAAAAAAATCCCACTGTGAAAAATAAAACCAGCATGCTTCCAGTGGTTTTTACATTGTGATTTTACACTTACATACACATTCTTAAAATCAGATGAAGTTTTAAAAACTTCAGAATTCACTTTGCGGGATGAAATCTCAGCCACTGAATTTCATGACAAAATTTGCATGGATTTCAAAAAGCCAAAAGGATTTACTGCACTCTTTCTCTTTCCTTTTTGAAAATCTTTAATATGCATAGAAATAACTGTGCTGTTAACCAGCAATTGTGTTCCAAAGATAAATACAAAACAACCCCCCAGTTTAAAGACAGGACTCATAATACAAAAGAAGTGTAATTATTTTCTCTTATCATCTTCTCTTCTTTCTAATCTGAATAAAAGATGGAAAAAAAATCACAGCAAATTAACATTAAAAATTTTAAAACACTGTCTATCTACTTTCTGAACACTGTCACAAAGGACTTCAAGCGAAGATGTATTTTCTCCATCTTGCATGCCTGTGCATTGCAAAAACACCAACACACACTTCTTGGGGCACATAGAGCTAAATCGGTGAGGATTCACACTGAATCTCGACTTTAAAACAAGCACAGTGATAGTACTCCTCAGTGAGGTGCTCTGGGTTCACAAGAAGTCTGCGTTCGAAATGATTGCAATCAGACACCGGTTCCTAAAGACAGATGCATGATATAATTGTGCAGGACTGCTTTTGGAGGAGGTGATTTTCCTACCAGTTCGTGCTGTCCTCATTACCACCAGAGAAATCAGGACAACAGCATGCTACTGAGTAAAAATAGACAATCTTCTCTGGCTTTCTCCCCTTTCCTCCCTTCCCCGAGCTTCCCTCCAGAGCAATGCTGACCATCAACCACAGGAAAAGAAACCTTAGATTACAGGTGCATCTATTACTGTAGTGATACGTTCATTTTTATAAACTCCTTTGCTCTGTTGCCGCGCTCCTCAGAGAGAGAGTCAGGAGTGCTGCACTGATTGTATGAAGTTATTTCTGGCATTCCAATCAGCTCTGCAAACTTGAACAAATAACTCTTCACTCTCATTTCCACTGCAGGATTTCACATGAACGCGCCCAGCGAGACACAGACGCAAGCAGCCCGTGTTCCCCGGTGTCTTTTTGGCCTCCCTGCACCTTACCTTTTACCTTTTATGGGCTGCATGCTGAGCCAAACTTAGAAAGCAATGGCAATGTGAGTTCGGTTTGGAGCTGCTTTATGCCAGACTTTCCCTGCAAATTCCCTTGCTTCGCAGTGAAAGTACTCATGAACAGGACTACTTGTGAAATGCACGACTACTACAGTGAAATAAATCAGTGTTTTGCAAAGAACCTTTGTAAAACAAAAGACCCATCTATCTCCTGTCCCTCTGCTAAAAATAGTTTCTGACAGTACTGCAGCAAGATAATAAGCTGACTTATTCAATTTGCTTTAAATACGATGGCATATCATAATACCATCTTTTGTAATCCACACAAGAGATGTACAGTAGCACACAGACAACAGAAAGAGCCCTCTCCCCGCCCCAGCTGGAAGCTGTCCTTTCCCCCCCGCCGCACTCACGGCATCAAGCACAACGGGTATTTTGGACACAGAACTGCAGTGCATTATCTTATTAAAAGCTTTGAAGGGAACTACACCACCGTGAGACCCAGCTAGTACAAAGAAAGAAGAGAAACCCCCACTTTGCAGCTTCCAGTCTGCTACACAAAAACTTACTACATGCTCCAGGCAAATGAGATCACATTTTCTGTAATGCAGTTGTCTCTGCTACAGCTACCTGTTAAGCTTATGGTGAAAAAACACCTCTCTTGCCATCAAAAACCCTATGTAATAATTCACTAGCTATAACAAAAACATAGAAAACAGCACGCATGTACCTACGTACTACAGCATTTGAGCTAATACAGTTGCGCTTCTTATGAGTCACCAGGTATTTAAGTGACTTTCTGTTTTAAATCTTCAAAGATCCCCACAGACTACGAAGCAATAACTATAACAATCTGCTCTGAATATGCTGATACGCTGCACGAGACATTAAAATAAGCACAAACCCACAACTACTGTAGCCATCTCACAGCACTTATGCAAGGGTTTTCATAAGGGTCTTTCAAGTTTTTAATCGACCCCTTCAAGATTAGCTTACTTATTTACTTAGATAAGAAAAGCTCCAAACCGTCAAGTGAGTACGTGCACCTCCTTTCGATGCTGAAAGAGGTACCTTCTTCTACCAGCTGAGGTATTGACTGTGAACCTTTTAATGCGTCTGAAATAGCTCCGATGCTTTCAGCCCGGACGGCACTGAGAGCGGCTCCAGGCTGGAGTGGGACTCGGCTGAGAAGCGAAGTGTAAAAGGGAATTCCTGTCATAGCTTCCAGTTGTTCTTCCTAAATATAGAGTTTGATTCACCCTGTAACTTGGTGCCCTGTGACACTTGACCATCACAAAAACAGGGCTCAAGTGTCAAGCAGGAGGTGTTGAAGGAACACACCTTTGGGTCCTTTTCCTGCCCTCCCTCTCCCCGTCCTTCTGGGCTTTTCACAAGCGCCAGGCATACAGGGGCAGGAGGCAACACACAACTCCTCCCACGGTGTTTGGGGTAGCATGTGCCTCCCTGCTGCCACACCGGAGAAGGAAATAATTATAGAAACGTAATTATGAAGAACTCACCTCGGAGGGACTAACTAGGGGAGGTGAATGCCAGACCAACGCGACTGTATCGCTGCCAGGTTGGGAGCGAACTTGCACGGCAGCTGCCTTGGGGTCTCGGTGTAGAGTTCCAGCATGCAGGACAACCGTGCTCATGGGGAGGAAGGCTCCCAACAGTGCGAGGCCAGAGCGGCCAGCTGCTGAACCTCAGGGCATATGGATGAAGAGACGCTAAAGGAAGAGTGTGGGGAGGAGTTGCAGTAGCTAGTGAGGGAAGCGAAATGTTACTACACAGTCATGCTCGCACCACCTAAGTGAGAGGTGTCTTTGGTGAAGGCTACCGAAGGAGATCTGTCACAGCAAGACACGCGTGGGGCACAGACTCATGTTTCCGCTTCCAGAAGCGCAGCCTTCTGTTCACTGCATCTTTGCAAGAATGAGCTTTGCTCTCATCACTCCTCTGCCATACCTGTCCTCCACCTGACTCACAACACTAACAGTGACAAAGGCAGTGTCATTATGGGCAATGCGTACTGGCCGCTCGCTGCTGTTACTTGCAGCTTTTAGGAGACCAACAAATTTCAAAATTGGTGCCTAAGTTATTTATAACAACTAGTGGTTGGGATAGTGATTTCAGAGAGGATTTCCCGTGACTTTAACTTATTTGACCAATCATTCTTTTCAAGTATCTCAAAGCAGAAGATGACCTCCCAGACCCCTTCATTAAGCCCATGACTCACTCTGCTGCCCCCTTTCTTAAAAGTGCTGTCATCTGGAAGCAGCTGATAAAGACGATGACTTGCTCTAGCAGCTTGCAGACTAGACTACTCATAGCCGCCCCCTTCCCAAGGACCCATGACAGGATGGACACACAACTAGGCATGCAACAGGCACATGCATTTGTATTAAGTCAAGACTGGCAGAGGTACACGTAGCAATCAGGTCCTTCCAAGGAGACCCCTTGGCCTATTTCCTCAGAAAGGCTGAGCATGGCTGTTGTCAAATATTTTGAGGGATGAGAAGACTATTGCACCTGAAACATGGCAGAGTTCACAAGAGGGCTCACAGACCCGTCTTTTCCCTAGAATGGAGGAGTTTCCTGTTACGGACTAAATTCCTGCCTTCCAGGCGGTTGAGACCACGTTAAAGCAAAGCTGGAGTCAGATAAGTGAATTTATATACCCCCTTGTGAAGGTTCATATTTACAACAAAAGTATTAGAAGGCAATGAAAGAGACGATACGTTTTTGCAACATGGTCTTGTACGTGAATTTATTTCAATTTATATTACAGTAGCTATATTACAAACCAGCTCTGGGATACACAGTTCTTTCTTCCATGTGTCATTAATTTAGCAAAGGTAGGCCATTG
This sequence comes from Steatornis caripensis, assembly GCA_013398225.1. Taxonomy (NCBI): domain Eukaryota; kingdom Metazoa; phylum Chordata; class Aves; order Caprimulgiformes; family Steatornithidae; genus Steatornis; species Steatornis caripensis. Next base: position 178,113 of record VZSC01019028.1, read on the forward strand.
CTTACATTTTATAATCCCATAATCTTGCAAATATGCCTAAGAAATACCAGCTCAACACCGTTTCCTTCAACAAATTTTCACAGCAGTGACAAGTAATTTAACAGACAGTCTTAGTGACGTGTAAGTAGCAAAAGAATCCACCTCTGTCACATACTTAACATCCACAAACTATCACACCTGAACTGTATTAAATTGTTGGGATGAAAGGACTAAACCCAAATTTTATCACCAATGAGAGAAAATGTATATTTGAGTAGATTTTAAAGGGGAAAATAGACACATTCACCATCATTTTGGAGAGTACCACTGCCTTTTTAATAATCACTAGGATGCACAACCCCACGACTTGCAGATTCATCTGCTAAATACGTGCAGCAGATGATTTAGTAAGTAAATAACGAAGCATATGTGCATTTCAGATGATGGATTCAACGCGTGGCAAGTTAGGGCCAGGTACATTGACACACACCATAAAATTATTATGTTTCGTGTACAGAGATCCAGAAGACATAGTAGCAATGTACTTATTTGAAGCATGAAAATCCCAATATAGTTCAAAATATACTTTTGTTGCGTTCCTAGCAGCTAATTAACACGCTTCCTGGAACAGCTTACTGGTTTTGAAAGCAAAGTTGATGGTTAACAGAAACATGTATGTATCTTACTTCTTGACTGAGATACTTCACTGTATAATGTCAGAATTGTTTCTTTAAGCTGTCACTACTTAATATGCTTACTTAAATGTTTTGCTTTTTGAGAAACCTCATGAGCACAGATATAACTTCCCTGAGGCTCCCAAAAGAAAAATATTTTTTCTATTACAGTCCAAGATGTTTTAGTGTAATGCAAGCAATGTAATACAACTGAAAACACAAGTCAACAAAGGAGCAGTCACAGCCTCAGCTCACTCAAACTGAGACTTCTTTAAAGTAAACTGTTAAGAAATACACTCCTGGAGTTTTGCTTCAAATTACCAAGTAGTAGCAACATATTATAGATCTTTGGCTGTGCAAAATTTTGCTTCCCTATCTTAATTTTACCTCTATAAATTATAGTGTATTAACAGGTAAGAATAGTGGGCCCAGGATATTAAGTATTTGATTAATTAATTCCTATCACTACCTTAATTTGAATTGTTTGGTGACGAATATGAAAGCTAAAGTTGGAGGGCAAGATATACTACTCTCTTCACTCAAAACAACTAAGTTATTAAGATTTAAAAATAAAAAACCTGCTGTGAGACAGATTTATTAGAAGACTAACCTAGAGGATCCTGGGAAAAACCCAACACCATCCATTTCCTAAATGACACAGATTTTATTTGGCCTTTTGGGCTCTTTTCCCTTTGCCAAGATGTATCTAGTACATGTAACAATGATTTGGCACATACGCTTGATGAAAGACAGAGAATTTTAGCAATGGTACCCAGTCATATGAGGTTAGCTAGAACTACAAAAATTTAAAATACAGTCGAGCTAGCAATTACCGAGCATTGGAGCCCATTCTTACTCTTGTTCTAAACTGAAAATAATTTTGAATTCCAGATTGCAGAAAGAATATCAGACTTCAGCTGCTTTGTCAAAACGAATGTTGTTTGAGGAAGTATCATCTACTGTTTGATTGTTTCTCCCAGTTTCCCCCAATCTATATGTTTCTTAATATCAAGAAAAAATCAAGCGCTTTCTCTTGAGTTTCTGCTTGTACATCTATGCCGACAACAATAACATTGGGCTATTTAAATAATGAATGACATAAAATAGCATGCAAAAATGCTTGCTATTATCTAGTGGACAGGAAATCAACAAACTTATCTAAATTAGCTGATTTTGTTTCTGTGACATTTCGGAGCTGCTAAATATTAATTTAATTCCTGCATGCTCTCTTTCTGTTCCATATAAAAGCATGGTGATTATTATCACAAACTGTTCCATCAAGAAATAATTAGCCTTGTATCAAGATGATGGTTTCATTAGAGGCTGCCAGTGACCTTGTTCTAAATTTCAGAGTTCCAGCATCTTTTAATAGCATTGTTAGCATCATCTAAGAATTTGCATTAAGTTCTAAAAACTACACTATGAATATAACCCACACAAATGCTAGAACATCATAGCTTTGACCACTGAATTACTCAAAAGCCATATTCTCTGTTGCTTTGTATTCTGTAAAATTCTTGCTTACCAAAATGTTTGAGTAACTGAAATGTGATGATGACATACAAGCGACAAACTTCTTTCCGCTTTTCCCCTGGGAAGTTTTAGTCACTATCCCTGGCAAGGTTGACACCATAAGAAAGAGCAAGGGTACTGGCAGATTTTGAAGGGAATATGAATGCCAAATGACGTGCTGATTTTGTAAACTTCCTGTCTGCTATAATGATTCAGCATCACTTGGAAAAGAAACAAAAAACATGACATTGCACGGTCAGATATTGTTCTGGGCAAACAAGTTTGACAAAACAGGAGCTGACTGAATCATTGGTGAAATTTTGATCAGAAAGACTACTCATCGTTTTCACAAATTAGGATAATTCAAATAGGCATCTATCAGCTTTGTCACTCCCATAACAGATTTCTTTTTGTGAAGGCCATCCGCGTCAGTTGATTACATCTGCTGATCGTTATCAGCTGTTGTCTTCAATGGTCAGAGAAAGACCTCACCTGATGCAGAGTAAGAAATGTTGCCATTGTACCCATCTGACCCAAAGGTGTACAAGAACTAGGTACAGATATACCAGAGGACCTGGGGACCCAGCACCATGCAAAGCTACGTTCTTATCTCTTGTAATAAAACATGAAGCAAAATTGCAGCTGTGCAAGTAATCAGTTCACAAGCGGCTATGATCCTGCTGTGAGAGCAAATGAAGACTTGAGTAGAGCAATCATCTGAAGTCTAACAAAGAGAACAAAGACGAATTCCTGATGATTCCTCATCTAAATGGCACATTAACAGGAATAAAGATGTGGTTGAGACATGAAAAATCACCTGGTGGAAAGATGGACCCAGAACACGAGAGATCAAGCAATGGACTGGAAAAAACAGAATATCAAGGATATTATATAGAAATTAAAGCCTTGAGATAAAAGATTACCAAATTCAAGGACAACCGCACCAACCTGCTGAATCATACATGATTGATCAGTTGCTGTCTTTGGTTTGTATCTGCTGAACAGAAAATAAATGATGAAGAGTGATAAACTGTGGGTGTGAAGATTTTTAAAGTTTGAATCAATATCAGGACACTTATCCTAGACCCCATGAGTCATAACGAAAAAAATCTTTAGCTTCTCATACCTCCAACATTCTGAAAAATAAGACAATTTAGAATGAATGCTTTTCATGGTGAAGATATGAATAAATCTACTAGTCATACCCATCTATCAAGGAGTCAAACATGATCTGTATCAAACCTTGCTTTTATTGAATCAGATCTGCTACAGGACCGTTTTTCAATCATCTGTGGTCTCCTGCCATACAAACATTGTACCTGTTCAGAGAGAAATTGCCAAAAGAAATTAGTGTTGGCACAGGAAGACCACTAAAGTGCTCCAGCTGCTAATGTCTAAATGATGTTTCCCAATACAATATCAAGTCTCAAGTGTTAAAAATAGTGTAAACAGCTTCTCTTAGGAAATTATACAAAGTAGTTTTTAAAAACTTCACATCTTGTTTACACCCCTGTGAAGCAGGGTTGTGGATTGGCAATATCTTTGTTCCAAGGATAATAACAAACCTGAAAAAAGAAACTACAAATATTAAGCTGCTTCATTCAATCACATCAGTCTGTGCAGCACAGGGGGTAGCCCTTTGAAGTGCAGTTCAGTTCTCAAGAAGTGGAGCTAGAAGCAGTGCTTGAAAAACATCTGTCCTGGAAATGGCTTTTGAGAACCGCAGGCTGCTCTGCATTTCCTGTGCCCACCAACTATTGGTGAGGTGCTAGGCCATAATCTTTATGCTCTGATTGGAGTATCCATGAAGATACTCACAGCTTCATTGCAGCCAGCTCTCAAACTGATTATTTATTTTTATTAGGAAAACAGATGTTCTTAGCTCAGGTTCCTACCATAAACTGATCTTTGTAAGGCAAAACCACTGTTTTGTCATGGATAGTTTACAGCTGCTCTAGGCCAACTAAAATCCCTGGCAGAGGGGATGTGTAGTACTGGGACAACGGTCAAGATTACAGTTTATCCTTACAGCCTGCTCCTTGAGGCAGAACAAAATCAGTGCCGGTTTAACTGAGTGCTGTGCTGTGTGATGAAGCAATTCAGGAGCTACTTCAGCTGTCCGTGCAGTCCAGGCGGACAGTTGTGGCGATATCCTCATCAGCTCATCCTGTGAAAGATACTCCTTTCAGAAACAGCTACATGCCCTGTATGAACAGAAGTGCTGCAGGCTTTAACAGTCTGCTAAACAATGAACTGCAAACTACTTTGTTTTCTTCAAAGCGTTACCTCACTTTGACTCACCCAAGCTAAGTGCACTTCTTTCCCTAGGGTTCAAGGCTGCCCTACAGGTTTTGGGCTTCAAACTTGATAGGTGTAATGCTATCATGTGCATTTACTTCAGATTACAGTGAGCATGAAACAATACCTGTTAGACTGAAACTATTCTATATTTATTTTACATTCTGCAGCAGGATAGGGGTTTGTGTACCTAGGGCCTTCAGAGGTAATTTAAAGTGAAAAAAAAAAAAAACCAACCAAACCCCACAACAGCTGTTTGGCACTAGCATCCTTTGTGTGCTCTTCTTCACTGACTGAGCCCTTTTTTTCCTGCAGTTTAGGTAAACCCATTTTCAAGGTCAGATTTTTAAAGCTGTAAGAGGACCCAAACACAGGAGCCAATGCTGAATAGCTACTCTGCGGTAGATATTCCATGCTTTTTCTCATGTACAACTTCTAAATGACAGCAGAGGATGCAAAGCCTGACAGCTGAGCAAGCAAGATTATCAGCTAAAATGAGCAGCTGAAGCCTCAAACTAATATTCTTACAGAACTGGATTCAACAATAATATTCGAGCCTCATCTCTCAAGTTTCTCCTTTTCCTTTGTTTTTCTTTAGAGTCTGACACTCATTTCTCTTTGGAGTGCCTTCTTTTAGATGTAATTTTAGTCATGATGTGCCTAAGAGAATTACGACAGATGGGTAAATGCTGAAAATTGATAACAATTAGGAAACACCTGTAAATTGTTTCGTTATAGACACTAGTAATTAACAAATGGTGGAAAACCACGTACAACTACTGTTTGTGGCAGATAAACCTAGTGAAGGCATGTTTCTATGAATGCTTATACTTTTCCTTTACTTACATTGCTGATATGAACAGTGACTTAAAAATAAATTTAATTTGTTTTAAGAGTCAAAATCCTACCTTTCCAGCAAGTATTTTTGGTAACCAGGTTAAATACTGCAAACAAACTCTGAACCTTAACAGAATACTTTGACCTCATTTCTATTTAAATACAGCAAGACTGTTTTGTACTGTAATTGGAACGTCAAAAACTATTACAAAAACAGTGCAACGTTCTGCTCTTTTCTTCTCTAGGCACGGCACGGATCAAAGCTGGTTTTTCATGTTTGAGTTTCGGTTTAAAAGACCACATATATTACATGTCTCTATAATTCCTGTTGACTAAATTTCTCCCAAATGCTGAGATTTTAACATAATAATATTAAGAAGGTAAATGGAACCATATTTGTCCTTCAGACATGTACAACCAATGCTTTATACATCACTGTAGTGTCAGTCTCTGTATCTCTCTTCTCGTCTCTCAGATTTCTTCTTTACTCTGATCTTTTTATTCCCTGCAGAAGCAATCTCCTAACCTGCGGAAGTGCTTAACAGACCATCTATTTCATCTTCACCCATCTATTTCTTCTTTCACACATCCTTTTCCATACTATAAATTCTCAGCTGGACTCAGGCACGCATTCTGCAAGGCGCTCCATGAAAGCCCTCCTCCTTCCTTCCAAGTTACGCTGGCACATCATAAACATTTGCAGAATCGTGCCACATTTTTTTCCAGCCTTACTTTCCTGTTTAGCTCACCTCAATGCCCAACAGCCTAGTAATGAATACTACTCAGAACATTATCTAAAAACTCATTTGCTCTACTCAAGGCTCAAACACTTCTCCAACCAAGTCATGTTCTGAGTGTATTGTCTTCAAACCGGCAAAATGTACAACGTTTCCATGCCAAAAGCCACAACTTCGCTGGTTTGAGGTCTGAGCCTGCGATGAACTGTGAGCAGGTACAATTTCCCTGAAGCCCTGCAAACCCCTCTAACATAAGAGCTTTTAAAAGTGTGGTTAAGACTGGTTTTACTTTCATTTTGCAACATGTCATGTATGGTAACAATGACAGATCTACTTCCATAATAGATCAAGGTTGAAGAGACTAATTATTAGACATGTTGATAATTAATTTTAAGATAAATGTAGTTTTATGCCCAGAAAAAGATGCCTATGATATTACGCTGCTAACTGAAATTGGTAATATCTTAATTAACGTATTATTAACACATTCTGTTTGGTATTTACTTGCCAAATTACATTTGATCAGTATTATTATGCTTATGAGACTATTCTTCTTCTGTCTAAAGTTTTTGCATGAGTTAGATACTCTCGCATGATGACTGATACATATAATTTTCTAGCATTCTTACATACTTGCACTTTTGAGGTCCACGCATGCCCTCCCATTAATGCACAGCCCAAACGTGACTACTAAAACTCTTGATAGTTGCACTTCTCTGTAACAACGTGTGGATACCGTGCACTAACCCGATTACCGTACGGGATTTTTCTTTAGTCACTACTTTAGCGTAACACGTGTCTGTAACACAAAACAAGCAATGGTAAAAAGCATTATCACTACCTGCGCTACATTCTGAACCATTTCAAAGTGGAAATCTTTAATTCTGAGTAACTTAACTTTCAAAATGCAAAACGCAATCTCTCCCTGTAACACTTCCCAGTCTGCAACAGTTTCATTCCATGAGAACAAGGATAAACTTTGCCTTTCTGCAGGGGTAAAACACCCGCTCAAGTTACACAAGTAGAAACAGTGGGGCTGGCAGTTCACTCGGAATTTCTATCATCTTCTGCATTCTAGAAAATTCTCATTTTTGTTTGTGATAAACTTTGTAGCAATAAAATACAGACTGTGTACTTTAGTTGCATTCCTTTTTATTTGTGCTGCCAATTTCTACACCAACTCAGTAAAATTCAGGTCTGTATTTTATACAGTATACTAAGTGAAAGTAGAATTAAAACACAATAATGTCACAAAAGCTGTTTATCAACTGGATCATTTAAACATGTCTGTTTTACTATGCTTGGTTTGTGAGGCTATGCTACTAGTAAAAGTACTCATGTTCTTAACTATTTGAATACGATTCCCCTCTGTTGCTTCCAAAGACCACCACTAGACTAAATTTTGTATATTTATATTAAATGCATGTTGGTCTACGGAACAGTTTTCAATCAGCAAGGCGTAGAATTAACCATATTTGCATCATTTCTCAATGATTCACGACTCAACTTGCTAGATTGGGAACCACTGCAGAAAAGCCGTAGGCAGATGCAGTATTCTGTGCCTCTGTTTATGATTTCTTTTAGATGTTGGGGACATCTCAAGGTTGTCTACATCAGTGCACAAACTCAAATTTGATTGCATGTGGGGCTCAATACATTTCCTGCAATTCTTCTGCTTTTATGTTGGAATGAAATTCTTTCCAAAGTTCTCACAAGGCCTCAGTTAACATGAACAGCTCCCATCAAAGGGTAGGGGTTTAAAGATGATGGAAAATCTAAACCTGGGGGAAAACCGCCCCTGATTTTAGATGAAAGACAAAGAAACTCACCAGAGAACAAATGAATGCAACCATGCATTACCAGTTCTCACTTCCCCCTTCTGCCCTCACAATGGCCAACGACGAGAAACTGGCCAGGGCTATCTCCCCTTGCTTGATGACCTAATCATCTCCTGGGGTACAGTCCCTTATTTTCACTTCCCCTCAGCAATGCCATGTTATCAGGGAAAAGAAACGGAGCTGAAAACAGCCGATGGGTTCAGAGCTGAGATTTTTTTCCTGCTGGTAGCATAAGGAAAGCTCACAGCATCCGTTGTTGGACGGACAGGATGAAGAAGCACATATGGAACAAAGAAAGAGCTGAAAAATCTGAAAATGTGACTGAAAAACAGCATTAAAAACACTTGAATTCTAGCAAGGGGACGTTTTTTGATTCAAAGGACAGACACTGGTTTATCTCTTTAAAAATACAACTTCTACAAAGATTTCTGTGTGGAAAAGACAGGCTGTGGTTGGTTTTATGAACTCTTCTCCTAACAGCAGTCCCAGCTCTTCCACAGAATGGTCTGCGAACCCACAGACTAACACATCAGAGCTGAAGAGCAGATGGAGGAAGGGCTTTTGGGAGAGACGTCCTTCTGAGTAACTTTGCACAAAGCAAGGCTGAGTAAAGTTTATCTGGAGCACATGGGAAAAGGTGGACTGGAAACTACAAACTGCAGAACGCTCTCCCACTGCTGCTGTCTTCACCCCTAAAAAATCTTTAGAAATAATGAGAAAACTGCAGACATGACAGTGCATCTTTTTCACAAGCAGGAGGGGAGGGACCATCCAATTTGTGTAGGAATGGATACAGCTATACGTGTTTTGTAATTCTGTGCTTTCACAATAGAGGATTGTTTCAGCCTGCTGAGATACGTTTGTGCAGTCTGTTTTAGAACTAGCAGAGCTGGGAGGAGCGCACAGATAATAGAAGACTTGTTTCAGCCTTTAGTTGGGACTCAGCTCAGCCTCTGCAAGTTATCGGGAAGACCACTGGCCTTGTGGTTCAGACGATTGCTACAAAGCGAGGAAGACGAAGGAGCATCTCTTCATCATCATCGTCATCATCAGGGAGAGGAAGAGCAATGAAGTAATGACCCTCACAACCTCAGGGCGACCCCCAGGAGGCGTAGCTGCAAGGGACGTTATATTTAATGAGTTCCAGGAGATTTCTTGCATATGTAAAGTAGTTCAGGGAACTGAATTAAATATGTATGAGCTGTGCCTATATAAGCGTGGCTCAAGCTGAGCCAATGTGGGCGTTAGGCAGGAAGGATCCCCCGCCCACCCTACCACGCTGACAAAGGAATGCTTCTCTCGGACACCTAAAACCTCGGTCTCTGGGAGTTCTATTAATTTGCCGACTTTTACGGTAACAGGACGGAAGAGATCAAGATGGGCATAAAATCAGGGAATGAGTACAGCAGTGGTCTGGGAACGAAACGGGAGCCTCCAGAGCACCTGCCTGAATGCCAGGCTTACGGCGAGCCTCGTGCAACGGTTCTGTTGTGTCACGAAGTCAGCATTAAACTTCTGGAAGAATCCCAGTGGTCAAAGGGAATCCCGTTACACGCTCGATGATCCCGCCTTGATTCCCCCCCACTGCAAACGAGCCCGGTTGCCCCCCCACGCCTTCCTGCCCCCTGCGGCTCGGCCCCTCCGGGAGCCCCCACAGCCCCGCCCGCCGCCGCGCCACTGGCACCGGCGGGGCCTAACGGGGC
>VZSC01019028.1:189583-203868 GCA_013398225.1 Steatornis caripensis
CCCCCCGCCGCGCCTCGCTGCCCTCCCTCAGGGTGCTGAGGCCATCTTTCCCCGAGGGCGAGCCGCCTCCTCCCCAAAACGGGGCCCGGGGAGGGGCTGGTTTGCTGCCGCCCGTCGTCGGGCTCGGAGAACGCCCCCCAGCCGGCCGCAGAGCCCCTGTTAAAGGACCAAAGCTGTGAAACGTTAGGGAAGGCAGCTTTTAGTCTACTGTTTAAATAGTTCTGTGGCACTGCAACGTGTTTTCTGGAGTTTGTGGTGTTACTATCTTTTAAGACGACAGCCTTAATTTAAAAGTTTTCGGTGATGAAGGGACAGAGCTTACCCTTGTCAAGTTTGCTGATGATACAAAGCTGGGGGGAGCAGCTGATATGCCAGAAGGCTGTGCTGCCATTCAGCGTGACCTGGACAGGCTGGAGAGTTGGGCGGAGAGGAATCTCATGAAGTTCAACAAGGGCAAGCGTAGGGTCCTGCACCTGGGGAGGAACAACCCCATGCACCAGTACAGCTTGGGGGCTGACCTGCTGGAGAGCAGCTCTGCAGAGGAGCACCTGGAGTGCTGGTGGACAACAGGCTCAACATGAGCCAGCAATGTGCCCTTGTGACCAAGAAGGCCAATGGCATCCTAGGGTGCATTAAGAAGAGTGTGGCCAGCAGGTGGAGGGAGGTGATCCTCCCCCTCTACTCTGCCCTGGTGAGGCCGCATCTGGAGTACTGTGTCCAGTTCTGGGCTCCCCAGTACAAGAGAGACAGGGAACTACTGGAGAGAGTCCAGTGGAGGGCAACGAAGATGATGAGGGGATAGGTGCATCTCTCTCATCAGGAAAGGCTGAGAGACCTGGGTCTGTTCAGCCTGGAGAACAGAAGACTGAGAGGGGATCTCATCAATGTTTATCAATATCTAAAGGGTGGGTGTCAAGAGGATGAGGCCAGGCTCTTTTCAGTGGTGCCCAGCGACAGGACAAGGGGCAATGGGCACAAACTGGAACACAGGAAGTTCCACCTGAACATGAGGAGGAACTTCTTTACTGTGAGGGTGACAGAGCCCTGGAACGGGCTGCCCAGAGGGGCTCTGGAGTCTCCTTCTCTGGAGATATTCAAAACCCACCTGGACGCGTTCCTGTGCAACCTGCTCAGGGGGCACCTGCTTTAGCAGGGGGTTTGGACTAGATGATCTCCAGAGGTCCCTTCCAACCCCTGCCATTCTGTGATTCTGTGGTGTAGAGTATGTGTTTTACAATGATGACTTTTCTAAAGTTACAGTCTGTATAAACATAACTAATGCATGTTATTTTTTCTTTTGCATGTGTTTAGTTTTACTGAAAAAGAATTTGAGACAGAGATCCATACAACCACGTTTCAAATAAATAAACTTTAATCTTCAGAGAGTGTTGTAAGGCTCATCTTTTTCCTCCTGATTTGAAAGGAAAACACACCAACAAGACATCATTTGTTATATCTAGGGATGTGTTCGTGCATTGCACAAGTTTCATTAAGAGGGTCTCTTTAGGGCTCGAGAGGTGTGATTTCTGAGAGATGATTTAAATTGTGAAGTATATATGCAAATTAGAATGTATGCTAGCTTAATATGAGGAAAAATAAAATTAAAGGTTTTATCTGTAATTCTCTTGCTTTTTCATGTTAATATTACAGTCCAGGGACTGCATCTGTTTCTGCCAAGCGCAGACAGGGCCTAGCGATTTCAAAGTAAAAAACTTTCATTTTGTAAAATACAAGGAGAAATGTAAAAAATTTTAGGTGATGAGAAAACTTGGAAAAATAAGTGTCTCCTCCTGCTGCTTAATCGTTGGAGAGAAAGTGTAGCTCAGGAAATGATGAGCCAAATTAATTGCCAAATATTAGTCTGTACATAATGACAATAAAAAAATACAGTAATTTATCTGAAGACTCTTCAAATTTTACTACATTAAGTTTACAGTAGGTATTGGGAAAAAAGTGTAGCATTGTTTTGAAAAACATTAGAAGATTGGCCAGATACCAGAAAAACGTGCTCCTGACTGTAGCAAGGCAGACAAAAAACAACCAGAAAGGTCAGCCAACAGGCTGGTTTGCTTTTTACACTAACTTTGTGTCTGATGAAGAATCCTAGAGTGTGAAGCAAGAGCTGAATTCAGGCAGCAGACCTGTTGTGCCACGATACTGACACCCTTTTGTATCTCTGAGATTCTGAAGATCTTTTTCAGCATTACACCCTAAAATCATTCACTTCTGTAAGTAAGAACAGCCAGTCCTTTTTACAACCTCTGGTAGAGCCTAGCAGCAGCACAGGAGGGAAAAAAGAAACCCCACGGTGTTTGGAGCCAACTTAGTACCCGATTTATGTTGAAAAAGAAAGGGGAATGCCTGGAATGCTGTAGGAAGCAGTGGAGTCCAAGAGTTACATTTTAACTTTGATCTTTTAACTAAAAGTTAACAAAGGTTGTTAATCATCAGGAAGTATGTGGGAGCTATTGGGTTTCAGTGAACTTACATCTCCATGTGTACATCTCCATGGCAAGTTTCACTGTGAGCACCACAGCCAAAACAGAATTGGATTAAATAACCAGATTTATATCATTAAGAAACTCAGGTTGCTTGTTTGTTGCTGGTACTGTAAATCTCCCACCGCATTCCTAACCCAGGGCTGCTAGCAACTGTAGCAAAAGGCAGTCCCTGGTTAGACCTCAAATCACTTACAATTTAATTACGCCAAAAGGATTTGCTGAGCGTGACCGACAAGTAACACTTGAGTACTTTTCCACACGTGATCCCGTTGATATTTTTGGCAAGAGAATGATGTGTGCTGTAACTTGCAGTTGATGTTTATTCTCTAAACTTGTTCAGTGTGCAAAGTCTCTTGCTCAGTTTGTTCCCTTACTGGCTTGGTTCAGATTTCAAACATTTTGTTAGGCGGTCTGACTCTTAGAAAGTCTGAGAGTCTAACACATTTGTGTTAGCAAACTAAAAATATGCTGAATCAAGCCGAGGCTTGGAATTTTAAGTCCCTCGTGTTGCTCTTCATTGGAAACTTTCGTGCCAGTGGTTCAATGAAGCTTGGATTCCACAAAAGGGAATCACTCAGACAGACCCGTAAATTCCTGCTCCCCAGCGTCCTAAATCATCCCATTTCATTCTGCCTGAAGGATCAGGAATGAGCGAAGGGTGGAAGGTTGTCCCTCCTTCTGCTGTCAGAAATAAAGGATGCATTAGATGCATTCAGTCAAGGTTAGCCTTCAGCTTTTAAGGTCAGGAAGCTGAAATGGTTCAGAGCTCTTGAACAGATTTTGTCAGCAAAGAAGAATGTTAAGGACTCCTGCTTGCTGGCAGATATTTATGGAGCTCCTGGAGTATTTAGCAGGCATTCATTATTTTGAAGGCTTGCATAAATAAAAAAAGTATTGCTTTTTTTTTAATAATAAAATTACTATAGCAGAGATCACTTAGAACTCAAAGAAGCAGAGCCAACGCCTGTATTAAGGAAGCTTAAAATGAAACTATAGGATACCAACATACCTCGTACCAGGGTATGAGGGTGCACGTGGTCACATGGTGATCCTCCTGGGCTCAGGACAGAAGGAGCAGCGTTTGCGTAGAGCTTTTTAATATATTTTTCCAAAGGGATGCAGTCATTTGGTGATCATGAATAGCACTTACACAACTTGTGAGAAAAATGCAAAAGGAAAATTTTTTGGGGCACCTTCCCCCCCGCCATTTGGCAAATGTATAGTCAGTAATCCCATAGTTCTCACGGAAAACTTCATATTTATTTATGCCTTACTAGTACGGTGGAGCTTTGGTGTGGTTGGAATGAATTTGAGGGGATGAATTTATGGCATTTCTAGGGGAAAAGTGTTTTTTGCATGTGATAAAAGGAACACATTTTTGAAGTGCCAAATTTATATATCCAATTAGCTTTATTATAATAATATGTGGTTGGTTGGGGGTTTTTTTGGACTCTGTGTGAACGAATAGGATGTGTTCACTTGGTTCCCCAAAGACGCTTTCTCATGTCAGAGATACTTAATGTGGTATGTATTTTTGTTCTTAATTGTCTGGTAGGTTATGCAAGGAGGTCTTTTTCTTTGTTTCTTTGGCTTATGTATTATTATTCATAAAAGCGTAATCATCTTTGTGATCTGTTAAATTTAGCAAATGCTGTTCTGGTTGTGGACACTAAATTTAGTGGTGTCATAGAGAGTGATGGTGTTGATCAGGGAATACATTACAGGTGAAAATTTCTGTCAGTGCCCTCAGCTGTCTGAACCAAAATGTGACTGAAATCAGTAGGGTGAAGAAGAAGGAAATTAAACAGGAATATATAGGCAGAAAGGATAAATGATGTAATAGATGATAAATGAACAGTGACCTGAGTAAATGGGTGTCGTGTCCGAGGAAAATCATTACTTGAAATAAATTTTTAGCCTTCAAATTTTAAGTAATTCGACAAAATGAGAAAAGCTATTAATATAGTTGTGCAAGATGAGATCCTCACTCTCCACCACTACTGCCGAAGGACTGGAGGAATGCAAGGAACTTGGCAAGTTCTAAATTTGTTTAAAGAACCAGGGAGGACACCCAGAAACTTGTGAAGTTCCTCTTGGCAGGGGAGAGGGGAGCCTGTTGTGAACTACACGTTCCCAATGTCTTCAGTAGGTGCTGCTGCACATAGGGAAACCTGGGAACAATGCTCTAGGTCAGTCTGGATTATGTCAGAGACGCTCCTGCCTTGGGTACTGCTCAAAGTCAGAAGGCTTAAAGCTCTGGTGCAGTTTTCTTGAGCTATGAGTTCCTCTTTCACCTCCAAGGAAAGGGTTCCTTCGGCGGGGTTCCTGATACTAGCTTCCATAAAGCAGGCCGAGTAAAGCGTAGTGAGAAGACAAGCGCCATACAATGTAAGGTAGCAATTGCAAAACTTTGTCTGTTGGTCTATAATATCAGCGAATAATGCAGATAAGTATTAATCGTATAGTTTAGAGGTCACATTTCTCATAAAGAAAAATCTTTGAAACTACTAGGAAGGCATTCTAGCAGTATCTTGAAATGCTGGGAAATTACAGTGAGATTGCTGTCGCAATACAGGTTGGTAGTTTCAAATTCCTCGCTTTTTGTTAGTACGATCTAATATTTCAGAGTCTCTTTGGCATAGTCTCTGTGTCTGAAAAGTAGACCCCTTTTTAACCCTTACTAAAGGGTATCCACATTACTGATCCATATCTCACCAATATTAGAAACAGGTTTTTCAGCTGAAGCCAAAAGAAACGTTTTTCTTTATTGTAGTTTTTAAAATGTTTTTTCTGGAATATAATTGCACATTGAAAAAATACCACCAACGGTTCAGTCTTTAGCCTTCTAACCAAACAGTTAAAAACTACTGAAAGTGATTTAACACTAGGAAAGATGATGTAAGATCTTGTTTTTCAGGTGAGACTGGATCCCCGATCTCTCTCAGAATCCTAGAACTGTTGTGGTTTACCTCAAAACAGTGGCACAGCTTTTTCATACTGTATGTCACACCTACCTGTATGTCAAAATATATATATAATGCACAGGACATTTACCTAAAGTTATGCATTCATTTTTATATAAACAGATCACATTTAGTGCTTGGTCACATAATGCAAAATCTTCCTAGAAGTCTTCGATTAAACTAATTTTCCATTGTGTTACAGTCATCCGACTCTCTGAAGGCATCTTATGAAGACTGGCTGCTGACATACGGCTTGAGCATCTCGCCTTTTCACATGCGATGGCAAACAGCTCTTTTCAACCGCCAGTTCTACAGCTGGGGGAGATGGAAACCCAGATTTCTGTATTTATGGTATAAATCCAGGATTTTTTCTCTTCTGTCAAATACAGAGTCAACAACTTAACAACATCTGTGCCTTTCAGCCTTGGAAGTGTAATGGATAGACATGGTTATTTCACGAGGTTAATGATAAAACCAAACTTGCATGTTTGCCGTAATTGTACTGGGTTTCTCTCCTCTGCTGAAAAATACATAGCTGTAATATAGGTTATATTTTGAGATGCTATAAAACTAGAAATCTGTAAACTATTTTTACCTATGGTTTTGAACTGTACATAGTTCTTAACAGTACAGCTATTACACGTAATAATACTGCATACAGAAACAGGACCGAAAGCAGCTTCTCATATCCTAGATCTGTCCATCACTGTACACTGAGCTCTCTCCCCTGACCACTAGAGTTTCAAAAACATTCAGAGACGGTTGTGTCCCTGTTGTCAATCATTGCCAGGACATTCAGCAACTATACCTGCTCAGAAGCATATTGCTCACCTTCTGTCTTATATCTGCTGGCACCTTTCCCTGCTAAGAATGCACAGACTGCTGGGAACGGGTAAATAAGCAGGGTGGTTAGTATGGGTGCTCCTGGACTCGTTTAGAAAATGATTGCTCAGTTGCCTTCCTGGCATTACTTTATATCTGCTCTGAAAATACAAGATGAGTACGGTTTGAATTTCTTTTCATTTCCTGTACTGCTACCCTCAGTGAGATAATAATGAAAGAGAGGTCTGCTTCATATTGGTTTCTCTCGTATGTAATGATTTTACTATTTCAGTTTCAAATAGTTCTATATCAATCACAATTTTTTTAATGTGTATAATTTATTACAGTATAATGTTTCCACCAGTCTCTTTAATTAACCTTACAAGTATATGTTGCTTAAAATAAATTTGCTAATTCCCACTGAGCTTCATTAAGGATGGTAAGAGAAAAATTATGCTATTGTGAGAGGAAGAAGGACTGGTAGTGAATTGAAGTGTTTTAGCTGGAAAATAAACTTTATCATGTCCTTCAACTATTGAGCAGTGTAAAGTAATAATAATAATAATGCTGAATAAAAATTCACCACCAGGTGGACTGACAGAAATTGAAGTTATTTTCAACAGTGATTTTAATGAAAAATAAATTGGTGAGAAGAACAATGTGTTTTAAGTAATTGTTCTGGTATTGCAGTTGTACCCTTTAGATCTTCTTTAAAAAAGGTTGAGTCTCATTTAGTGTTCTTTAGCAGTTGTTATTGTTTGTGAGGAAGATGCAAAATTTATTGAAAAAGCTTATGTAAATAAATATGTATGCTACTCTATCATTTGACTCAGGTCTCTAAATATGTAATGGTGTGGTGCAACATGGTTAAATATATATTCTTAGTTATGGTTTTGTATTCATAGCTAATGGTAAGTTACATGTATTGGCTAACTGAATGAAATTTAGAATGTGTAAGAACAACATAAAAATACTTGAATAAAACATTTATTAAACAAGGAAAATATTATTGTTAATAGTTTCCTTTAGCTAGTATTTTTGCATTGGTTTGTTGATACACAAATGGTAGTAGCATCAGATAAGTTTTGCCCTATGAGTTTGGTGCGCTAAATTGCACTGAAGCAGTTACATGTGCAAAGAATATACCCTATCTTCTTGCAGCTATGCATTGCTAAACTATTTGCTTCTCTTTGTAGGTTCAGCATAGGAATGGTGTTTGGTATAGTTGCCATGTTTGGCTCTGTTATTCTTCTTGGAAAGACACTGATGCAGACACTGACACAGATGCTCACTGAGGCACCAAACGCCCCAAACGATCGGATGCTGCAAGTTGTGGTAAGTGTTCTCTCCGCAGGTCTTTATGTGAGAGTTGTCAGCTGATCTTAACCAGCTTCTTAATGGGGCATGTTATGCTTAAATCCTCCCATGCAAGAATACCCTAACTCCCGATATTCATCTAGATAAAAATTTCCTGGTTTGTTACAAACGTTAAAAATGAGGGGTGGAGGTAGCAAAAGAGAGGAAGACAAATGAAGGCAAACATGTGGAAGAGTTTGTATTAAAAATTCTCAGCAGTGAGGATTGGCTAGTAATTTTGAAAAGCCCTAAATTATCATAGAGCTAAGAATAAAAAACAGCTAAGAATTTGCCTCCTCTGAGCTGTGCAGTTTAGAGGCACTGATGGCCTTACAGTTTGCAAAGTAAATCCATAATCCACAAGAAGAGAGGACTTCTATTTCTTTTATTACAATACAAAACATCAGGGGAAAAGGAAAGAAGTATAAAGAGCTTTGCGTGATAGTGGAAGCGAAGATCCATTAGTGAGAAGACGGCGTATTTTTTGATTGTGCAAGGACTTACATCCTAATTTACAGTGTGAAATTGCAAGTTCTGTTTCTGGCAGTATCTAGTCAAAGGCCTAATAACAATGTATTTAATTGTTTCGTGGATTTCTGATGCTGGACAATATCCTGTGTGGTTTTAGAAAGGTGTGTGTTTCACAGAACGTGAGAGATGGCAAATACTGTCTTTTTAATCTCTACGCAAGGCCGTGATGGAAGAACTGACATTGCCCTTACAACAGTTTTAACCTGGAAGGATTCCTAGCTATCCTTGTTTCCCCAGGAGCGCTATCTGGCCAGAATGTGTGGTCGTTTTCCAGAAATGTAGAAAGTCCGATGAGATTGCTCTGCGTTCTGCTGCGTGGCGTGGAGCAGGGGTGCCCAACCATTTTACTCTGTATAAGTACTCAGCTAGTCCAGTGAACAGAAGTTGGGAGTTGTGTGCTGCCATGATAGGCCTTCCCGTAAGTGCTAAACTGACTGCGTGCAGCTAGGCTTGAAAAATTACGTGAATGCAAGAAGGCTGATCATTAGCATGTTCTGTAAACTCAGTGCCTTTGGGATGGTTTGGGTCTCTTTCACACATGCAGGGTGAATGTAGCAAATGCAGCGTGTGTTGGCAAAAGCGGGCAACGAGACCTGGGAGAGAACTGCTGGTACTGCCACTGCAGTCACCTGGTCCACAGCCTGTTCCTGAGTTATCTCTAGAAGCTGACGGGAGTGGGCAGTACGTCCAGTAGAGCACAAGTTGAACACGAGACAGAAAATTTGTAATTTACATGTCAACAAGGTCTATCCTAAGCACGTTTGTCTGTTACGTTCTGGAGTAAGAAAAGCCTCCCTTACATCTTCATTTTCTGAGATCATGATATGGATCTATCCTCTTCCGTGACACCAGAGTAAAGTGGTCATTTGCAACACATTTCTCTTTTGAGCAAATAACATAGAGGCAACCAAAGTAAAGATGAGCCTTTGGAGTGAATAGGATGTGAATTGGAACTATGAAAGGAGAAATCTAGAATAGTGTTCACAATTTCAATGTGACTGCTTACTGGCAGTATCATTGCACTCAAACTGAGGACAAACTGGCACTGAAAAAAATGTGATGTACAGGGATAATGTAATGTCCTGTATGGGGATAAGGTTACTTCTCCTAAGTTGAGTTGTGGTTCTCTTTCTTTCCTACCTCATTCTTTCATTTCTGAATGGTCACAGTTGTATAATTGCGCCTTTAAAGAGTTTCAGTATTCTTTTTGAGGGGAATGTGCTAGCATAAGTTGATACAAAAAGTGAGCCATGTGTTGTTGGAAGAGGTGAAGAACAAGTCAGGAGGCTTCTCTCGTTTAAATTAGCTATCTGTATTTGCCTGCCTGGAGAGTGAGTTCACTTTTTTAAAAAAAACCCTTTTTTTTTAATCCCTACTTTAGCCTGTGGTATAAATCTGTTTAGCCTTTAGCTATGGAGAGGGGGAGATAAGTTCTGCTTATGTTACGCTTCCTCTTTTGTTCAGTCACATACTTTATTTAAAATACCTGTCTGTAGGTAACTGGGCTGTTTTTCTTCAGCTGCCCCCTCTTGTGTTGGTTGCCAGCTGACAAAAGTGGGAAAGATGCAGATCAGTTACTAGCAAAGCATCTTTTGCTAAAGGCATTTCCAGAAGACCATAAAATGACAATGCTTATTAACAAAACACTGCTACTGATTTCATGAGAGTTAGCTTCCCTTTTAGGTCAATCTTAAACTAGCTTCTTTGACGTGAAGCCTGAAATCATCCAGTGCTGTGTTCTAATATGCTGTAGTCACGGCACGGTGGTGTAAGATGGCAACTCTTGCTATTGCTGTCTGTCCTCCTGTGTGTCAGGAGCAGAGGGCCACTGGCAATGCCAGTTAACTAGTGCATTAGTGCCACCAGCTGATGCTGTAACACAGCCAATGGGTGCTTAACGAACGAAGAGCAGCTGTCTTCATGCAGTAGGTGCGATAGTAGTGCCGGGTAAGATAAATATCTTTGGTCATGATCACACTCTGGTTAGAATTTGTGAAATGATTCGGTTTAACATTAATGAAAACAGTCTTTTGAAGGATTTCTTTTAGCTAGATGGTCTCGCCAACCTATTGCAGAGTTCTGCTGCTTGGGTTGGTGAATGCTTATAATTGAGGAACATGCAGTATAGAATGAAGGTAGAATTGAACAGGATCTGTTCAGTTGGATCTGCAGCCTTTTGTTTCCCCTGATTTTTAGAGAATCCTATAGACAAGCCAGAATTTTTGCCCATAGCATCTCTTTTCTGCCACTGGATTGCAATTCAAGTTGTGTCCACATCAGCTGTTAGTGGGTGTACTGGAGTGCAACCCGCCTCGAGCGGGGAGAGCTGTGAAGCAGGCAGGAGAACTGTCCCAAAGCAAGCAGCAGAAGTGGCGTTATCATCCCGCTGTGGCACGGCCACTGCACGGGGATGGGAACTGAGCAGGAGGAAAGTCCTTCAGGAGGAAAGAGGAGATGGTTCCTCATTCTGTGAGTCGTGACTGCTTTGCAGACCCTCTGGAAGGAGTTGGTGTCCCATGACTAGTGCAGTGAAGGACTTGGGGAGTGGTGGGAATCCACAGAAACAGGAGGAATGTGAGGGGCCTGCATATTATGTCTTATGTAGGTTAAAATAGTATACTAATTTCAAGTGCTTTTTTTTAAAGGTTAATTTGCCATATGTAGACTGCCAAAACTTGAGCAATAGACAAAAGTTATGCTTTTTTTTTGACCTCGTAAATTTGGGATAGCCTCGTGATTTGGATAGGGAGAGAGAAGGGAGACTGACAGTTCCAGTTATAGGCCCATTTTTTGAACTTTTAGGGCTTATAGTGCCATACAATTCTTTTTTTTTTTTTAAGGGTGGATCTTCTCTATAGCTGCATGACTGGCTGCAGGAAATTGTAAATAGTGCTCACAGTTGCCAAGCCTGTCTCATTTGTGTGGAAGTCTGTGTACATTTATATAAACTTCTTGAGCTTAATATAGACTAGGACACATTTGGTCAGGGCTGTGGGGAATAAGTAGAGCAGGGAGAAGGCTTTTGTGCCTGGAGGGCTTTTAAACCTTGAACAAAAGTATCTATAGTTAACATATTTTAAAATACATTGAATAAATCGGGAGCGGGGGTACAAGCTGCTAGGGCTGCGTGAGAATGGCCCCTGCTTTGCTGTGGGTCTGGAGAAGCCGAGTGAGAGCAGCAAGTTTAGGGGCAGAATGATTTTTCTTTGTACCTCTAGGTTTCCTTCTGTGTTTTGTTTTGTTGTCATGCCCACATCAACAGGTGCCTGGTGTAAATTTGCCTGTCAGCCAGCTGACGTATTTCTTCTCTGCAATCCTCGTCAGTGGTGTGATACATGAAGTCGGCCATGGGGTGGCAGCTATTCGGTAATACTCATTACTTTTCTCTTCCTATGTGCCAACAAAGCCTAATATTCCAGAGCATTTACTTACAGGTGAATGTTGTTAGCACTGCTTCGGTTTATCTAGAGAGTCTGTTTATTCTGTATTTCATCGCTTCCTTAGATTTTAAGCTTGGAAGGGTGTGCAATTATGGATAGAGTTTTAATTCAGTGTCTATTCTACGCATCATGAGAAAGGGCTTATGCTTTGCAAATGTACCACGCTGGATCAGGTTTAAAATAACACTTCTTTTAAGCGGTCCTGTTTTTCACACAGCAATTGCGNAGATTTTAAGTTTGGAAGGGTGTGCAATTATGGATAGAGTTTTAATTCAGTGTCTATTCTACGCATCATGAGAAAGGGCTTATGCTTTGCAAATGTACCACGCTGGATCAGGTTTAAAATAACACTTCTTTTAAGCGGTCCTGTTTTTCACACAGCAATTGCGTTTCTGCAGCTGTGGCACTTGAAGAGGGCCCATGTGCTATTGCTCAACGGTACTTTAAAATAGATTTTAAATTGATTTGTTTAAACACAGCTTGTGAAGTAGCATAAGAACAGGCTGAAGCAGTAACTCAGTCAAATGTGATTTGCCCCTGTTAATCCCAGTGATGTGTTAATTTTCATCAAAGATGATATTTTTGATGTCACTTAACTATGACAATTACTTCACAAAACATGGTTAGTGATTACTGTTAAGTGACACTCTGGCATAAAAGGGTTAAGTGGTGGTTACTGGGACTGATATTCAAGTGTCCTCCTCATTTCTCCTGGACATCATCATTATCTGTCCCATGAGCCTGAAGCCTTTATAACCCCAAATTTCTCAATTAAAGGGGTGATTTGGGACCCTCTGTGTTTCATATGCTTTGTCTTTCAGCGCTTTTTACCTAATATTCACGGGGATTTTTCTGTGGAGGTTGAAGCTCTTGCTCTTTCTCATCCCACCACAGGGAGAAGCAACAAAATTTCCTTTTATAACAGTGCTTTCATATGCTGCTGGCTAACTGCAGAGAAGCCAGGAGTAACTATAGAGCTCTTTCTAAGCAGAATGAGTAATTCTTATACCTCAGTGGTGCGATATCTTCATTCAGGATCTGAGCAAAGGCTCTGAATTTTCAAGTTTGGGTTATATTTTTGTCAAAAAATTGATTCCCAGCTATTTTCACAGGAAAAACTAGTTTGTCCAATGTACGTTGCTGTTGCTGCTGCTGTTTTCTGCTTGACTTTTGGGTGTTTTTTTTTCCCCCTAGCACAGGTTGTGTCTATAGTGCCGTTACAGTCAATCCTCAGGCTTTAGGCTTTACTAAATAGCTGTGCTGTGGGCAAATTTTATTATTCTGGCAAATCACTTTGGCTCCCTGAAATCTAATACACTTTCACCAACTTCAATTCAAGATAGTATTGGCTGTGAACTACAAGATCTTGAAATATTTGAGCCTTAGCTTAGTCAAGACTTGTGCCAAAATAGCCTTTTTCTTCTTCCCTCTGTACCTCCTACCCAAGCCATGAAATCACGTATAGGCATTAGACTGCCTGTTACTAATTGGTAGCATGGGTAGGTCTGATAAATTAACTCCAGGGATTTAATGTATTACTTCATTCTGAGTAATTTGGTATAATTCTGTGCCTTCTTTTGTTGTATATGCACAATAAATAAATACATGTGAATAAATAAAATACTATGCCCAGTGTAGTGTGTCAGTAAAGATATGGGATTAGCTGATCCGTGCTTGGTTTGTCTTGGAACATGATTGTCCTGGAAGAATAATTGGAATGTAATTGTCTTGGAACATGATTGTCATGCCTCTATAAGTTCCTTAGGAAATTTCTAGCTTCATAAAACCTTTACATAGTTGTTCCAAAAAATGTCATTTAAAAGCGATTGTTAAACCTCTGAAATATATATGTATATAATCCGTATGATAGTCAGCTACTAATATATTTAAATAGCATTTGTCCTTTTAACCTCTTTACTTGCTTTCATTTCCTTAGATGACATTTCCTTCATTTTTGTTAGTTTACAATTTACTCTGAATTTCATTTAGGAGAAACAAAGAAATCATAAATTCCAGAGATCTGTAAGTGTTTCTTTAAAAGGAAAGCAAGTGCTTCTTCCGGATGATTTTTCATAGATTAGTTTGAAACTGCATCCTACAGGCTGCCATTTTTTTACTTTAAAGAAAAAAATCCCCCAAATGTTAAAATATAGATTAACTTGAAAGCAATTGGTTGAGGGGGTTTTAAAGTATTTTATGTGTTACTGTTACCAGGAGGCAGAAAAGCAGTTGATCTTATCCTTTTTTTTTTTTACCAGGCTTACAAATGTATGCTGCTTAGAAGTGGCAGCTACTGCAGAAAGCATCCTTTAGTTTAGTTATCTTTCAATTATTTGTATTATGAAAAATAAGTTGGTTTTATAATTGTAGTTACTCTCCTTGTCAAAGATATGTGCTATGTAGAGTCTCACAGTTTCTCATTTGTTTGTTTGTAGTAACGTCACTCCATTTTTCTTTTATTCTTTTTAAGAGAACAAGTACGATTTAATGGATTTGGGATTTTTATCTTCATTGTCTATCCTGGAGCATTTGTTGACCTCTTCACAACCCACTTGCAACTGATATCTCCAGTCCAGCAATTAAGGATATTTTGTGCAGGTAATAGTTTGTGCTTTCTAAAAAATCTTTCTTTCTTTATATCATGCAGGGATGCAACACAGAAGGCTAAGGCC
>VZSC01019028.1:206096-270727 GCA_013398225.1 Steatornis caripensis
TCTTTTTTTTGCTTATTGTATGGCCTAAGTAGCAAAACCGTGGAGCGCACGAGCTGGAAAATAGTCAGCCAGAAGGCTGGTGGTATGAAAACATGACTTGCTTTCACAGGTGAACACCCTTGAGCAATTCACTAGCATTTCCTGCAGTAGGAGCAATCTATTATGTGATTCTTCAATAGTATTGTGATTTTTCAGTGACATGTGAGTTATGTTATTATACAGGTCATTGTGTTTTTATGTTGCCATCAGGAAGAAATAAAGGCTAAAACACAAACGTCCAAAGAGAATCACAGCTTATGTCTCCAAATAATCTCCAGATGTTTTTGAATTGAATTTTTTCGAATTCACAGAATCACAGAATGGTAAGGGTTGGAAGGAACCTCCTCTGGCTACTAGGAAGTAGACCACTGTTGCTGTGGAAAGTTAGACTGAGACTGTGTTGTGCTACCTGAACCACTTGTATTGCTGAATTCTAGACACAAAGGGGGTTCTCAGACTACTGAAATAAGTTAGCGTCTTTGTTTAATTCTTGATACTGATGACTTTCTATTGCAGGGGACAGTAGGATAGTAGCCAGCCTGTTGTAGTGTTTACATACTAAGATTGTTTCTTGGATATTGTAACTAAAACATTATATAGAGGGTTTTAGGCTGGGCATACAGAAGCTTTTAGCAAAGCATATTTTCAAGCTTTCATAAATCAAGTGAAGAATGATAAATGTTAGGTAAATATATCTGTATTCCAAATACCGCTATGAACCAAAATAATTCACTGCAATAGGGTAACTTTTATGAAGGCCTGTTTCTCAAATGAATCAATTTCCATTTCAAGCTACTGTGAACGGAACTGAAAGAAAAGCCATACTGTTTTTCAAAATGGGTTGCTTACATACATTCCTGAGAAATCTTCTAGAAAAATAAGATTATGAGCTGTAATAGAAAGTAATTGTTTGCATGTTTTTGATGACAAGCAAACACCTGTAATAATTTTTCAGGTTTCTTGGGAAACCTGAAATAGGGAAATACAAGGTAGGAACAAGCATGTTGCAAGACCCATTAGCATCAGTGGCTTGTTACCAGTTAGGTATAACAAATGCATGCATTTTTTTACAGTTATGATAGGTATGTTTCAGAACTAGGATGTTTTATGATGATAAAATGCGATACTCAGTAAACTTAGTTTTTCTTAATTGTCAGAGCAGTTGAATGAACCTATTCTCAGTGTTCTGAAGATCTGAGTTTACAGAGACATGCTTTCAGATTTTTATATGGCAGCTAAGTAAAAGAGCTAGAGTGGAGAACCACACCAAATTGTCCTTTTGTAGTCCACCTTTACTCTGGAGATTAAGGAGTATATTTGTTGTACAGTAGATGGCATCGTGAGTTCAAGAATAGTGAGCGGGCGAGGGTTCCTGTAAGACTTGTGATATTTTTAGCATTAATTCCATGCCTAGTGGATGAAAAGGACTTCCATGCAGCACTTTCTTATAATTAGTTCAAATATATGTATTGTTTTTTGAGATCCTTTTTAATGCATTTTGTTTTAACAGAAAAAAAGAGTTAAAGATTTTTAAAACTATTTTAAGGGGGTTTAGGGGTTGTGTAAAGTGTTCCCTTTTTAACATAAGGAATTAGGGATCCAAGGATGAGGCTGTTTTGGCAGAACGAAATTGATGGCATACTCAGCAGTCTGCCTCTACAGGTATTCTTATTTTGAGCCTGTTTATTTTTCTGTGGATCACCTGGGATGAATTTGAAGCCTTTCTATTTTAGACTTTTCTCTTGTATCCCACACAGCAAACTGTGTAGATTAAGGTATTAAGGCCCATGTTTTTCCAGCTGTTTGAAAGTATTCCTTGTCACCCTCTAGCGGTTCCATCACCTCTTTTTTTTTATTATTTTAAGGGTTTTTTCCAGTTTAATCTCTCTAGCAGCCAGACCATCACAAAGGAATTTTGTTTCTGTCTTAGTTTTTTATCCTTTGTTAAGCTATGAAGCTGAAAAAAATAAGTATTTTAAAGATAAAAGGTTAAAACAATAGCTAAAATATTTACTTAATACTCTTATTTTTGTTGCACTCGTGTGTGTGTGTGTGCACACGTATGAGTGTGAGACAGAGAGAACTGAATGCTGAAACATTTCGTCTATCTGATTGCCTTTCAATGAGATATGATTAAAAACTATAGAAAGAGAAATCACTTTAAGAAGCATCCACTAGTGGAAATGGCAACAAATCCTTAGTTAAAGTACAGAAATCCAAAATGTCTCTCATTTCTGCAGCATTAGGAACATAAAAGAAGACCAGGTGACATGTAGTGATAGCCAGGGGAAATAAGAGTCTGCCGTATGTTATGATTCCTGTGTTACACACAGTACAAGAAAGATATGTTTAATATGTTTTTAAATATATTTACTTTAGTTCCTGTCCTGTAACTGCACTATAAATATAAAATTGAATCAAAACCCCTCTTAACAAGATGAAGCACTAAGAAGGAAATAAGGAGTCTTCAACATTGGAAAGGTTTCTGCATTGGTCATACAAAATGTTTGTCCAAGAACACAAACTAAATGAGAAAATTCTTACAGAACTGGATGTTGAAGGAAGCCAAGTGTGTCTTATCATAATGCTTCATTTCTTCTTACGGAGAGCAGCACACTATAAAGATTGCAGTTGCAAATATGTTGCCGAAAATAATGTCAGGAAATGCTGACTACACAACTTAGTTTCTTGATGGGGTTTTAGGTCCAGATCTTCTTGTAGAAGAAGCCTTTTTTCAAGTGATTTACTATACTTGTTTGGCACCTATACATGTAATTATTTTCATTGATACAGTGGAGCTAACCATGGAAAATACTGAATGGCAACTAAATTTCAGACATCTTACTGACTAGGACAAAAAGTGTTTATTCACGTATAAGCCCATTTATTAAGATTCTCAAATTCAGTAGTTCATTGTGGCAGAAGGTGACAAGTAATACATTTCATTGCACTAGTTTTTTAATATTTATGATTGATGACAACCGTATAGATAGAAACTCTAGTTTAATAATTGATTCAGAAGCCCAGTGTTTCTTCTGGATACTCTGCCCACTTAGAAAAGTAGTGGTACGTGATGAAACATCAATATGGTAGAATGATACCTTAAATGCTACCTTACTTACCACTTCCCTGTCTTTCCTGATAGCATAATCTTCAGGGGCTCAGAGGCTTCTCTAAAACTCCCCTACAGAGTGACATCATAGAAACTTAAGTTTGTAAAGCAATATACGTATTCTTCTTTCATGCCTGTGTTCACAAATTAACTTTTCGTCCATTCTTTCAGGGAAGTCAATTAGAAGGTAACTGTAGAATCTTGCATTTCAAAGCCACCTTTTTGTTGTTCGCGTTTATTTAGAAACATGATTTTTTTCCTTCTTTTTAGGAGTGTGGCATAATTTTGTTCTTGGCGTTGCAAGTTTCATGGTTTTGTTTCTGCTGCCAGCCTTTCTTTTCCCTTTCTATTACACGGGTGTTGGGGCACTTGTCACTGAGGTCGCAGAGGTAAGAAAAGATCTTTACTGTTTTCATATTGTGTGCCTTGTGACCTAAATGTACCTGTGTCTCTTATTATCAATCAAATTTGATCACTGCAGCAGTCTGCAGAATCTAACGTATTGCACTTTTTGCCTTCTTAAAGTTTTCTTCTCAGTCTCGTGTTTTGGTATTAGTAAATGAAGGAACATGGCATGAATGATTTTAGACTATTCAGCATACTATAAAGCTGTTTAGACATTTGAGATGAGTTTGCAGTCTTTTTCCTGTTTTTTTTTTTTTAAACTTCTTTTCAGTATTGGCACCAAGTAAATCTGCTGGAAACTGCATTATCTCTCTAGTTATTGCTATCTGGTTTTGATGTTAAAGATTATTTTGAGCTGATTTCCTTGCTTGTTTGGTCAGCTGGAAGCAAAGTAGAGATAGACTGCTGAGATTCTGGAAAGGACTGGTTTGTTTCTGACTTAATCAAATACAGCACAGTTGAACAGCAGAGCTGAAAAGGATCCAGTCTTTCTTGGATTTAAAAGTAAACTGATACAACTCAGGAGAGAGTGGCATTTATTATGCTTTATACCTTCAAAAGTATAGGTACACCCTGCATTGTTGAAAGGTTCAGGGTATTAGTTTAAGCTATTTGAACTTAAAATGGTAGGAAAACCCACAACATACTAACTTGTATGAAAATAATTACTCACATTTGAAGAGGGCTCTGGAACACTTGGGAGACTGGGGCTTTTCTTTGCGCTAAATAGTTATTATTTGTAGAGGATGTTGGTTTTGTAATGCTCTGTCTTAAGTTGAAATAATCAGTTCTGGTGGAGCCTGAGATTTTCTGTTTCGCTGGAAATAGTGTCTTAACCTAAAGATTTCATGGCTATTTGGCAGAACTGAAAACAAATCCTTGTAGTTTTAACTATAATAACGTGATGGACTTCACTGTTTCTTCTCAGGATTCTCCTGCCAATGGACCAAGAGGTCTTTTTGTGGGAGACCTTGTCACTAACCTACAAGACTGCCCAGTTTACAGTGTGGAAGACTGGAATTCCTGTCTGGGAGACATTTCAGAGAAGTCACAGGTCGGCTACTGTGTAAGTGCAGCCACCCTACAGCAATTAAGCTTTCCGACTAGAGGTATGACTCTAGGTGCTCTCTTCTTTATTTTATATCGTAATTTTATCATGTCTTGAAGACTGTTTTGGACTTAGGATTTGTTGGTGGGGACAGATTTCTCATAAGTCGAGTCTGCTATCCTGTCTTCAGCAATTACCAATATGCCATTCCGTTTTGTGAAATCTGAAAGTGAGGAAGAGGTAGATAGAAGAATTTCTCTAGTCTTCCAGTCATCCTATACAGATATCCTGTATGATCTGAATAATGAAATTTGCCTCATCGGGATATTGCATGACTTGGTTATTAGCAGTAATACAATTATCTCCTCTATTTTTAGTTCAGTTGTTTGGATCAAATCAGTGATCTTTTGCAGATGTAAATTCCACGCATTACGTGACCTTTGATCAGCATGACGTTACAAATTGTATGGCTTAACCCAATTATGTGCTTTATTATGGCCACTTCTGATGCGTGTCACTGTACAGGTTTTATGTTTCATTTGCTTCTTCAGTCTCACAATGTCATTGCCCATAAGCTTAGTTTTGTCTGGATTGCATATATTCCTTCTGGAAGTCAGTCTGTTTCCTTCTGTTTTCATTTATACATTAGAGTGCTTGTTGCTGTAACGGCTTACCCTGAGAAACAAAAAAATGTGAACTGAACTGAACTGAACTAGAACAATAAATAAAAATTAAGTAGAACAAAAAAGAACAGTCAAGTTAAATTGGTTGAATGTCTTGTGACATGCCCTAAAGCCCTCTGGAGTTTGTTTCATGCAAGCATTCATGGAGACTGAATTCCAAAGGTAAGGGGCCACCACTGAGCAAAACCTGTGTGATGCTGTTCAGAGCTCTAAAATTGTCACTGCATTTTTCCATCACATTGGAAGTAAACAGGAGGTCAGGCAGCTCGACTACCCGTGTTTTTTGGATGCATTATAGTTCTCTCGTGAGACTGAAAGGGTANCTGAACTGAACTAGAACAATAAACAAAAATTAAGTAGAACAAAAAAGAACAGTCAAGTTAAATTGGTTGAATGTCTTGTGACATGCCCTAAAGCCCTCTGGAGTTTGTTTCATGCAAGCATTCATGGAGACTGAATTCCAAAGGTAAGGGGCCACCACTGAGCAAAACCTGTGTGATGCTGTTCAGAGCTCTAAAATTGTCACTGCATTTTTCCATCACATTGGAAGTAAACAGGAGGTCAGGCAGCTCGACTACCCGTGTTTTTTGGATGCATTATAGTTCTCTCGTGAGACTGAAAGGGTATTTCTTTGTTATTATTATGTAAGGAAAGTAATCTTACAGCTGGAGCTAAGGTAAATATTTAAACGGTGAACTAGTGGAGTATGGGTAAGGTCCTGCTTTTAGAGACCTAACAGTTTGAATTATCACTGAAGAGGAGGGCAACTTTGGCACATGCTTTCAGCTGGGCAGGGATGGCGAGTAAGAACCAATTCCTAGATGCTGTAGGTATTCATGCTCAGATTCTGCCGTTCTCTGGAATGCAATTTCAGAGTCATAGATAATAAAACTACATATTCTGCAACTGAACCAGTCCTATTTAGATTGAAATACTGGAGACTTAATACTGGATACTCAATATTGCTTCCAAGCTTAGTTGCTGTATTGTGTTAGCAGCCCATTGTCCCACTGCTGAATTCTAATCAGACCAATCTGTCTGCATTTTCAGACCCATAAGCCTCCAGCAGTGAGAAATATTCCTCTGAAATTAAATGAACTCTGTTCGGTCTCTAGCAGGTGTCATTTGTCAAAATCGTGACAGTTCACAACTTGACATAAATACAGAATATCAATAAAAATGTATCTAGCAAATGGACCCTATCTACTTGACCATAAAACAAATGGAGAGTAAACTATTTGAGTATGAAGCTAGACAGAAAACAATGCCCCAAGGACCTTCCCGAAATTTAAAAAAAAAAAGTGTTTTCAGTGTAGTTTCTAAGGAGGCTAATTTCATGGTCATTCACTATTCAAAAATATATGTAGCTGCTTAGCCTCAGGGGAGTCGAAAAAAGGATTGTACGGTACAGTGCTTGCACCTGTAAGCCCCAGGCATAAAGCTCCATGTTAATGGACTGCAGGTTATGCAGTGATAAATCAGCAACCAGTATCGGAGGCTTGATCTACCTAAGGAAGGTACTGCAGTGTCGATGTGACACAGATTCTTACAGTGACCATTCTTCTGTGTATTTTTTTTAAAGCTGTTGTTGTAGAGTAACTTAGGTTTAATTAATTTAAAGAACATCCATACAAAGGTTCTGTACCAGACTAGTTAAATGACAGTTTAAAACATCATTTATTCACTGCTGCAGGCTTCAAGGTTTGGAAAGCTTTCAAAACTTGAGCCTTGTAAAGGCTTTCACATTTTAAAGAGGACATTTTGAGTCTTGGACATTTCCATATCCAGCCAGTGAAGTCAATACAGTAGCAGCTAGCAAATTTCTATGCCAAGCCTTAATGCAAGTTGGGGGCAGCACACAATAGCATTTTGTAACTCGTAATGCTCAGAACATTGCAGTGGTAGATCCTCAGTATCTCAAGGAGATTTATTAGAATGAAAAAATCAGTATGTGACATGATTGAAATCAGGTGACATTCACACATGTAAGTGGTGAAGCTTTTTTTCAGTTGTGACTGAACCACAGCTAGGCTGTGTCAATTACTATAATTCTTGAAGGCTACAGAATGATTGTTTTACTTTATTCAGTGACAAATTTCTTTTTGGGAAGTTACTGTAATATTGAAATATAATTTGCTCTATGTCTATGTTCTTTAGTCTATAGAAGACTCGATGGCACAGTTGAATGTTGTAGTAACAACAGCCTCACAGACATTTGCTTTTCATATAGCAATAACTTGGACAGCCACCTGGTAAGTTACTTAAACTGCTAATTCTGTTTGGTAAATCTGAAATTAGTTAAAATAAATTAGTAATATATACAAACATTGATGCAGCATACTCAAGTGCTTAAGAATACCTACAGTGTGTAATAATGGTGTGTGTGTGTATGTTATTTTACCCATTTACAGCTTAAAACCCCCAAAATATTAGTTATTATTTTTCCCATGATCAATCAGGGAGTCTCTGGAAGAATGGGAAAATATCTTCTACCCCTCATTGTTTTAGGCAGAAAAACCTCCCCCATTTTCACCACTGGATGCAGAATATTGGTGATAAAAAACAACAACTGCGAACAAGGAGAAATTGCTTATTTTCGTGCTTCAGGCTTTAAAGGTATTGAGCGCTACAGGCAAAGCAAAGCACTGGACTATCTGTTCAGTTATTTTGTCTGAAGCCAGCAGTGCTGCTCACTAGGTTAATCTAAAAACAGTCAAGAGAAGGTCCTGGAGATTGCCCAGTTTCTCAAAAGCAGGGCTTCTATTTGATTCCTTTTTCACCATGTTGATTTTCTTGTAACACGCGGAAACGTATGAAGTTTCTCAGTAGGATTTTTACTTACTCTTCAAAATACAGAAATGTTTGTTAAATTACGTGATCCATATTGACAGTGATGGAATGTTTCTAACAGTTCTCTTTACAAGAAAAAGAGCACAAATATCAACTGTGTAAACTTTTCTACATACCAGTTTGTTATCGTTCTCTAGTGATAAATACCTAAAGAAATGGGAATAAGTCTGTTCCTACATCTGCTATGTTTACAGTTTCTATGATGGTAAACTTTTCACTCCAGGGTGTTTTTGTGGTATTTAACCACAAAAAATTGAGCATAGACCAGCAGTTCATTTGAAATATGACAGTTGCTGGTAACATCCCAGAGTTCAGCAAGGTTTGATAAATCACTACCCCACTGAGCTTTGACATTCTTAAGCTCTTAGCTGCTGCTTAGGAACAGAGAAGAAATAAAAGCATCCAGAAGCCTATGACCTTCAAGTGTCCTTAGATTGCCTGTGAATTTTTGAACAATTATTTTAAATAGTCTTTGCAGTGCTATGCAACAGTATTTGAAAGTGTGCACTCTCCCCCTCGTTAGAATAGAAAGAGCTCGTATTGAGTTTAATGGAGATTGTCTGTCACTCGAGCATCTATGGAGAGTGGAACTATCAGGCTAAGAAGCAAGAAAGTCCTCTTCTTATTTGCCTCCCTAAGGCAAACACTAGATGAAGAACTTTACTTGCTTGCTTTTAAGAACAACAGAAAAATTATCACTGAGCTTTTGTGAGAGATGTGAGGAGGGGAAAACAATTTCCTGTTCCTTTCTGCTGTACTCTCGTTGGCCTGTGGGGAGCAAGAAAGATCTGGTCTTTCAGACTGCTGAGTCAAAGAGTGTTATAGGTNGCAAGAAAGTCCTCTTCTTATTTCCCTCCCTAAGGCAAACACTAGATGAAGAACTTTACTTGCTTGCTTTTAAGAACAACAGAAAAATTATCACTGAGCTTTTGTGAGAGATGTGAGGAGGGGAAAACAATTTCCTTTTCCTTTCTGCTGTACTCTCGTTGGCCTGTGGGGAGCAAGAAAGATCTGGTCTTTCAGACTGCTGAGTCAAAGAGTGTTATAGGTAGGACTTGGGACACAGCACTGCATGAAGTCCTGTGTTCATCTTAGTTGAGAAGGGTTTCTTAGCTATCACACAGCCAGTAGGTTTTTTTGTTTGTTTGCTCAACATAAGGTTTTGTTCAGCCAAATGAGGTTTTAGATCAATGAAGACTAAAACTTCTTAAACAGGTAAGTCACTAGTGTGTTGGTGCAGGTTCTGTTCATTAGAAATCACTGACTTCTATTTAGATGCCTTGATTTTTGTTGTACGTGTGTGTACCTTTCTAAAATAGTTAGCTTTTATTTTGGTACATGTGCACACCCTCTTTTCCACATTCCACCAAAAATGGAATGACAGGTTGAATATATATCAGGCAGAGGTTCTGGAGGATTTGACAAAAAAAACCCAGAAAATCAGATTTCAGCTCTTCATGAGCTGGTAGTATATCAGTGAGACACTTTCTTTACTTTAAAAAGAAATGTATAGTACTTTTTTTTGTGATCTGTTGGAAAATACCTTTACATTTGATAATTTTAAATGCCGTTCGCAGTATGCCTGTCTGCCAGCACGAAAAGTTGTTGAGGCCAGCAAAATCTGTCGAACTAACATGGACTGCCAGAAGGACTTTGTTCCAAGCTTTTGTGTGACTCCTTCTTTAGAGAACCAAACAAGGCTAATCAGGGTAAAACATCCACCCCATATTGATATGCTGTATGTGGGACACCCCATGCATCTTCAGTACACAGGTTGGTATTATTTATTAAAACAGTTTAACAAAAAAGATTTCTAATATGGTTTACTCTGCCTGGCTGCTTGAACAAGGTCTTGGAGTGTTTATCAGTTAACTTGTTTAATGTAGAATGCATTTCTTGTTACAGCCAGTGGGGAGACATGGACTACTCAGGCCTAAAATGAAATGTGCACAGTGCAATGAGTTACGAAGGTAATAGAAACCATATGTGATATGAG
The DNA here is from genome assembly GCA_013398225.1 of Steatornis caripensis. NCBI lineage: Eukaryota > Metazoa > Chordata > Aves > Caprimulgiformes > Steatornithidae > Steatornis > Steatornis caripensis. The sequence continues at coordinate 216,230 of VZSC01019028.1, forward strand.
GCAGTTGGTTTTTTCAGAAAAGTATGAAAGGGCTATTTCTATAACAGATCTCACTCAGGTTAGTCATGGGAACCAGGCACCTGCATTTTCCTAACACATAAACTTCTCAAAATGCTATTGTAAAATCTCTAGGAAATCTTGCTCTAACACCTTGCCTGGGATACTGGCATGACTGCTTAAATCACACCTAATATCCCAGTATCTGTCACAGATTCCCATGACTACTGAGCCCTAAGTACAATCCCAGCATAGTTTTTTCCTGATTATTTTTTTATTTATTTGAGTACCCTAAATTAAATAACATTTAACAGTTAATTTCCTTACTTTGAAATAGACTATGGCTCTCCTTTAGGCAAGCTTTATATCCTTGAGCCAGGTATACAAAAAAAAAAAGTAATTCTGCTCTTGGAGCAAGTATGGGAAGAATGAACAAACTCATCTGCTTAGTAGCTTGAGTGGCGTGGTGAAAATTAGCTTCAGATGGGCTTAAAAAAGTATGAAGTGTTAAACTACTCTCCCCTCCTGTGGGGAACTTGTGTGTTCCTCACAGACAGCTGTACCTCACAGGGGCAGATTCTCCCTCAGGCATCTTGAATTACCTCCTCGGCAAGGCATTGTACTTTTCTGAATAAACACTGGAATTAGGTAAAAAAGAGCTTTAGAAACGGTGATGAAATCTGGTAGTGTGAATCCATTAGTATTCTTGCACAAACATATTTTTAGTTAATCTGTCAGTCTTTATCTTTCTGTTCTGGTCATATTCTGATACTCCATGACATATTATTTATTTCTACTTGTTTACACTATACCCTCATTTAAGCCCAAAATATGATCCCTTCACTTGTTATTTCTGCCCTCTTGGCATTTAGGAGGAAAAATATTGTTGACATGTGTGAGATCAATACACAGTTCTGTATTTGATGACATCTATTCCAAATGCAGCAACAAATTTTAAGAACAGAGTTTGATAATTATTTTAAGGTCCCTTTCTTGGTTTCTAGCAATACAAACTGTAGGTACTCTAGAACAATTGATATTGTTCTTTTCTCCAATATGTTGGAGCAATGGAGTTTTAGCCAATGATTCCTACTGAACAGTAATCCTGCAAAACAATCAAACCTCCCAGTCTTTCGGAAGGTGGAAAAGAATGTTACTGCATCTAAAGAGGTAGTTCTACCTTAAGAAGTTACTGTGTGAAAATACAATTTATAGGAATATAATTCTAAAGTGATTTACTGTACCCTGGGAATTGCACATTGAACATGCTAGTTTGAAAGCTAAAAGCTTGAGTTTTATTACAAACATTGCGTCAAATGCAACCTATGCTCCCCTTGCAAAAACACCAGAGCTAAAATTATAGGATCCTGGCTTGGGCAGCAGGTAGTCTACCATCGTAAAGTACCATGCGTTCCAATGAAACAACTTCTAAATATTTTAGACTTAACTTTGCACCGTACAATACTTGCTTGGGACCGACAGGTTTGATTTTTTTTTTCCAAATGTGACTGATCAGAGTGTGGTAACCTTTTTTTTACAGTTGTGAGGGGAAAATAATTTTTTCCTTTACTGTGTGACTTTTGAAATAGGAGTACATTTTAGTGAAATGCCTGATTCTTTACTGTGATCTTTCTGCCTGCATTAAACAATATGTTTTAGAGTAGTGCCACATTTAACACACAGCCTGATATGGGAGTTGCACTAGTGTGTACTATGACTTTACTTTCTCTAGTAACGTCACTGAAGTAATGTTTGAAAAACCTTCTAAGATTATGCGTGTGTTATTTTCTACTTAGGCTTATATTGTTGTCATGATAGTCCTGATCTATGGAGAAGCAGTAATTATTTCCTATTTCCATTTGAAGCTAGTTTCCAGATACAATGTTTTAAAAAATTTATATCCATATTAGCTATTTACAAGAAATAGGTTGTACGGCTTACTTCCATGAAATGTTTCTGTTTCCTCAAAGCAAAGTGTCATAGCAAAAATATTTTTTGTTAATATCACTGTTGTTTCCAGTATTAAAAAAACTGTAAAGAATCGTACTCCTAAATGAACTTACAGTGCTGGAGATTTGACCAAAACTAAAACGGAAGGAATTATTAGGAATACGTATTGTTTAGGATGGACGCATTGATTAATCCTTTCAATTTGTATTCTCTCTGTAAAAAGTATCTAATGTAATCCAATATAAATTCATACTGTGGGTTTAATTCAGGTAGTATTACTCATGACTTTTAGACTTTTCTTGTTGCAGGTCAGTTACGCTCTAGAGGCTCTCCCTGTGTTGGACAGATGATATGTAAGGTTGAAACGGAGGCCTCTGTCGTTATTGTCGTGCAACTTTGCAGTGTTTCTTCTCTATTTTGTATGGGGCTTTTTATTCATTCACATAATTTCTGGTGTTGCAAAATCCTGGCTTCCTTCTGTGGGCCTTGTTGGTTGGGAAGAATCTGGTGACTAACATTCACATTTGGAATTCACACTGCTTGAGGGAAGATCACATCCCTGAATGTTAATTCTATCTGCATCACCCATCAGGGATCAAAAACTGCAAGATTTCCTTCATGAAAAGAAGGTAGACCTTACCTAGAAGATAATTTCCCCAAACTGGACCAGTCTCCTACTTCTGTTTTATCCAAGTCTTCTGAAAAAAAAAAAAAAGCCACTTCCTAGCTTTGGGAAGTTTTTTGGGCAACAACAGCCGTAATCTCCAATGAAGGTCTATCTGTTAGAATCTGGTTTCTCAGTATTTCCATGCTTGTTTCCCCTTACTGCTGAGGATGATCCTTGTTTGCTTTCAACGTGTATTTAAAGGGTTACATGTGTAGTTCTTCTGGAGGCCGCACAAAAATATCTCGTGCTGTACTGTCTCTCTCCTCCATAGCATACATGCCCTTTCCCCCATGAAGAGGTTTTGAAAAGCTCTTTGGTCAACCTAGTCTCCAAATCACTTCTAATTAAAATTGTGTCTGTTGTGCATTCTTCTCAACATTTGCCAACACCATTTAGCATTAGCTAACAAAAGAAATGTTAATTCCAGGTCAAAGAATTGTTTAATTAGAGTGGGAAAACAATGACTGTTTTGTCTCACCCAACTTCACTGCTCTTCACCTCTTTCCAGCAGTGTCTTTTGAAGACAAGCCTGGAGAACATAATTTCTGTAATTCTTTTCTTATTCCTCAAAGTACAAATTTACCTGCTGCCATTAGGTTTGATCCATTACAGCCACTAAATTCATTGCCTCATATTGCAGTGTCTAGAGCTCAGTCCAGCAACTTCCTGAAGAGTCGTCGTGTTTCGGAGATGGCTTCAGCAGCAAGGTTTGGAGTGTAGATCCATGTCTGGTGGCTGTCAGGGACAACAGACAATTTGTTGTAACAAGAGAGAAAGAGATGAGTGATCCATTCCAAATGTGGGCACAGCTTCAGGTTCAGGATTGTGACTTATTAGTGGCCATTAGGAGTTTGTCAAGAGGCAGTTAAGCTTTGAAATTACACTATATTGAAGCGTATGTCTTTTGAAACCTTTGAATACACTGTCTGCCTCAGCCATTTTGCTATTTTGGCTCATGAACAAGAGGTCTGATCAGATGTTCTAATACCAGCCTTCAGCCTGGTGCATTGTTTGCTTTGGATATCACTTGACTTAGATGCCTCTGACTTTCTGAGCTGGGTGGTGTCCAGGATTTCTGTCTGTTGTGTTCTTCACTCAGCAGTCCAACAGACTGATTTATTTTCTCTTGGTTCCCCTAAATCAAAGGTCTTTCTTAAGCTAAGGTAAGAGAGAACATGATTTTCAAGCCATCTTGGCACAGCCACAGCAGTTTTGGTATTGGAAAATTCTCTGCTTGTTGCCACACCAAACCCGTTCTTTCTTTGGGACTCCTTGCTATCCAAATCTCTCCATCCCATGGTATGCTTGCTGGCTGTACTAACTATCCCTTCTGAATCCTCAGGAGGGCTTCTACTAACAGGAGAAAATGTGTTTATGTGACTGAGTGGGCCAGTTCTCTGCCTCATGTGCGTTTGGGACTGCTTTCCCCTCGTCTTTGTTCCCATGTCCTTGAATTGTTTATTGAACCTGAAGAAATCTGATTCACTCTTGGCTAAGATGTGCTCAGCAGCACTTGTGCTATGTTATGTACTAGTGCTGGCGTTTCTGGTGTTCTCTTAGCCTATGGGTTTTACATTTCTCAAAGAGTGGGTTAAATTGTCCCTTTCCCAAGGGATGTTTGTACTGAGTGGGATTTGAACTCTTGCTTTTACATAGCTCTGTGGAGACAGTATTTCTTACAGCTACAACATTTTCGCAGGTTGGTAGAGCAAATTCCGGCCGTGGCTAGCCTCAACTCGTGTCCAAAGTTGTTCTGTAGGGACAGAGTGACTATTGTTGATACTGTGCATGCTCATTCTGAAGGTGATTTTCTAATTCCGCTTTAATTTACCTAAACCTCTTCCTTCTGGGGTAAGACTCCGCTATGCCATGAGTGGAGCCTTCTAGTAGGAAAGGTGTCTGTCTTCCAGCTGTCACAGAACTAAGGCTTTCAAATGGTCCCTGAGGCTGGCAGACTGAGTATCCTGTTTACTTTAAAAGACTGCGTCGAGACTTTTTATGAGACAACCCAGGTGGAGCATCTCTGTGCTAACAAGAGTGCACTCTGAGAGGTCTCCAGCTACCTCAGTTTTCTTTGAGGAGTCTCTCATAAACATTTTACATGCAGTCAGCTGAAGCTTCATGTATGCCTTCAAAGACGTTACAGTACTAAAGAAGTGTTTCAAGGTCATGTGGTCCTTGACACTGCAATTTTCCAGTCACTATTTGTATGAATGATGCTGAGTCCCACCTCCCAGGTTTTTAAGTTGCACTAAGTTACATCAAGTTACATCTTGGAGTCACTTACGGTATCATCTGAAGACCGAAAAAGAAGCTACTTATGCACTGGCTAACTGATCTGAAGATGTATGAGCACTCGTGCATCATCTCTTAGCCTTTGCTTTCTTAGAGTGACTCTAGAACTTCTCTTAGCCTTTGCTTTCTTAGAGTGACTCTAGAACTCTGCTCCCTATCTGCCCCACTCCTGTACACCATGAGCTCAGCCTCAGGACAGGGGTGTCTTCTGCAGGTACTGCAGTTTTCTGGCCTTGAGAGAAATACACGCGTGCACCCACAGTATGAATGTATACATGTGGACTGCATATGTTGAAAAAGTCTGGTAACTATAATCTCTTTTTATACATTTTTCTTTGAAAAGGACTTAAATTACACAATGTGGTCTTTATGACTACAGATGTCCAGTTGCCTCTGAAAATATATATCTTAGATCTACTTTTACTGAAATCATGCTGATTGTATTTTGTGGAGTGACTTTACTATGATAGTGACCATGTTTAAGGAAGATTTAAAGGCTGCACTCTTTTAAAAACAAAGACCAAGCGAAACCGTGTTTAGATTGGTTATTCATCCTTGAAGAAATGTCATTTCAGATCTGATTTTTCCGCAAAACTATAATCTAAAAGTCGTAATGTTATAATCCTGGAATGACTGTTCATGTTTTGTGCATCTTTATATTTTTGTTTCAGTCAGTCTCAGCAGTTTTGTACCACGACAAAACTTTCTAAGCATCGATCTGCCTGTGGCGATAGAGACATTTTGCAAGTATCCTTTGAAGTATGCTTGTTCTTTTAAGGCAAGAAGGGAACTGTTCCGAATTTGGTGACCCAGCAAAATTTCAGTTGCATATCATTTTAGACAGGATGCTCTGAAACGTTTCTGTTGTGTTTTAACATCTTTATCCCATCTCTGCATTGATTACTGTCCATATGCCAAGCTCACAATGAAATCTCTCACTTGTGCTTAGCAGGATATTTTTGGTCAGTGCTTTTTTTAACTCTTTCTTGAGGGTGAGTCTTAGTAGCTCTGATGAGAAAGTCAAAGTAATCCTGAATTTACAGTAGGACAAATGAGATGTTATTGATAGTTTGATATGTCAGAGTTTTATAATTTTTGAGTGATTATACTGAGCTAAATAACAGGGTATGATTGTTCTTTTCTTTTTTTTCCTTCAACAGAAAAGAAAAGTTAGCCTATTCAAAAAGTAGGATTATCATTCACTTAGAACATGCTTATTAATTAACAAGATGATATATATACATAAAGGTTAGTAGGCTTGAATATGGCTAATTAAGAACTCTTAGCCTTAGAAACTGAAGTGCTTGTGGGTGGCTATAGAACAATTAAACAGTGTAGTTCAGGTTTGTCCATAAAACTAGAGTAAAGATGCTACATAAGCTCCCCTCTTTGGAGAGCACACCAAGGTTCACGCTGACCCAGCTGTGTTCTGAGTCATACATCTTCTTATCTGGGCGTTACAGAATGAAGGTAGGTATTAATGTTTGCAAGCCTTTACCAACAATAAAAATTATCTACCCTTGCCTCATTCTCACACGCACACACATGTACAGAAATCCACTCAACTTTTCTGGCTAACAGGTCAGTAGGAGAGAGAGGCCAGATTTCCAATTACATTCTAGCCATTTACTTACTCCAGTGAGGGAGTGTTTTGGAAAATATTCCTAATCATTATTTCATACTTAGGTCATAGGTCTAGAATACCTTCTTTCTTCAGGCATGGTATCAGAGCTATAACCTTGCTCCAAAACCACACAAAGCAAGGGAGGAAGATAGGCAGTATTAAGTATGGTTATGCTGTCTCCTGCTTTCATCTCAGTTCTGAAGAGTGCAGGTTATTAAAGTATCCAGACCTAGTGCTTAAAAACAAATTAATCTATAAAGGCAATTCTCTGAGCTGGTACGTTACGGTATAAAAATCACAGTACTCACCTAATTTCCATGAAACAGAATGGCAGTTTAAAAAAACCCAAACCCTCATGGTTTTGCAAACTAGAAATTAAAAAATACTTTTTTTTTTTTTACATTTTCTTGGATATTATTAATGAACCTTAACTAATGTTAACCAGGTACCTCATTTCACTGTCAGGAGCACTGGCAGTCATCAATGCTGTTCCCTGCTTCGCTTTGGATGGTCAGTGGATATTAAATTCATTCCTGGAAGCCACTCTGAGCTCCCTGATTGTAGAAAAACAAAACAGAGAGCTTGTTGGCTTTTTAATTTTGCTTGCTGGTAGTGCACTTTTGGCTGCCAATGTTGCACTGGGACTTTGGATGGTGACAGCACGATAGAACATTGGATACTCTTCTATGGGTTCTCAAAGTACACAGAAATAGTGAATCCATTGCCTTTTAAAACATGTTCAGTACTGAGATTGAAATAATTCCCTTAAAATGACACTGAAGGAACAATCACTGGTGGCTGCTGTTTTAATTTAAATCTGTACAATGTTGTACCTGTGGTCATAGGAAAACTAATAGAAAGAAGTAGGAACCTTTTGATATACTCTTCAAGCACTGCAGTGATTTTGGAGAAATCGCATTGTAAAGTTTCACACGAAAAAGCCTAAGACTTCATTAATTGAGATCTCGAAATAAGGGAATTATTTGGCCTCAAACATTTGTAAAGTGGGAGAAAAAAAACACTTAAGTTTTATTTTATAATTTGAATAATTGTCAGAAAATCTATGTGGGCTCTGATCATTTCTCAGTCAGAATAGTCTTGAGCATCTTGTTGTGTGTTTTTAATGTGGTGTTCTACCGAACTGGACTCTAAGAAACCAGAAGTCTGATCTCAAAATGGTGAAAAGCTAAGTAAACGATGACCATGTGTTAATGAGGAGAGAGAGGCCGCATGGGTTAGTATCTTTCCTTTTCAGCTGGCCAAAATGACTGGAAGCATGTTGTCCTCAGGATGTAGACGAGAAGTGCCAACATCTGTTAAGAATGAGGCATGTGGGAGGATAACGAAGCCCACGTGTCTGTGTTTCTTACATATTCAGTTGTATATTATGATACGCAGCTGAAGATTTTTTTTAAAGGCAATATTTGTCAGCAATAGCTACAAAATAAGTGAGATTTAGTTTCTGAGTGCTGAAGTATGCTGTGCACAATTATTCCTAAGTGATAAGTAATGTTTGTGTTGTTTTACTCAGAAAACAATACTGTAGTATACCTGTTTACAGTTAAAAGTGAAACCTGTTGTTTTTATGGTGTCTTATCTTCTGATGCTATGCATGCAATATGTACAGTAACTCACTGATGGTTTTCTGTCTTTCAAAGGGTTGTTTTCCTTTGCTAGGATTCGTTCTGTTCAAGGGTAGATAACAAAGACGTTTAGCTGAAGCTGATCTTGGATCAGAATTGTTTAGAGGAGGAATATGATTGTGAGTTCAACTATTTAAATGTTTGGCTTGGCTTTCTGAAATGGATACGGACCGTATCCTTGTTCTTAAACGAACAGTGGAAGAGCGGTCAGTGTTTTGCTGACTGAAGTATGTCTGATGTACTTTGAAGCTCTTTAAGTCTGTAATATTTTGTACCCAAAAGGATTATATATTGACTGTTATATCCTTCTGTGATATATTGTGTAGTTTATATAAATCAGGTTCATTCAGCTGCTTGCCTCAATATAGGCTGATTTTTTTTAAAAATTGCTCTAGTTTGGGAGCCTAAATATTTGAAATAGGGAAATTTTGAAAAATACGCTGCAACTTGTGTCTCGTACAGAGCTCCCCATAGGAGCTGCTGCAGCTCAGAGTTCCTTTACAGAAATGACCTTTCCATTGGGAACTGAAGTGGAAGCTGAGCTCGCGGATACTGGCCTGCCTGGAGTACTGAAGGATTCAGGGCCAGCTAACATAGATTCTCTTGGCATTAGAGGTAAAAGCCCGCATAATTTTAAAAGTGGGGTCAAGCCCAATTCCTGGTGCTATTGCATGGATTCGTAACTATGATGTTTGCATTTGCCCACTGATGTGTTACTGTATTTTTGCACAGTAGCCTTCACACTTACTTAAGATGTATTGTTTCCTTGCGATGATGCAAGCAGTAATGAGAGAGCGTGTTTGTTTGCTTGTTTGTTGTGTTAGTTTACTTAACTCTCCAGCGCTGTCGCAGGCTGGGTGAGCCTCTTGAAGTTCACCTCTGTGGGGTGGCAGGCCCGTGCCTCTCATTTGCAATCATTTCAACCCAGGCACACTGGCACAGATCCCAGTAAGAGAGAGTAAATCCTCCAGTCCATCCAGCGTGAGTCAGGCCCTGTGGGGACTGTTAGAAGTCACACAAAGTGCAAGAAAGGAAAAACAAAGTATCAGAAACTGCCAGCGGGCTTCTCTTTATTCCGGAGACACCCTGAAAGCCTAACTCGTTGTCAGTCCTGGAAACGTATAGAGGTTTTCAGGATGGGCCACTCTGCCGCCGCTCCATGGACAAGAGGGATAGGAGCAGCCTGGTTCTTGCACAAACCCTGGCTCAGAAGTGATGCTCCAGAAGCCTGCTCGCTCTCCTAAGTGGTGCTTACTAATCTCAGCTCTTCCTTTCGGTGGTTCTGTGCCACTTTCCTCTGTCTCTGTGTCTTGTCCAATCTACAGTGCACAAAATTAATTTGCACCTAGGAGTTTTAATGCAATTTAGTTAGATGGGATATTTACTTTTCAAAATGGCTACTATTTATGTATCAGGGTTGCAGTGCTGTCTTATTATCTAAAGCAACAACATATGCATCTATGGTGATTTCAAAAATATTCTGTCAAAAACATTTCAAGTTTGATACTTTGTGTATTCATGTTGACTACAATTGCCTGGGGCAATCTTGTAGCATTTTACCCCTCCTGGAGATGTAGGCAAGAGATTTTAAAAAAACCAAAATTTCTGAATTAACATACACAAGTTACATCTGCTATAATGAGGCTGGCAGGTTGTACCTGGTTATTTAAAGTGCTACCAAAACATGATGTTTTGTCAAAGGAAACTAAATGCAGTTTCTTTTACTTTAAACAGTGATTGAAAGCCACAGTTATACTAAGTAGAACTTCAGTCTGTGTTTGATGTCATAATCAAAAAGAGGGTGGAGAAGACATCGGTCATGGTTTCAGCAGAACAGACACACTAGTACACTGTAAAGTTACCTTTTATGGGAGACGTAGTACTAGAAGTGTTTAAAAATAGTTCATGGGTCTGTTTCTCCATGTTCTGGAATTGTACTGGCCAAGGGTCAATTTAGACACATGCAGGTGCTTTGAATCAAGGCTTTAAGCAAACTGGGTATGAATGGTGACCCAGCGCATCTTAGATTACCCGTGGACGAAGGTAACAGTTAAGCTGGGACCACTCTCTGAAGAAAAAGTTGTTCAGCAGATTTGTTTCATTCTCCTATAATCCTAACATACGGATTACGTTCTGATAAGCAAGTGCCACACATACAGTAGTTGGGAGGAGTTGCTGGGGTTTTGTTTGTTTATCAAGAGAGAACACAGAAGGGCACAATATTTTTTGTGTGTTGGATTTTTCCTCTGGAGTATTTGCGATGTTTCTTATATTTCTGTTTTTGTAAAAATTGAAAGGAAGCCTTTCCTTAAAATGAAATCTTCCTGCTTCTCATTCTAATTAGCCCCTGAGAATGTAATGTATTCTTTAATACAGAATGCATCAATATAATTCGAGGGCATATTTACCAGAGTGTAAAATAGAACACTCTTCAAGATTGGATGGATACTACTATTTATGTACATACTATGCATTTTAAATCTGTATCAGATGGAAAAAGTAACGTCTAACATTGGGAAGTGTTGTTTGTAACTTTTACTTGAAAATTGCCAGAAGAATTCCGTAATTATAATCAGTCATTGTTCTGATTTGTTTTTTATGATAATTTTTTTTATATCAGCAAAGACTTCCATAGCATGTTCTGATAACGCATGATATGACATGAAAATGACTGACTCCTTAGCATGTGGGAAGTTACATGCTCTTTGCTAACTTAGGAAATTAAAACCAGCTTGCTTCTGTACAAGTTAAATGAAAGAGACTTCACTAGAAAAAGCATAGATGAACTTGCAGGTTAGTCAGCCCAAATTTATTAGCAACAGTGGACAGTCTGTTAAGTCATCCTTTTTATTTTGAATGAAAGAAGCAACGGTATTGACAGTTATATTTTTCAGGGACAGTGATTCTACGTCGGTGTATCTGTGTGTCTATACACGTATACATACAGATAATAGGTACATACACACAGCCACAATCTGTATTGCTGCTTTTTTAGGGATAAATTACAGCAGTCCTCCATATTCTGCAATGTAGGCTTTTTTTTCTATTTCTTTCTTTCTATGAATTCCATGATTTTAAAATTGCTGTTATGTTTTACTCCCATAACTGACCTAAAGTTCTTTATTAACAGAAGACAAGTGATAGACAGAAGTAACCACAGCTGCATGAGTTTTGCTCAGCTGATGTTTAAAATACATTTCTTGCTTTCTGTGAGGCCTCAGCTACGTGCATGGAAAACACAGATTTTTAAGGGCAACTAAAAGAGGTCAAACTTAGAATCCATCACACTCTAAATGCTGCTGTTTGTGCTGTTCTGAATGGTAACTGGGCTAAGTGAGACTGTGTATACTGAAGAAATAATGTTTTCAGGACAGACCTTCCCATGGCAGACAGGATGTTTCAGCTTTCTTGAAATAAGGATATATTTTTGTTAGGTTTAAAACATCAGCAATCCAAGTTTTCTAATAGTTTCCTATACATTTTGCACGATGGCAGAGGGTGATCTGTAGCAAATAGGTGTTTAAATAAATTCTGTATGTCTTCTATCTAAAAGATCTGAATTTGTGTCTGGATATCATTTATGGCAGATGAAGAAGGTTTATAAAGATCTGTGTAGCCTAGTCTGTATTTATTTTAAAAAGATGTGAGGTAAACTCTAGAAATAGTTATTTGTAAAATGTGTGTTCTGTACACCCGTGTTTAGACCAGTTCCCACAACCAGTCTTGCCTCAGCTTTGTTGTTGTGACCTTGTGAATAAGGAAGCTGAATCTAACTCAGGTAAGATCCAATATTAGCAATTATTTTACACCCTTTTTATCCTCAACTTCATGTAACACTATATGTAGGTCAGTTATTTAACGTGGCTGAGTTATCTGGGGCACATGTCCTGTGCTAATGCAGCGTTTGAGAAGCATCATACTAGGGACTGCCAGAAAACGGCAGCTCTGTTACTCTTTCTTGTTGCTTGGACCCATCCACTACAATCATGTGAAGAGCAGATGGCAGCGACTAAGGGCAGCGAAGAACCTCAGTTTATGGCAGCTTTATGAAACCTTCACACTGCTGACCCAGTGTGAAAGGACAGGAACAAAGAGCAGGATATGACACTGCAATTCCATTCATTCCATTTACATTGGCATGAAACGCAAAAAGACCTTGAAATTAACATTTCAGAGCATGCAGATATGTTTTCCAGCCCTTCACTGAATCATTCAGTGACTGGTGATCACACTTTTTTTTTTTTTCAATTACACTTTGTCATTCAATGTGCTGAATAAGTGGTACGGGTAGTTGTAGCTTATTTCGTAAAATGGACTTGGATATTTCTCACCTCCAGATGTTCATCTTGGGGGTTGGCTTTTGCCACATCGCAGTGTAATTGACCTTCACATGATATTAGCTTGAAAGTTTGGAGGCTATTTCCAAGCCATCAGATCAGAGAAATCTAGTTTCTTCCCTCCCAAGTTGTTTGTTATAAATTCCTCTTTTTCTTACACCACTTTGCTTTTAGACTTCATATGCTCAGATGATCTTATCTGAAGCCTGTCAATGGAATATGTATTGTTTTGAAAGTCACCGTAGGGTTTTTTTTCCTCTACATAGCCTTATTTTTCACAGTGACTCACAGCTGTGGAATGTTAGATTTCTAGACCCTTTGTTCCCACTATGCATTGTTCATGATCATGGGTTTTTTTTCCCTAAAAAAAAAAAGCTTCATTTTGAAAATGTCAGCTAACAAATATATGGAACACTTTGAATAATGTATTGTGTTTTTGTTTTGCCTTTTTTCTCTCTATTTAATCAACCAAACAATAAGTATTGTTTTCTGTGTATGATAAATGTATCCTGCAAATAAATTCATTGTTCGATTGTTAATGTGCTTAAATCTGTTTTTAAAAATAAGGTAAGAGTGACATAATTCCCTATTTGTAGTATTTACCACATTCTCTCATATAGTCACATGCTCTTCATATGTAATTTATATTCTCTCTTTAGGTAACACAAGGTACCACTGTCCTTTTCAGTATCTGATCACCTCCTAACATTAGTAATAACTATCACTTTACTTTCCCTCATTTACCAGCTTATCACATTAGTAGTTGGAGTTGTAATAGAAGTACATCCAGATAAACTCCTACAAGCTGTTCCAGAGTAAAGCTAGCTTCATTTTAATGTGACCAAGGTACCTAGTGACTGCCTTATAGGAGCAAATCCCTTTCTCTTGGCTTAGTTCCTGTGTAATTCTTCTCTTACCGAGTTACAGACTTGTGTTAGCTTGGCCTGTAGTGAAATATTTGACGCAGGATGCCACAGTCAAGGTACGTGAAACCACCTCTCCAGGCATTAAGGCCAGTCCTATGTGAAGAACTTAGAAAGCCAGATCTGCGAAAGACATTAAGGTGATGTTATGTATCACAACCTTTGGTTCGTATATGCAGCCCGGCCCTGAGCTGGGCACATACCCTGGCTAGTTCTGGACAAGTTTACTTAGGTATCCAGATGCTATCCGGGGCCGAATGGGGCTGCGTGGTGTAACCAGGCTGTTTAGCTTTATTTGAGAATGAAGCTTTATTGCTCTGTTTCTTGAGCAAGCTCGTCTAGAGTTAGCCAGGTTATTTGTACCGAGAACTAAATTGTCCTGTGTTGTTTAATGGACAAGCTGTTACTTTATAGAAGCAGAGCTGTTTCAGCAAGCATGGCTTTGTTCCCAGATAAGAGATTACTATGAGAAACAGGCACAAAGCACAGATTGGATACATTGGTAGGATTTCCCAGATAGGTCACTATGCAATTTTCTGAATGCATACATGAGGAGATGGCTTTTTTTCTTTTTGTCGTCTTCTTACCCATGTTAAAGGTCGGGATAGTAGTTTGTTTTTCTGTGAAGCATTTAGCTTCTAGGAGGGTCCTGAGGTTTTTCAGTTGATTTTGAAAACGTTATCCCTTACTCTGATTATGTATGTTCTGTAGTCTAGAATAAAATCAGTGATGTCTTAATGTCATCTGGAGGAATGTTGCCTTAATCTAATACAATTTCAGGATAAGATTTTAAAAAGAAACACCATATCTATGAGTCTTGCTGCTGGTAAGTTTATAAAGAAGGCTTAATACAACCCTTCCTCTGATCGCACCAGTTCGAATCATCGAGCAGAAGCATTCCTAAACATCTTTAGTAGATCTGTATGCATTGAACTCACTTACTTAAATCTTTATTAGGATTTTTTATGAGCTTTTGATGCAAACTACCCAATGAAATACGATTTAAGGTTTGATTCTAATCTTACAGTGGTAAGCTGGGAGAATCCACAACATTTAATGAGGTCTAAGCAGCAGTCACCCAGACTTCTATTAACTTTTTTTCCCTTTTTTTTACCTCAGTCAGATGTGGGTCTGGTGTTTACTTTGATGCTTTTCAAAGGCTCCGGTGTTGTTGAAATAGAATTGGGTGTTCTTACCAATTACGTATCTTGTTCTCTACATTTCTGATTAATTTTCCCCCTTTTTAGTTCTTTGCAAGTATAGTAGTGGCTGAATACTATGTAACTGCCACTTCTGACAGTCTTGAAAAAACATGGTTGTACATATCCTTTTTCATTTCCCCATGAAAGGAATCTTTCAAACCAAAAAGGAAATACTTTTCTCTTTTTTTTCTCTCTTTTTGTTAAATGTAATCCTTTTTACTTGCTATTGTATTATAAAAGCCTCTGTATCTTTTTCACAGCTCTGCAAGGATCTCTATTAAAATACTACCAGATATTTTTTAAACTGTAAATTCCTTTAAGCCTACTGAATTTGATTCAGTTACTCACATAGGCATCTGGTGTGGTCGGAGATATCCTAAGGTGTTCTTAGGTTAATAACCTGACTTGGAAGAACATTTTGAAACTCATCCCCAGCTTGTCTCCATTTGTCTCCTGTTGGTTTAGGTCTTAGGGTTTCTAAGACCTACACGTGGGGCTGGCGGATGTGGGTGAGGCCCTATGAGAGATGAAAGACATTCTGGACCAGCAGCTGGATACCAGGAGGGGTACCTGAGGGCACTTTGTATCGTGCCAGATATGTGGGCAACAAATCAAGCCAGACTGCCTCCTTCCCTTTCCTTGTATTTCTTTTCTTTTTGACTCATGAATTAAAGTAGAATATGAAGCTTTCTGAGTGAGTTTTATTTGACATAAAAATACATATTAAGCTTCTTCATTTGTGCAAATAGTTCTATACAGGCTGTTCTATAAAAGTTATGCTACCAGAAGATGTACGTTCTCCTCTTGCTCTGGACCTTAGGTCTGGAAGCAGCAGAAAGGAGTATTGCTGCCTTACCTACAGCAAGAAAAAGGAAGGCGTATTTTATAAGGAAAATACCATCTGTCTCCATATGTGGTGTGGTGGTAGCAGCAGGGGACAGGCTACAGGAAGCAATGAAGAGGCACCAGGTGGAGACAAGGCTGCGGGAGGGGACAGTGATCATATTGGCCAACCGCTACAATTGTGTACGTGATGCTTATTTTGCCTTGCGGGAGAAAAGAAGTGGTGGGACTTAGTCAGGAATGGCATAAAATCAGGGAAGGAGCGTGGCAGAGAGAGGTGGTTTGTTTATTTACAGAATCTTTAAATCAGAAAGAGAGCACGTATACTTCATGACTGGAGACAGCAGTCCTGTTTAGTAACTCTTGTGGTATTTTTACTGCTTTTTTTTCCCTTGAAGCATTTCTAGAGCTGACCTGCAAATAAAACTAACAAACTTCCATCATTGGTAGAAACATCCCACGTAGTAAGATCAGAGAGGCAATAAAAGCTTGTCCTAGATAGCAGTTAAGGGCATTTAGATCTCGGTGTCCCTCTCCCTGTTTAAGGATTGCATCTCATGTTACTTTCAGTTAGCCTGGATGCAAAGTCAGAACTTTTCTTGTGTTCCCACATTCCCTCTTCAGCATGAATTGACCTCACAGATGCAATTATTAAGAAAAATGAATCAATCCATTTCTATAATGTATTGCCCCTTGGCTTTGTTTTCATTCCTACAGCCATCTGAATAACTAGCAGAAACTAGGCCAAACCACCTGTATCTCTATGATCGCTGCAAAGTCAACAAACCCAGATTATGAACGTGCATTATAAACCACAAATTCCTGGGTACTTACCACTGGTTATACCAACAAACTTTTTTTCTTCATTGCAACCGTTTACCGCTCTCTATTAGACAATTGAATTTATTCCCTGGAAATGTTCTGCGAGGCGCTTCCAACGCTCAACATGCTGCAGCGCTGAAGGAAAAAATGGGCAAAACAGAACTTGTATGCTTTTTACAACTAGACAAAATTCACTGTTTCATTTACTGGACTGGTGCAGGTAAGTTACTAGTCATATGTGAAGGCCCTGGTTATTCTTCCAGCATTTATCTTCAAAGTTACTCCTAGGGAGAGCACTTCAGTAGTTAACCTAACTGGCCCCTGCATACCACTTTAACTGCAATTAAATATAACTGAACCAGAAGTTAAAATATTACTAAAATAGTTGTAAAAACTTCAGCATATTATCAAGCAGTATTTTTTCATAAACATGCAGAAACCTATTGTTCACTTGAGACTTTACCTAACTGGAAACTGCACAATATCTATAATCTTTATTTTTTATGTTGACATGAAAATACCAAAAGCAATTCTGAAGAAAACATCTCAGCTTTCACTTACAGATTAACATAGAGGGGCTTGGGTTTAGCATGTGCAAATGATGATGTAAAAATTAAACTATCATTTAACAATATGATATTAAATAGGATACTAAATGTGATAAATGACTGCATCCTCATATAGCTGTACAGTGTACCTGAAGACATTATGGTTGCAGGCAAACCAGGAGTCCATGTTTGGTGAACTCAGTTCATAATACTAACAATTTAAAAAAAAAAAAATCTAGACAGTGAATGTAGCTAATTAAGGAGTCATGAAACCATACTCATGTAAAATAGCAAAGAGAGTCCAGAAAATGAATGTTCATGCAGGTTTTAAAAATGTTTATCATTAATTACAAATAAATTAATAAATAACTTGAAAAAATGCCCCTTAAATTAAGGCCCTCTTCTAGATCAAAAGGGTTCTTTGAAATGCAAAATAAACCTCTTTTCTTCTGCCATGGGTTTGTGTATGCACGCAGGTGCTAATTTGATAAGCACTTGGTTAACTTCCGCTGACCTGGACTGTCATCAGCTTAGATAAAAATAATGGTTGTTAGTGGCCTTAGAAAGCTGTGAAACATATAGGCTGTAGCTGCAATGAAGGAAACTGAAATGGCGTTGTCAGATCCATAAATAAGAGCTTGCAGTGAACAAAAATCTCCTCTGGAGATATTCAAAACCCACCTGGACGCGTTCCTGTGCAACCTACTCTAGGCAAACCTGCTTTAGCAGGGGGGTTGGACTAGATGATCTCTAGAGGTCCCTTGCAACCCCTGCCATTCTGTGATTCTGTGAAAAGTGGTCCAGCAGCTCGTGTGTGGGCCTAGGATGCCAGGCCACACAGCGGGACAGATCACATGCCTTGCTACACCTTCCCTGTGTGACCTGCAGCAGTCTGTTAGGGCCAGACTCAGAAAGGGACCTAAAGAGAGAGCTCTCTAAGCCCTGCCATTAGGACCTTGCTTATCCTGAGGTCAATAGGCCTCCAGAAGTAGCTCAGATTCTCACTCAAAATAGCCCCAAAGTCTTCTGCACAAGCCCGGCCCTGCCACAGCAGAAGAGCTCACACACCACGTTCAGGCTGGGGTCTGGCGAAGGCGCGTGCCGCTCGTCTCGCCCAAGAGGTTCAGTCGAGCACTTGGTCTCAGCGTGGAAGTTTTAAATCAAGCATCCCACAAAATGCAGCAGGGGTTACTTCTGTCTTTGAAAATGCTGTGTGAACGACTGGGAGCAGGATATGGCAGATGGGAAACATTCTGGATGCGATCCAATGTCTATTTAGTGAACCACTGTCCAGACTGTTTATATAATACTATAGGTGAGCCTGAGGTCTTGGACAGGACCTACTTACAATCTCCAGGACAGAGAAACAGTGTTTCCAGGAATGTTTTAAATTGTGTCTTTTGGTTGTTGGGGTTTTTTAATCTTTGCTGTATTTGTTTTGGACCGTAAGGAGTTTGGTATCCAGGGCCATTAATTCTAATATCGTGCAGCAGTCTGTGCGGGGATGCTTCCTCTATAGACACATGCAAACCACGTAAGAATGAGGTGTTTTCCTGTGGGAGAGGAATGTTAAAGAGATACTGTCAATTTTAAGCTTCGGAGGAAAAAAACCCTATTATTTTAAAGAATAAAAGTGCTTTAATATTTGAATAGCTGTTCTGCTTTTCTACAGTACTTGTTGAAATACCTTTCCTATGTTTAAAACCCCATAAACCTAACTTTCTTCGCAGCCTAGGAAGCATACAGCTTTGGCCATGAAAGCTTATGAACACAGGAATGAGCTGTCTCCTCTTCAACTGCTCCAAATGTTTGGCCTTGATGTCTCACTGAGAATAAACTGTGGCAAGCTTGTTGCTGATAAAAGCTTGCTGTTCTCCAACTGTAAGGAAAGTCATCTGTCTTAAGAACAGCTTAAATTATTAGCCAGTCAGGCATCTGAAATTAGAAATTTCTGCTGGTGCATCCCAGGCTTTGGAATGCTGTCCTGTGAAATCCAACACTGCAGCGATACCATTAGACCTGATACTAGGAAATCATGGGCCCAAGTTAAACTGAGCCCAGAAAGTAATCCTTGAATATGATGTTCACATGCAAACAGAGCCAAGTTATGCAGGAGTAACAAGGCTGTTATCAATATGAAAATATAAAGGATTCCTTTCTTCTATCCTTATTCACCACTGACATGATCTGACTACACTGACATCAGTGGGAAACATCCTGCCCCTGTATGGAGTGGAATAGCAAGTATTAAAGTAATAGCGGAATGAAATTACATAGCCTAAAGAACAGCGACAGAACTTGACCTGCTGAGGAAGGAAAACAGTTCTCTTGGCCCAGTTTCTTCAATCTACAGCATGACGAAGGGGTTTCCCTGGTTATAGTTAATGTGTTTTGCGAAGCCCCTTATTTGCACAGTGTAAGATGCAAGCCTATTCTTCTAAGCAGATCTAGTAAAAGTTATGTAGCAAAAGTTATTGTAAAAGGATGTGGCAATCAAATGGCATCCAAGTTTTCTCTGCTCTGGTCTGTAGCAAGCCTTCAAGGCTGCTGGTCGATGGAACAGGGTGCCACTATGACAGGAGGAATTCAGAGATTCATCCCCACCTATCCTGAGTCTGAGTCACTTGCTTTAGGCATGTGGATAGTCATTTTTTCCTCTCTCTGCAGACAATAAAGAGATACCAGCACAGATAGCCATCTGAGGAGCGATGACACTGTGGGGCTGCGTCTCACCCGGCATACTATAGACACAGCCTAGGCACGCAGACTAGGTACAGCCTGCTCCACAGGCACGCTGAAGGAACACATTAATAAATAGGATTGCTCAGAGCACCTAGACAGGCAGTATACAGCGTAACGGGATAAAACAGTACCCCACAAAAACCATGTAAGTAACTTGAAACCAATGAGCATTACACTGCCTTACTTCTGTCTTTCTTTGGTCCACAGCACGTTAATGAATAAAAAGGTTTCCATGAATAAACACTGGTTTGTGGCCGATTACCTTACTCAAAAGGCCTTTGTTCATGCACACCACATTCCTCTAAAGAACGTTTTAGAACAGGTTCTGAAAATTGTAAGTATTGGTCTGAATCGTTCTGGATTTTAAAATAGTTTAGTAACAGAGTATCACTTTTTATATATGTATGTGCCATTAAGATCACTGAAATGATGATGACTAACTTGTAATTGCTAGGTATCTGGCATTGTCACTCTCTTCTTACTTTTAAAGGAAAAATTACAATAAAATCAGTCAGCAACATAGACAGCAATCCTTAAAAACATTGATGATGGAGATAGTGTTTTAGAAATCAACTTAGCTAGGATAGGCTTAGAAATAGGCAAAATGGATGCTTAAACGCAGGGATTCCCAGCACCTCCCTCATCTCCCCATCTTGATTTCACCTTCTCATTAAGAAATCTGGAGCCACTTTGCAGAGTTATTAGTATCTGCCTGTCTTTGTTTTGTCAGTAAAAGCATGTTTTTAAAATGAAAAAGTGAGAATTTCTCAGCAAGCCATTCCTGTGCGGTCAGGAGGAAGGCAAGGAGGAGGAAGGCATCTGTGTGGTTCACTCTTGATTTAGCTGAGGACTTAATTAGCAAATATATTTGTCAACCTTTCTGTTCTTTACATCTCTTTAAAAGAAATTACTGTGGTGATATGACTGGCAAGGACCATTCGTAGAATTGTGACTCTCTACCTAATTATGTTCAGTTTGCCAGCTGCGGCATCTATTTGAAAGGCTGCACTTCTGGCCAGGGATTATTAGCAGCTTCTATATATGCCAGGTTATATACTTTCATACAATCCATTGCTTAATGCTTTATCTTGCTTGGGGGCATTAGAGATGTTAGGGTAAAACCTGGACTTGTGCTGAAGGGTAATTTGCTTTAGGAAGAAAGAGGTTTTTACAGTGAATAAGCATTATGTACATGATACAAAGATGTGGCGAAGATTCTGGAAAGTGACTGTTGTGTCTGGGTATGTTTTTAAGATTCCCTTTCTAAAGGATTTACTTTTCCAATGCGACAGAGCAGAAAATCCAATCCTTCAAAAAAGAGCCAACTTGCACACCAGAAGCAGTGCTTACTACACAGTAACATTTATGTTTATATGTGAGAATGCTTGTGATTTACTTCTCACTGAAAAAAAAAAAAAGGTTGGAAAAACTGAAAGCAGTTGCCAATAAGGGCACTGACCATATTGTTACATGCAATCACCCTAGCTTCCTGGACAGCTGAAATAATAGCAGCCTGTTTTAGCACCCTTGAACCGGTTTCTGCTGGTTGACTGCACTTCACATTAAGACTGCCGTACAACTGTCATCAAAATCAGCAGCACCTTGCTTGTGACACAGAGTAACTACGGCAGACACTGAGAAAATCTCCACATCTGCCCAGGCTTGGTTTGGCTTCCAGGAGAACTAGGGAGAGGACGGTCCGAGTCACAGAACTTTCCACCATTAGCAAATTTAACTAAGTTTCACAAGGTCTGAATTAAACTCTCAGCTCAGCCACTGTAAAACAGGAGCGATAACGTTTCGCTGATCCCTTTTATTGTCAGTGTTTGGATCATAAATCCCCTGGGTATAAACTCCCTTTTCTGAGTGCAATGATGTGACGATTAATTCAGCTTGGAGAGGGGGTCCTCCAGGTATTGATACAAAGATAGTTGAGAGTAGTGTGCACTGGGAAGACTGGCTTTCAGAAAACAGGTACTAGCTCTTAAGCGTGTTCTCTGTCACACAGTCCAAACTCAAACAGCAGTATGCATTTTGAAAACAAATTCAGTCAAGAAGTCAGCAACAAACAGTGCAGGCAGAGCAAGAAAAAGACGTTGTGAACAGCAGAGATGTCAGAAACTGATGGAACAAACATCATACAAAGGACTTGCAGGAGGAGGGGATGCAAACGACTAGCATCAAACAGAATAAAGTATGGCTTAGGAAAAGAAGAGGAAAGGAAGAAAGATCTGAGAACAAATAGTGCTTCATTCAGAACAGGCTGGGCAACTGACTGCAGTTTGAATGGGAAGACAGAGAAAGCTCCACTGATTTCTGAATAACAGATAAAGATGCTAAGATGTATGAAAGATAATAAGGTGAATTAGGTATCAAAGAGCACAGACAGAAGCAGGGCTGGAGCAGCATGCAGCAAATGACGAACCAAGCCGATGGAGGGGAAATAATTGGGAGAGCATTAAAGAAGGAGGTCCCCAGTCAGCAAAGATGTTCAGTGAAGATCATGAAAAAGAAAGAAAAAAGCATGGAACTGAGAAGACGGGGTGTGCAGAGGGGGAATGGGAGAGATGACTGTGGCTTGAAACTGCAGAAGGGACGTAAGGACTAAGGAAAGGCGATACAGACAGCCACTGCTTCTTCATTCAGAGATACTTCATCTTTTTTGCCCTATCTCCCTGTCTTGTTAGTTAGACAGCACTTTTATATTTACACCACTGTTGCATTACATGTTTTTAACATTCGTTATTTCAAGCAGCTTGCAATATGACCTCAGGGGAGGTTTAAGGTTTTATAGCAACCTTTTACCTACCCACCACCTCTTCTCAAGCAAGCGAGCTCCAGTTCATTCCTGCCATGACTGAAATGCTGCATGATAGCATTTTTGCAAATCCTACAGAAGCAGCATAGGGCCAAAAGCATCTTATTGCTTCTCACTTTGCATTTTCTTAAAGCCAGTTTAATCCCACATATTTAGTGCTGTAAGCAAGCAATTTCAGAAAATTAAATAGGAATTTCCCTATGTGTTTATAACATAGCAGTGATGACAGATTTTTGTTTGTAGTGAAGTATTTCCCTGCAGTGTTTACCAATTAAACATTCAAGGCACACAGGGAAAGTGATTGTGGGCTTGAATGAAAGCCAGCTGAGAAGAGAAAATTTCATTGATTCAGCTGGGTTTAAAATTGATAAAACCAGTCCAGAGACTGATTTGCAAATAAATGTGTGAATTTCACCATCACATTGGAAGTGGCAACTCTTGCTTTTACGGACAGGAACATTTACATGACATTTAAGTCCTAAACAATTTATAAACAGAGCTCTGAATAGTCGTGTACCATAGAACGATATACTCTAAATGTATCATCTTGGGGTCACCGTTCAGAAAGACTACATATAATCTGGGCAATGAAATATGCCATGCATAATGTATGTCATACGGATAGAACTAGCCTGCCAATAACATAATGTGTCTGTGTAAGATGTGCCGTCCCTTAAAGTTAGGCTCCATGGGTTATTATAAAGGTAGAAGTGAGACAGATGTATGCCTAAAGCTAATGCTACTGACAACATATAATTTGACTAAGAATATTGCCTACAGGCAGAAAACTAGGGTCTCTTTCCCATCAAAAAGTACCATTTTTGTTTTGAACAAAGCACATTGAAAATGTTTTAAAATGTATTTTTAGCTTGACATTATCCATGAATGAGAAAGAAAATGAATAGGAAAATAAAACTCCTTGAAAGCAAAGCCACTTTGTTGCCAAGTGGTCTGAACTCTAAACAGTTCTACATGCTCAGCAATAATGGACTTGCTCTCTTGTCAAGAAATTGAAGAAAATCAGAGAGCCCCTTAGGTTTACCCTGCAAAATCATAATCATGTGGTCTCATAACTGGAAGGAGGGATCCAACAGTAGAAATGCTGACAAGACTGTATTTTCAAGGAAGCCGAATACTTCAGCTGGGAAGGTGCTTACTCGTATTTCCTCCCATCATTTTGGCTTCCTCCTGCAACTCGACTGCGGCTCCTCCCAGTGTGATCCTATGGAGCCAGTTTCAATACCATTAGAAAGCGCTGCAGCAAATAACGTTTCTGCAGATCAGATAGGCATGAGGAGCTCTCACATCATTACTCATGTCTGGTTTGAGACAGGATACGCTTTTATCTCTTAGGGCCAGGTCTTTTAATCCAGCTGAATAGTTCCAGCACAGGACAGCGTGTGGAAAAGCAGAGCTGTACACTGCTTCTCCACTCCTACAGTGCTGGAGCCAGCAAAGGCTCCACCGTAAGTCTGGCTGCACCTAACTGCCCATAACACAAAGGACAATTGGTCTCATCTTCCAGGAAAGCCCTGGGCTCCCTGGGTCAGTGGCTCTCCGTGGCATAGTGTAACCATGTCAGAGTGTAATAAAATCTGTGGAAAAGATTTCTGAAAGAATGGAGTCAGGCAACTGCATAATTTTGTTCCAAAAACTCTGCATGATACATTGGCTAAAGTTAAGTTTTATGGCTTTGCTTGACATAGTCAAAAGTGGCTGTCACGCAGAAAATGTATCTATCTTGTCTTTTCCTGAACTGTTTTTATTGCAAAATCTGTTAGTCATCATACATTGGTCAAGAAATGAATTAATAGGCTTTCACATTAGCTCTCGCACACTTCCTAAGCAAACAGTAAAAGTTAAAGGCTGGCAGTTCAACACTGTTTATTCTTACATGGGGCTGTGTTCGTTTGAGCATGTGATGAAGAGGAATACAATAGCGTATACTCTAAAATAGGAATCAATAAGAAAATATAATCCAGAAATTTATTTCAGCATTCTCAAATGTCTCCGCCTCAATGTCTTTTGGCATTGGCAAGACACCAACTTGAGCTCTTTTGGCACAACGAGACACAGTATTTTAGACTACGTAGCCCTTGAAAACAGGGCAAAACAGAAAAAGAAGTAAGGAAGAAGCAAGCACTCAGAACAGAGCAGCTTGTTGCTTGAATTCATCAGTGGACAAACTCAATGCCACTGTATCACTGCCTAGATCAGAAAAGAAACCTAACAGTGATTTCTAATACCCCGCAGGCATGACAATACATTCTTTTCTTGTTACAGCTGAACCCCTGCATAGTAACAATTAAAACAAAACATTGAAAGCCTAGGTGCCAGACCAAACTAAATTACCCACCATTTGTTTTCGGTTATAGAGGCAACCTTTCTATCAAGATTTAATTGAAAAATTAAAATGTTTCCACACCAGAAATTCTAAGGAGACTGTCTATTCATAGACGTTTGTAATGTTGTATGTCACACTAGTAAAACTGGGATTGGGGACTTACAGGAAATAAAATAGCTATTTGCTCTTTTCAGGATTCATACACTCACAAAAGCAAGACTCTGAATTAATAAACTTTAAAAAAGAAAAAATAATTGCATGCTATTGCACAGGGTATTTGAAGTCCTTAAATTACAGAACTCGGTAGGAATACCCTTCCTTTGTGTAGCCAAGGAATCTTACACCTTTGTTTATCGAAGCAAGTAGCATCTTCATTGCCTATGCTTTGACGTAACTCTGACCAAGGGAGTTTTTTCCTTCTAATTTTGTCCAGACAGAGGAAATGAATGATGTTTTGGTTTTTGTATAAGAAATTCTTTTGCTCTGTTTCTTTTTGGAAGTCTGCATTTGTCTTACAATTTTCAGCCTAAAAGTCAAAATAGCAATGGGACTCAAAAGTCCTGCCTTTGAGAATTATACTCGGGTGTTACCAGTGTAATGTAGCTACAGTTTCTATTGGGTATCTCTTTACAAATTTGAAAATCTTGCCTTTCAAGATCTTCACCTCTCACCTCTTTGAAGAAAACTTTCCAGAATTCTGATGCTAGGAATAAAAAAAAAAAAACCAAACAGTTGCATTTGAACTCTGCATATGGTAAGTATTCCCATCTGATTAATTTTCTGAGTTTCTTGCATTCTAGGTTAACACTGCTGGCAATAGTAGTCATTCTGTAAGTGTTGCAGCCAAAAACTCTAAGCAAACTACCTGTTATCTTTTGAACAACTGCTCGATCATTAATAATAGCTAATAACTAATCATTAATAATAGTAAATAACTGGACAATATAATAAAGACTATTACGAGGAATTATTCAGATAACTTAAGGCAAGTAATAAGGAAGCATTACGGAAAATGTATGTAGAATGTAAAATACATTGCTCACAAGAGAAATTGATAGTTAGCTGTTGAATTTGTACTTTTAAAAATGTCACAGCTGAAATAGTTTCTGTCCTCATGGCTTTACAAACTAATAGAGAAAGAAAGTACTGTTACCACCACTTTTCAGATAGGTTCTAACCTCTCCAGGGTGGAACCATCAGCAACAGTTTAAGACTTAAAACACTGATCTCCTGACTCTCAACCTACTGCACTGATTAGAAGACATTTCTTTCTCTTAAAGTATCAGCTGAGATCTTTTAGTAAAGACTGAACTAGCACCAGCGAGGACCAAGCTCCACAATCTGTTATTTGACAAACTTTTAGGTTGCAAGGACATTTCAGTTTTCTGATAGTTAAGACAACAGGCTGCTTTAGGCTGAAAATGTTTATGTTAATCCTCAAAGTCACTTCGCCGTAATTAGTGCCAACTATTACTTTACTGAGTTCTGGTGAAGTTTTAGGATCGGACTACAATGCAATATTTTACCTTATCAACAGATTTAGTATTTTAATGTAAGTTTTTGAGGATTAACTACATTTTTGTCTGTTTCTCCAAGTTTGGTCTTCTCACTGTGGCTCTAATTGTGAAAGTATTTAGGTGAGCCATAGATCAATCACTTTGGATTATACTCTTGACTCTGCCTTTTGATTTAATTACCTTGCATTTAAAAATACAGATTTATAATTAGATGTTACCTGACAACTTCTTAGAGGAACTGCCTGTGAATAACCACAAAGTACTTCACAAAGTCCTTCCAACTTTTTTCTGTGATGCCTTTAATAAAGTCAAAAATAGTCTGGCAGCCAACAAAATGAGATCATGGCTTGCTGAGTTAATGGATATTATCTTACTGTGTTGGTTTTTTCCCTTGGAAAACTCATCTCTCTTTCTTAAGCACATGTTTTTTTCTTATTTACAATAGAAAATGAATGGAGAAGTTTGTGCAAAAGTTTCTGCTGAGAAGCAAACTTTTAAAGAGTAATCATTGCCCTAACTCCCCACATGGCAACTCTTATTCCATGTTGAGAGTATCTCTAGATAGAAGGAAATTAATTTAATCTGTGCAAAGCACTCTATTGATGTACAATGCCAGAGTGGAATTCACCTGAACTGCTCGTAGTCAAGAGAGAGAAGCAGAGCACAATTTATCTGATCTGTTTTAGACATCTGCTGCAGGATGAGATCAATCAGATCTTAAAAATGTCTCTCTGCTGGTCGTGAACATAGAGACAACCAGATCAAATACAGGCTTCTGGACTGCAGACATCTGAAGTCAGACGAGATGAGCTTCACGCACAGGGTTCATGGGAGAGCCTGACGTGGAACAGCTGTTCTGCACTGACACTTTGGCCTTTTAGACAGCCACCTTTATTTAATCTGGAAATCCCTTTGAGGAAGAGGCTATCTTTTTACTTGGAATTTGTATTGCACTTGCAACCAAAAGGTTCACTCATAACAGGCAAAATGGTAATATCTCTGCTCATAATAAAAAATCTGACCTACTGAGCAAAACTAATACCCCTTATAGAGTTATGACAGCATGTCTGTGACTTAATAATAGCTAGTATGATTTACCAGCCAGTATTTAAGCATTTTGTTCATTCTCTCTGGTTTTATATTTTGAATGCAGTTATGTGCAATCCTGCCTAGAAAATCAAATGACCATGTAACAAACAGAGTATTAATTTAATCTTGTCTGCAGCACACCAGACAAAGACTGAAATTCTGTCTCGCTTGAAGCCAGCAGTAAGTCTGTCTTTGACTTTGGCAGCAACAGCATTTCACGTTAAGAAGCCCTGAATCCAGTGCATAATAGATATGAGAAAAAAACCTCACATTATCATTTGCCACTGTTTCTTGCACACTGAGACATCATCACTCAAAAAGGAATGAGAAAAGATAACTAAAAGGAACAACTTTGTGAGAAAGTATGGCACAACATGCATACAAAGTAAGGTAAGTGTAACTGTTCTCTACTGAAAGTAAAACATCTTTTCCACTGTCTTTTATTACACTGTCTCTCTTTTGGTCATACGTTTCAATGCCTTCTTGTGCTGCCTGGATGAAATAATAATTCTAATTTTAATCAATTTACCATCCATTCTTCTCTGTGCAGGACCTCCCTCCCTCCCTATAAACACTTCGACCAGAAAGAACAGTATTTCCTTCATGTTATGCAAGGCAGGGGTTACAAATGATCAGCCCATGTATATTTTCCCCTAAATTACCGTGTTTTTAAAAATGTAAAAAGAAATCTTCTCTCCCTGACCATTTCTTTAAAGATTTTATTCATCTGATTTCATTTCTACATTGTTTCAACTGTAACTGCTAACTGTGATCAAAAGAAAGGAGAATGCTGTCCACTGAATACAGAGTGCTGTGATGGAAAACACAGGGAGTTTACCTGTTTGGTGTGTTTTTTTGATATCCAGGGGCCAACCTCTTCCTGAAGGCACCTGCATAACATGGGAAATGGTCAATCAATAGACAAGATGTTGTGACTTGCCAGGGCTGGGAAAACAGACTGTGTATTACTGGTTTTGTGACTCTATTTCTGGTAACAGAAAAATGACTGTTCTATTGCTAATGGAGACAACAAGGGGGGCTATCCTAAAGTCCCAACCGTATCGCACACAGCCACCCTCAGCCCTGGTTTTCTGACCTCACCTGAGCTTGCCATCATCCTGCTTTATGCACAAGGAAACAAGGCATCAGAATCCAATTTTTTTCTGTTACATTCTTTTTGATTGATAACCACAGGTCCTGTCCTACAGCTGGGTCTGTAAGTCACCACATGGGAGTGGTTAAGTTTTCATTCCAACAAGCTGATGCAGATATCAAACGTAACTTGGGTAGCTTACGTTATAAAGGAAGACTAGTACTAGTAGGCCCTATTGATATGTGAAGAGGTATATCCGGACTATGTGACAGTCATGGTAAAGAAGGTGGACAAGTCAAGCAAGCCCTTTGGTTACTATCCAAGATAATGATCATCTGATGTGGGACTGGGAGAATCACCTGATGAGCTGGCCATGGGATCAGATGATGACTAGGGATGAAGAGGGAGTGGAGGATGTCATCTGATAAAAGTTATAAAAAGGTTTCTCAGGGGCTATTTTCAAACACCAAAAGGGACTGCTTATAGGATGTAGCTGTTCTGAGAGATGACACAGATGTTAAAGAAAAGCTTAACCCCAATTTGCTATGTCATGTGATGGGTTCACAGGCAAGACTGTGGTTGGGGTGGAAAAGCAGTGTTCACCCAGCTTCTCCTTGTATTTGGTTTGGGGGTGAGGCAGTATTAGTTGGGATTCTGGGGAATTCTGTTGTATGGATAAACATCTATAAGGAAACACAGAAAGAAACTGTGGCATTTTGGCATTTAGGAAAAAAAAACCCTAACCCCCAAACCTCCTACTACGCACAGGTTAGAGGTATGACCCTGGGCTAAGCTTAGAGCATGCTTGGTGGGGAGGCAAAGGTAAGGAACGGTCTGTCAGTGGTTGCCACGGCTATGCCTTGGTGCTATCAAAATAATTTGTTAGTGTCAGCCAAGCTTGAAACCTGATTAGTGAATGTGCTAACACAAGTAGGGTGTCCCTGAAGAAGGCGTGTACGGTGACCAGGATCCTGGGGCCACTGGACATGAGGTCTCACCTTCGTGGTAAATAACATCTGCCCAAAAGAGACAGACTGGAGTCCGTTTGTATCAAAGGAAATCCCATCGTAAGGGTTCAAACGCAGCACTCTGGCCAAAACCCAGCAGAGGACTCTCAAAAAGCAAAGAGTATAAGAGCTGCTATAATTTATGGTAGCACTTATTTAAGCAATTAACTCTTATCGGAGTTTGCTAAAACTTCCTGAAATTGTTCTCTTGTTGTGTGAGAAGCCTTACATCCTACGATATAATCTGACTCTCCAGGGTCCTTGTTTGCAGAACTTAAAAAAATAAGAAAAAAAAATCTTTACTCATCTTCTAATCTACTTGAATGTGTTTCCTTGTTCAACTCAATCTGCTTGTTTTTAAAGTTAGAGATTTTTTTTATGGTTTCCAGTAACAAGTAGGCTCCACAATGCCTAAATTTAATTTGAAAGACAGTTTGCTATATTTTTTTTAAGTCTCCAGAGCAATGCCCCAGCAAGCCTACGTATTTGATTGTGAGCATTCAAGAAAGGGGAGATAAATTTTATTTGTTTTAGTAAACAGTAACATGCTCAGACACAAAAGCAGAAATAAGAATGAAAGAAGTAAATTCATTAGAATATTGAGTTCTAGTTTTCTTAGCTGTATTAAAGGTATGTTCACCTCCAGAAAACATTAATATGTCTTATACTAAGATACACTGTTTTGCAAAGAGGCGAACTTCATCTTTGGTCGTGACTGCGGTACCACGTTCTTACCTCAAACCATTTTCTAAGAACAACCACTAACTCACAAGACCTTTTTTCCCCATAATACTTCTCTAAAATGAAGTATAATCTTCCCTCTCCTACTCCTCAAAATGTACCATCACTTCTATCAAGTATAAGCAAATACTAAAGGACTAGAGATGTGTTAAAAAAAAAAAAAAACCTCCTGGAGAAAAAACTGACCCAGTATGATGCATAAGCAATGAAAGCGATGAAACTGTTTCCAGGTGTTTACATCAAACCCTAACTCTCTTTTGTTTGCAGCCCCTGCTCTTCCCCTTTTGGTACTACCTTCTAGCAGTCGCTTCAGCACCGGGCTACATGTTTGCACATGTTACCCTGCTC
Organism: Steatornis caripensis; assembly: GCA_013398225.1. Lineage (NCBI taxonomy): Eukaryota > Metazoa > Chordata > Aves > Caprimulgiformes > Steatornithidae > Steatornis > Steatornis caripensis. The sequence continues at coordinate 246,780 of VZSC01019028.1, forward strand.
ATTTAACCGTACTGTACAAACGCCTGTGCTTAGCAGAAATTGATTATGTGTAACAATACTCTGAATATACGAACCAGGCACGGGGAGAGAACCTCTGTGAGTGCGTGTATTTTAAACGGGTATGTTTGATTTCAAGTTTTTAATTAGCATTGTGAGATGACCACATTATTCATGAGTGACAAAGCCATGAGATACACAGGTATTCCTAAACAAGTGCTAACACAATCTTTGTGAACTCCTGTCTCAAATGTGTCATCACTTTAGAAACTTGTTTAGCCATTCAGGGAAAAAAAAGTCTACTAAGGACCTGAAGCTAATGAATTTCCAAAAAGGCCAGAAACATGAGGAAAAATTCTGTTTGTTAAAGGATTTCTTAGCTGTCTATGAGAAAAAGTTGGTTTTAACTGTAATTCCTGAGGTGAACTTTGGATTGTGGCAATTGTAGATGAAATATTTTCAGACCAACGAACACAAGTAGAGGTAGTCAGGGAAGATGAACTGGGAGCCTGTGGTTAGGAACACTGTTGCAGTCTGCTTGAAAAACCTTGAAACCCTTGGTACTTCAGCCCACCATGGTCCTGTACAGAGAACAGAGGTGACACAGGCCATAATGCACCTCTAGTGCAGGTTGTTGCATACCATGCAAGGCCTTTGTCCCAACTTTCTTCCAGAGCAAGACTGTTCCCGTCTGCCTGTGTCTTTTATCTAATCTGTCCAATCTACCTGTAGAGGGTAGGGCCTCTGCCCTTGCTTTTGGGCACAAAGCTTTCCATAGCTCGGCAAACAACAGTGTCCCAATCTTTTTTTTTTCATCGTTACACCCACTTTTGCAGTCGCTACTGGTTTCAAAATATGCACGTAACCCTACACTGAATAAACTCTTTCCATACAGCCTGCGCTAATCTTAACAACATGATGTCATCCAAGCTCCACAGCATTTGTGAAACATGTTTTAATATTCCAGCTCTTTTGATCTTGTCTCATAAATCAATCGCTCTGACTCTCTAATTATTTTAATTGCTCTTCTTTAAATTCCCTTCAGTGTAATTTTCTAACAGGAAGATTTCCAAAAACATCCCAGGCATCACCTAGTTAAGTAGTATGCACAGGGTAGTCATGCCAAAGAAGCGGAAGAGAAAGTCGATTAGTTCCTTCCTCAGCGATGGGATCCTTCACACGCAGGCTTAAGTTCTGTGGGCTTTGTTATTATGCTGTCCTGAAAGACCATATGTAATTTACTGTCCACTTTCACTCCTACATGTTGCAGATTTCTTCCTCTTGTTGAATGTTTTCCTACAGCTCTACCAATGCTTCCAAGATGAACCTCTTCTTTTCCACCCATATTCCTTTTCTGAATTTGTTTGTGCTGTTTTGCCAGCTTTCCCAGCTCCACCTAACCTAATGAACAGCTGTGAAAGCCATTTATGGCTAATAACTGTCCTTGAAGTCAAAGTTTAAGAAAGAAAGATTTCATACTTTTCTCTGAAATAATTCATTAACCTTTTCAGCATTTCAGTTGAAGTCCACTCCTAATCCACAAAATTCCCATCCATGTAAAAAAGGACATAGTAAAACAACTGTTCTGTTTCCTTTCTCCATAGCAAATTTAATTAAAAAGATGGTGTTCCACCCCTCTTCAAGTGCCAGTCCAGAACAGTGGGCCTTAAGTAGCAAAATCAATGCCAGGAAAAAATTTGCATGACAAATTGGTCTTCTTTTTTTTTTTCCTGTAAACCCAGCAAAGCTGCTCATGTGTATATAAGGGCATAATTTAGCTAGGCACCTGGCACATATGAACAAATACAATTGAAGCTACTTAGGTGACAACATCACTATTACCTTCTTCCAGCGATTCCACAATGGAAAGATAACGTAATAGGTTGAACTGAACAAAAGGCATTGGTTAGTTCCTTGCTGCCATTGAAGCTTAAGGCAGCAAATAGCAATCGGCAAGCTCCTAAATGAAATGAGGTAACTGAAACAACTGCAGCCGCCACAAGCAAAGGTGAGAGATGCAAGAGATCAAAAAGTACAGGGATTTTCCTGGCTGTCTTGTGGCAGCAGCATGTCTGAAAAAAACAGCAAAGACATCAGAGACAGCAGCAAGGAAGCACTGATTTTGGTTTAAAAAAAAAAAAAAGCATGGCACTAATAAAAAGCACAGCTCCTGGCAAAACAGCAACAAGGATAACCAATGACCCCAAGCAGGACTATGTAAACCTTTGTAACATCCAGGATTGGATCAAAGATGTTGAATGGGAGTCTGCAAAGCCCTGTATTTTAGTTAACTAATCATAAAAAAGGAGCCTCTCATGGATCGGCTGTGTCAAACAAACATCAGCTGACGAGAGTGTAGTTATGAGAGACCTGCAGATGTCTATGCCTCTTTGGGTGCATATCTCCTGTGAATGTTTCTGCTTTGCTCAGGATGCGTGGGTAGAACTGTACTCTTCGAAACAAGGATATTGCAAACTTGCATTGAAAAAACGTTATTGCAACTTACAGAAATAATGATGGTAGTACGTTAGATTGCACACTAACGATCACTTGTAAGCCTCTTCTTTCAGTTGTGGAATCACGCGAGATCACTGACGCCACGGTACTGTGCAAATTCCATCCCAATCCTGCAAAGAAATTAAAGGAACCAAGAGCTGTGGAACTTGTAGTAGCCAACAGAGTTAAAACATGAGTCCTATCATTAACCCCTCCTCGATGGTGTGCTTCTGGGTTTGTGACTACACGTGGCGGATGTCATTTGTGGCTTCAGCATGCTAGTTTACAGTTGGCCTTTATATTAAAAAAAAGACTTTGAATAAAAGGCTTCAAAGATTCTCTGGCGATTCAGAGGTCCCGACTCTGGCGCCGCGGGGGGAGCGAGCGAGCAGCCACCCAGCCCAGCGAGGGCAGCGGGNGGGCAGGCCGACGGCCCGATGCGGCCTCCTGCTGCGAGCCTGCTGTGCTGCGCGGCCACCCCGCGCTGGGGGGCAGTGCGGCGGGGTGGGGGGGCTGTGCAGGTGCCCCCACTACGGCCAGTCACCGCGGCGGGCTCTGGCCGGCCACTGGGGCGCACCTTCTACGCGGGCGGCCGGGGGAAGCGATCGGGCGGGAGGTGCCGCGCCGCGGGCCCGCGGGGAGGAGGGAGGCCGGGCCTGGCTGGCTCCGAGCGGCCGGGTCGCGGCTCCCCGCGAAGCCCGCCTCGGCTCGGCGCCCCGGGTAGCGCAGCCTTCGCCCCGCGCTCCAGGCGAGGGCGGTGGGGCGGGCGCGTGGCTCCCCCAGAGCGGCGCGCGGGTACAGCGCGTGAGCGCCCCGTCGCCTCGGTGTTCTCCCTGGCCTCGTCGCGAAAGCGTGAGGGGAGTGATTACCGATAGAACTCGGCTTCGCGTGAGCCGCCGGCTGTCTCGGCGCTTTGCGCCGTAGTTATCTGTAGGGGGCGCGGCCGAGCCAGAAACGGAGGAAACCACCACGTTTCTCAACGGCCAAGATGGGTGAAAAGGTTTAATGGGGCGGGGGGAGCTGCCGTGGGCGCCAAAGCAGGGCGGCGAAGTCGGTGAGGGCCGAGCAAGGCCGGCAGCTCGGGCTGGCCTCCCCGCTCCGCGGCACCGGGGCCCGGCCCCTCCCGCGGCCGCCTGACCTTCTGTGTCCTCCCCCTTCCTTTTCGTTTTCCCTTTCGGAGGGAGCTGTGAAGGCAAATGCCCGCATCTACAAATAAAACCTGTCCATCGCTTGATTTGAGAGAGAGGTTCCTGACCCCAGGGGCTTTACTGCGTGCTGTGCCCTTTGTGGCGTCGCTGCGTTTGCTCTTCGGAGATCCAGGAGCAGAGAGGGGGAACGTAGCAGTGGNGCGGCACGGAGGGCTGCCGCCACCGTTGCTGCTGGAGGCTGACCCGTGGCCTCGGCGCTACGGCGCCGCTAAGGAGTTTCACCGTGGGGGCGGCGCCCTGAGCTGAATCTCGAAGAAAACCCGAGCTCGGCAGGGCACTCATCGGGTGTATGGACCGGCCCCGGCCCCGGCCCCGGGGGCCTGAGGCGGGTGCTGGCGGTGCGGAGCCGCGAGCACTGACCGCCGCGCTGAGGCGACGGAGCCGTCGCGGAGGTGCGNGCGGCGCGCGGGTACAGCGCGTGAGCGCCCCGTCGCCTCGGTGTTCTCCCTGGCCTCGTCGCGAAAGCGTGAGGGGAGTGATTACCGATAGAACTCGGCTTCGCGTGAGCCGCCGGCTGTCTCGGCGCTTTGCGCCGTAGTTATCTGTAGGGGGCGCGGCCGAGCCAGAAACGGAGGAAACCACCACGTTTCTCAACGGCCAAGATGGGTGAAAAGGTTTAATGGGGCGGGGGGAGCTGCCGTGGGCGCCAAAGCAGGGCGGCGAAGTCGGTGAGGGCCGAGCAAGGCCGGCAGCTCGGGCTGGCCTCCCCGCTCCGCGGCACCGGGGCCCGGCCCCTCCCGCGGCCGCCTGACCTTCTGTGTCCTCCCCCTTCCTTTTCGTTTTCCCTTTCGGAGGGAGCTGTGAAGGCAAATGCCCGCATCTACAAATAAAACCTGTCCATCGCTTGATTTGAGAGAGAGGTTCCTGACCCCAGGGGCTTTGCTGCGTGCTGTGCCCTTTGTGGCGTCGCTGCGTTTGCTCTTCGGAGATCCAGGAGCAGAGAGGGGGAACGTAGCAGTGGAGTTGTTCCCGAACAGCACGTTTTAGGATATTCTACTGTGTTTCATGAGGAAAGTCTTCCAGTTTCCATTTTACGGTGAGGTGTTTGTAGTGCAGCTTAGCCACTCTAATGGTGACCTAATGGCGAATGAGGTAGTCCTGCCATTTTCCTTCAAGAAATAGAACATGGTATAACATGAATAAAATTGAGAAGCTAAACCAGTCTAAAAGCAATTTTTGTGGATGCCACCCAGTCTATGCAGTGACCTCTTTGCCTATTTAGTTCCCTTAACTGTCATGAGGTCAAGGGTTACGTCAGTAACTGGCTTCTGCAGCAGAGTCAGAATTGCCAGGGGTGTATGCAAAATAAGCTGCAGTTATAATAGCTGCTCTATGATATAAAAACTATGCCATTAATTAAATAAAGAGTGTGGTAACTATCTTAAGTATTGTCTTGCTTTCAGGTAGGTTTTCTATTCTGTTTCTGTTTGCTTTTGAAGACAGTGTTTGGATATTTCTCCAGTCAAGATGGATGTGCCTAAATGGGGCTGGGGGGGACTGACCGACTGTAGAAGTGTTGCTGTGTAGATTGAAGGAGAGAAGGAAGCTTTTCTCCCTCCCTTCTTGTGTTGCTTTCGACACAACAGACATCTTTAGTGAGATGTGAAGAACTTTCTTACACCCATGACAGCTCTGAAGTTGGCTTGTACTTTTCATGTGGAGTTTTTCTTCTTGTCTAGTGCTTATGGCCCAAAGCATAAAGAGTTGTCTACAGAGGGGAAAAATTGATGAATGTACATCTGTAGTTTGTGTTAAAGGAGTTAAAGTTTAATGCTGAATCATGGATCATCAACTAGTTGAGGTTTTTACTGTAAGTTGCATGGACAATAAAACTTCTGAATGGTCTGGAGTGCCGTGAAATGGCATTTAGTCAGATGAGATGTGTGGTTTTGGACCTTCTGATCTTGTGAGGATAACATGTTCCGTTTACATCTCAGCTGAACCTGTTGCATCTTTATGTTTGAATTCTGGAAAATGCAGAATCTATTAACTACTTGGTAAATGTGTGTTCCTTATTCCTCAAAACATTAGCTACGTCCTCAGTTTTTGACAAATACTTGGTTTTGGTAGGTGTAAATGTAGCTGTTAAATTTCCCAGCTTGTAGGAAGGCAAGACTTTAATCTATGAATGCAAGTTTTTACAATAGTTTGTGGTTCATTGCAATGCATCTTGCAATAACTGTCCGGGGTTATGGTGCCTTATTTCTTGAAGAATTTGCTTATATGAGAGTTGTTATATGTGGTTGGTGAAATAATTTGAATATGGTTTTCGGTGTTCACGTTTAGCACAGTAGCTATCCAGTGTTCTCCTAATCCTGAAGAAAGGCTTCACTGTTACTGTCCAGCAGTAACAAGGATGGGATAGTGTTTCTGAGATGTTAACGCTTTCCCAGGATATCTTTGTTTCTTAACGTGCTCTGTTGTGTGTGCCTTGTCTTCATCCTCAGTCTTTTGAGGTTCTTGGGGAGTAAAGGAGGGGACTGTTCTTGGATGTCAGTGAAAGGATCTGGAAGACACAGTTCTGTATTAGGAAGGTGGGTTTTTGTCACGTGTTAATACTTGTGCAGCTATTAGCTAGCAACTGCTCATCCTGCAGAATGGTGTTTATTCTTGTGGGTCATTCCCACTGGCTGACTTGGCATATGCTAGTACCCTTGAACAGGGTTTTCTTCAGGCAGTCCAGTTCTCTTGGGAAACTGGACTGTGGCACGTCACATATGTCCTTCAGGATTCAAATGTGTACTCAGCAAGGATCTTGAGTAACTGAAATAGTAGGTATTTCCTAGTGTTCACCGTCATCACTTCTGTAAGCTGATGGTTGTCGGAGGTATTGAGAGATGCCAGCAGTGTCACTGAAAACATGGGTGTAGGGAGTTAGAGGAGAAAACAGGTACTCTTGTGTTGGTTTGAGATGGAGGGGAACGCAACGCGACCTTGAGAATGGGGCTGCATAAGGTGAACGAAGCCATGTACCTCTACTAAAGGCTGTCAGTTTTCTTCAGGCTTTTTAATATACTACCGAATCTATAAATTAGTCAAAAGAGAAAAGGCCCTTTTGTCTTGTCTTCATAACTATACCATCTCTGTGCATCCCATCCGTTTTTTAAAAATAGTAATAGGCAGTTAGATATAAGCAGGGCTGGATCTTTGATAGCTGGGTAGCACAACCTTACTTTCTGTGACGGCTCCCCTCAAGAACTGATTAAAGCACAAGTGTAGAACTCAGTCCTTCGAGCAGAAGTATCTTGCTTATCTGTGGCCCCTGAGATAAGCAGACGACTTCAGCAGGCAGACAGCATAGTGTTCCATATCCTAAAATACAAGAGGAATGGTTTAACATTTAAAAAAGTGGTCGCGGTTTGCTCGCCTATTGGGACATAGAAGGCTTTAGTCATGCCTTTTACTTCTGGGCTAATGACATTTTTGTTAATCAGAAATGAGGAATTTGAGACTCCTCAAGTTAATTAGTTTAAGGACTTTATTATGAAAGTATGTAGATGCTTGATGCCTTACACCTTTACAGAATTGATTTTACTTTACTGTATGTTGTAAACCTGCTCATATGTGGGAGTGTTTCCATCCATGCATGAATGTGTCATTCAGCCTCAGTTTTCTTTGTGGTTGAGTATTGAAATGATTAATGTTTTTCAAGTTTCTTTGGGGGGGGGGAGGAGGAGATAATATGGAGACTTGAGATTTGGGGTTTGATTTACTTCAGGAAGGTGCTTTGAAAGGATAAGAACTTGTTGGAAAACTAGCTTTAACTGTGTTAAAGTTTACTGTTTGGGATTATTGCTGGTGGGGATTATGCAGTTCATAGTACAGCTGCACAAACAGTTGTGCTGACAACATTCAGGGCCAGGGCACAGGTGAGTGAGGTGATGGAGGAGAGCAACTACTACCTGAGCTTGACACAGTTACTGATGTGAATTTTTTATGAAACTCTTGTGTGAATTAGCACACAATGGGAATGCCAGGGCTGTAGTGCAGGCAAGTCAATACTTGGCTTTTTAAGAGAAAGTATAAATGGACATGTGTGTGCACATGGTCTGTTTTTCTAAGATTGATGTTTTCATGGAGATAGAAGACAGAATGGCCTTTTGTGGGCTGAGCCTCCTCTTCAGGCCCTCTGTCAGTTCCTTTGTTCCTGTCTGTAGGGTCCACTGCTCAATTCTCACACTGCATATGGGGGAAAAACTTGGTGAGAAAACCAAGCCTGTCATCAGTAGGCATAAATGTAAATAAAAAATTACTAATGGCTACGGTACTTATGCCTTAATGTTGTTGGATCTAGACAATATATTAGGAGAAACTATTTAATAATTATGTGACAGAAATATCTAACTGGAATTGTGTATATTGGATTTGACTTGCAAAAACTATTTTATCCTTTGGTTAGCATTTTGCTGCGTAACTGCACTTGTTGGAGACAAACTTGATTTACAAAATTTTTTCTTTTGGAGTTTTTTTCAAGGAAGACACAAATTGCTTTACAAGTTAATTAAAGTACATAAGACGTCTCAGCTGAAGCATCCATTACAGTGTAAGAGAGGGCCATTTACTCTACTGGCAATCCTGTACCTTAGACTTCTGGCCTATTTTCAAGCAGGCAGAAATGCTGTCAGGTGAAGCTTTAGTATGCAGTCAGGGGTGTAAAGACTTAAATAACCCTCACGTGATTTTTTGTTTGTTTACGGCTGTTTAATAGTACTTCATGATATGTTCCAGTGTTTGACATTCTTGAAACTGTAATAACTGGTCATACATGTTGTTTTCTGAAAGAATCTTGATTGTAAGATGTTCTAAATTAGTAAATGTTCTTTCAGTATTGAAGCTTTTACTTAGGCTATGAAATTGTTAAATATTTGAAGCTGATATTTTCATTCTTGTTTTGATTGGAAGTCTTAATGTTCTTAGAGCAGGACCACAATTTTATGTGCTTGTTCTTAGCTATGCTGATCTAAATTTTTGGAGGGGAGAAAGAGTTGACAAGGCTTTGTTTAGTTGTGCATCTCTTTTGGAAGCTTGTAGTTGAGTTTCCTTACTTTAAGGACTAACTAAAAAAAAAAAACTTTCCAAGAGGACAGTCTTCCAGAAACAGGAGTGTGTAAGAGGACTAAATGATGAGGAGGGGTGTTGTATTGGCTGTTCCTTTCTACCATCTGAATTTCTACCTGTGAAAACTCTGCATGAGTTCAGCTGCTCTCATGTATGTTGAGTTGTATCCTGCTGTAGTAAAGACAATTTGGAATTGGTGCTGGTTTGGTTTAATAAGCAGATAAACAGCAGTTCTAGCTGTTGAGTCATAGTTCATTCGTACTGAGTGTGGAAATACTAGAGAAAGCAGGAAGAGGTGACTGGCATTGAAAACTTGGTGTCTCTTGCAGAGTTTCTCCACAAATAAGTTAGAATCTTGTGTATGAAGGAAAGGGCTTAAACTAACACTAAACACTTGGCAGTTTGTAAGATTATAAATGAAAGGCTCATCAATAAAACCTTTGAGTGCTTGGCTGTATATAGAGTTATTTTTAAATTAGTATTCTCTGTAATGGGTGTTTTTGTTGCCTGATGTACTAGAGGTACTAGGGCTTTGCTTTTCTTATGAGACAGATTCTGCTTCTATGACTGGAGCTGACTGCAGTTAGCAGTAAAAACATATTAAGTGTATTTTGAACGTACTGTAGGGGGGAATGGCACTTCTGAGCCCTGTAGCTCAACTTGATTGATTCTGTCAACTATTGGGTTGTCTGAAGTGCTGAAATATGGATTACAGTGATAAGTATATCATCCACATGTTATCTCTTTTTCTTTACTGTATTCATTTATGGTATGTTATCAAAATTTGCTGGCTCCTTGACTATGATATGTATGTCATACAAAGTAAGACTGTGTAAATAAAGATTAAACAAGATTCAAGTAAACGCCTCTGGAGCTTGCAGCTCTGTTACTAACCTTCACTAAAGGTGTGTTTGCAGCTGCAGTTCAGGAATGTGTCTGTTTTAGTTGTGCTCCCTTAGCAGCCTCTGTAAGCAGTGTGGACTCAACCTGTGCTCTTGGCTGGGCTTTTTTGATCTGAGCTGTACAGGTCTCCAGAGTTTAATTCTGACAGGCCTGGACCAAGGACTGCCCTGCCTTGTGTCAGAGCACAAATGGGGCTTGTGGGGGGGATGTTAATACAGGAATTAATAGCTTTCCATTTTTAGCACGAAGGACTGCTGTGAACTCATTCCCTGCTTTTGTTGGTTTCCAGTTTTGAAGATTAAAACGCTTTATGAGTGGAACTCTGAAAATACAATTATCTGATTCTCCAGCATGATGTCAAGTGCTCAATGGCTGCTTGCTCAGACGTGAAAGGAACTGTTGCCTGCAAAGGTGAAGGTTAACAGCATGGGAGATGTTTTCCATGAGGGTCTGGTTTGAGGCTGTGGAACAAATTCCTGCAGGAAATAAAGACTATTTTTGACACACAGCAGTATTTCCTGTTTCAGGTACACTTATCTGACCATGCCTTTTTAATAGCAAAATCCTTGGAAGAAGAGAAAAGCATATATGACAAGTACTAATCACTTTGCTCAATACATTTCTAGAAGATGATGAGATACCGGGTGATAAGTGTGGCTTGAGAGATCCAAGTGAACAGGAGAGCTGGTTTATTTGGACACGCTGAAGTTCTGTTACCAAGTACACTTTATCTTTTACTGTTTTTTTTTGGATGGAAGGGCTACAAATACTTCATCAGGTGATAATGTTTACAATGTGAACTGTCTTTCTATGCCAGTTTATAGACTTCAGTTTATGCATTACTGAGGGAGACAAATGAAGTTGGTGGATCTTAGATGTTGAAACCACATTTGTTGATGTTAAGGTTCAAGCTACACATCATATGAATTGAGTCTTCTGAGTGCATAAATACTCTGTGTTAAGGTGGTATGCCAAACTTATGTATGAGAAGGTTGGTTGACGAATGCTTTTGGCTTGCCTCTTTGCCTGCTGCTTAACTCTGATAATCTGTTGTGATGAAGTGTTGCAAGAAGTTTAATAAAATGCTGTCTTTCCATAGCAAAATTAAACTTGACCAAGCAGCAGGTCTGAAAGAGTCTGTGATACTTGGATGTTAAAAGGTAAAAAATCCTGTTTATGGGTTGTCCAGAGCAGCGTGACAAATATTTCACATGTTTGTCTCTAGATAAGGAAATGTTGCTTCTATATTAAAGAACAGTGAATTTGTATGAAGTGGAAAAACATATGATCATACAGGGTAAAGTAGCAGTTAAGGAAAGAAAGTTAAAAGCTTTTTTCTAAACTAAACTGTTGTGTGATTATTAAACAAAGTGATTTACCAAATGCCAGCCACTGTTACTTGTGGAGGCCTGTAAATGAGTTTTCTTCCAGTTACCAGAGTGGCAGGACTTCTGGTTAGCTATTGTACACCATTCCAGATCTGCATTTAAAAAGTTGTGGTTAACCATAAGAAGATGTCACATCATAACTAGTTGCAATTAGATGCCAGGTATAGGAAAACAACTTTAAAAGCATATATTGTATAAAAAATACAGAAGAAATAATTTGTGTATGTCACAGTGAATGGGAGAGACTTTTTAAACTTTAACTCTGCATGTGATTGACTGGAAACCTAGTTACCTGGCAGTTCTTTGCTGCTTTTTTATCTTCTTTCTGCCTTTGTTTTTGAAGGGGAAGTACTTAAACAGCTTCTTGCTCAGAGTTGTCCAGACTGTCAGAATTTGGCATGCTTGGTGTCTTTAATTTTTTTTTTGGTCTTGTGGGAAGTTCTTGTGGGACTCACCCTACATAACTGAAAAACATTCCTCTAATCAGGTGCTCCCATTGGCGATGAGGGGGTTCTAAAAGCTTTCCTAAAATCTTACAGGGGAAAAAAACCCTCTATAGGTCCCTGTGGTGGGTCCTTTTTAAACTTTGCTGGTGTGCTGTGATGCAGGAGTCATCAGGAGTGAGCCTTCTGATGCTGATGAATCCACAGGCAGGAACCTTGTATTTGCGCAGTAAGCGAGCGAGCAAAAGTTTGCTTGCAGTCCTTGATTTACCAATTAACTCCTCAGTCATATCAGATATGATAATCAAATACTTATGCACGTAAAATCAAAGTAGATTCTGGAAGGTGATCCTTTGTCTTCATTCTTCCTCTCATGTAGTTTGAGATTCAGACATGCTACAAGGTTTTTTTTCAACCTTGATTTTGCTGGCTCTGCTGTTGTCAGCCACTGTTACAATGAAAAGTTTATTTTCCTATCTCTGGGTATTTTATTAATGATGCTTATACCAGTTGAGCTCTTCTGTAGGCCAGTGTCTGTGTTTGATTGCCTGTCTCTGTGCACTGGTACAGATTTTCGGAGACTTCTGTGGGTGGTGCATCTTGGCTCCTACAGGTATCTTCTGCAGGACCATGGCATAATCCAGAGGCCGCATATACCTGCTGTCCTGCTGAACTCTGGCTGATGTTCCTTGTCTAATGAGTGGGTAGAGATTCTCGGTGGCAGAAGTTTAGAGACTAGTAAATACATTTACTACGACATATAGTGAAAGTTCAGTAACAAAGCTGAGCTTAAGTGATCTGTTTTAAGCCTTCTTTGAATTAGTCTGGATAACTTAATAAAATAATCTGTACACAAGTGTGTGGCTGTATGTGTCACAGTTCCCAGACAGACATGTCCTCAGCTGGTCAGTAGGATTTATCCTTCCTGAGTGCTCTTAAAATGCAAAATGCCTTTGGTAAGGCTCTGATCTTCTCCCAGAAGTCAAGAATATATTAGTTGGTAAGTCAGTCTGTGAGCTAACAGGAGAAAAAAAAGATGCAAAATGTTGTCCCTGCTTATAAAATTTATTAATAAGCACTTTTGTGTTCACAACTAATCTGAAGTTAGTCTTCAAGTGTGAATGAGCTCTAAATTGGTAGGAAATGTTTTCTTCTGATTCTTTCAGTATGTATGTTGCAAGGTTAAGTCTTCATTTGTGCTTAAAAAGACATACGAGTCTACATAATTTCATATGTGCAATGTGCTTGCTTTATTCAAGCAAGAAAATTATTTGTTTAGGTAATGCTTACATTGGCTTAGTAACTAGCTTTACGCTAAAGCATGAGAACATAGTTTTATTTCAATGCTTCACAGTTTGTCTGACCTGAAGAGTTGCTATTGTGGTAAGGGGAGGAGGGTGAAACAGAAGTGTTTTGTGCAGCTGGTACGATCTGTGTTTCTTGGTCTCTTCTTACTGCTCCTTTACTTTGGTCTTCTTTGTGTTGTACCCTATACCTATGATGCATGCCTCTGCTGTATTCCATAACCACTGAACAGCATGATTATTAACACCAAACCCTGCAATGATTCTCTTGGTGCAACTGAGCAAAGAGTCACTCCTAGCTTCAAAATCAATGTAGAACGACCAATGATGCCAGGAATGTGGCCTTCACTTGGAGAATGAATAACAAAAAGGTAGTTGTATACTTGAATTCCTTTTTATACGAAAGGTGCTCAGCTTCTGCTGCAGGTTTGATGTGCAGCAGAGGTCATGTTAGAGTAAGAAAAACTCCTTGATACAAGGATTCTTGTCTCTAAGAAAGCATTTGTACCAGGCATCCTACATAATGAGGAATAAAACTGCCCAACCTTGTTAGCATTCTTTACTTCCTAATTTAAGTTATGTGTTTGTCTGAAAATTCATGGGAGACTGCGATAAAGAGTGGGAATGCTGTGATATAGTGTAGTAAACCTTATGTTCTGCTCTCACTGATTTAATTAAACTGCAAGAAGTTCACTATTTGAGCTTTCAAAAAGAATTTTTTGTCTTAAAGGCTAGACAGAAAGGGAATATTGGCTTTTAAATGCTGCCAGTGAAAGTGTTCTGCCACATCACTTCTGCTTGAACATGGAGCCAAACCTGCTGCTGTGTGGTGAATTTCAAATGATAAGATACCTTACAGAATTGGCCTTAAATTTAAGATCATGGCTGTTGTGTGTAACACTTCCTGTACTGGTGGTACCTTGAGATGTGATGCTACCATTATTCTGCAATTTGATAATAGATGTTTTTAATATTGTGATCCAGTAACTAGAATTTTGAAGCACAAACAGTAGGGCTTAAACATCACTGATGTTGGAATGTATTTTTATTGAGGCTGAGGCTACAGAAAACTTCATGAACTTCAGATTTGCAAAACAACATGGAGTTTTCAATACAAAATCACGTCCGGCTTTGTGTGTAGTAAGTTAAACCTTTGATTGTCCTAATACAAGAAATTGAATAGAAGAAGAGTGAAGGAGTAACTTCTTTAATGTATTTTTTCCATTGTGTAAGTGGATGGAGCTGATAGACCTATAGCTGCTGAAAACTTAAGGTTTATGTAGAGTTTTCCCTTAAAGGTGATTAGGGAATCTTACCAGCTTCTTGTGAAAGAACTGAAAAAGAAAAATTTCTCTAACAGCTCAAAGGAGGAAGTGGGAAAAGTTGACTTTGTTACTGACTTTAACATAATGTAAGCAGACTGCATTTCTGGGAATGATGCATTCCTGTGCAACCTGCTCTAGGCTAACCTGCTTTAGCAGGGGGGTTGGACTAGATGATCTCTAGAGGTCCCTTCCAACCCCTACCATTCTATGATTCTATGTTCTTGTTTTCATATACACATGTACTTTGCACTGCTTGCTAAAGTTAAAGTACAGCCGTTTCTGTTCACTGTCCATACAGTTGCTTTTGGCTGAATTCTTGCTTGGCATTTTAAGTAATGACTTGCTGGTTGTGTACCCTGAACTTGAATTTTTATTGTTGTATAGGAAGTGCTAGGGAAAAGTGGCTGTGTAGCTCTGTTCTCTTTGCATTAATGCTGGAGATTTGGACAAAGATTTAAGGTATTAATCCATAAAGGTGATACATGACTGTGAGCTCTCTTAGAAAATGTTTGTGTGCTAGTGCCATCTGAAAGCCCCTATGTATTTTGTGTTGCTTTGGTTACTGTTATTACTGAAGTTTATAGTAGTGGTTTTGAAACTACAAGAAAAAGTTTGGCTTCTTAAAGGTGGTATTAGGAAAGTTGAAACAGCTTTTCTTTTTACCCCTTGCATTCCTTTGTCTGAAGCTGTGCTTCTGCAGACCTCATTGAGTGGCAGAGGGAAGACAAGTCAAATTTGGGAGATTCCTGTATGTGAGGAAGATGAGGGAAGAAGGTAGGTGTAGATTGTGGAAGGTGTGTGGTGCTCTTTACTCAGGATCAGGTTCCTCATTGATGTGCGACCCTGCAATGATTCTCTTGGTGCAACTGAGCAAAGAGTCACTCCTAGCTTCAAAAGAGCAAGAAGGGAAGATCCAGGGAACTATAGGCTACATAATTTTATCTTGATACCTGGGAATGTGATGGAGTAAGTCATCTTGGCAACTGTTTCCAAACCTGTTGAGGATTAGGAAGTGTTTGGGTGTAGCTGACATGGATTTACAAAGGGGAGATCGTGCCTGACCCACCTGATAGCATTCTATGGTCAAAAGACTGGCTTGATGGAGGAGGGAAGAGTAGCGGTTGCTATTTGTCTAGACTTCAGCAGGGCTTTCCACACTGTTGCCAGTAACATCTTTATGGACAAAGTAGTACATGGCGTACAGGGTAGAGAAATCCACAGTGAGGTGGATTGAATACTGAACTCCTGCACCCAAAAGGTTGTGATCAGCATCAAAAAGTCTACTTGGAGGCCAGTCAGTACTAGTGTACTCAAAGAGGAGCAGATAGTGGGGCCAATGCACTTTAATATCTTTGTTAGTGACCTGGACATTGCTAAGGATGCACTCTGTCCCAAGCTTGCAGATGACACAGATCTAAGAGGAGTGATTCATGCACTGTAGGCACTCCTGGCCTGCAGGAACCCAGTGAAGTTCAACCAAAGTCTTGCACCTGGGAAGAATGACCCCATATGCAAGTACAGGCTAGGGACAGCTTTGCTTTCATCTTAGTGATCCTTCTCCCTTGACTCAGCACTGGTGAGGCGTATCTGGAGTGCTGGGTCCAGTACTGGGCTCCCCAGTACAAGAGGGAGTTGGTCATACTGGAGTAAGCCCAACGTAGGGCCACAAGCATGACTAAAGGACTGGAGCATCTGTCCCAAAAGGAGAGGATGGATGAGCTGGAACTGCTCAGCCTGGAGTGGAGAAGGCTCAGGGGCTTCTCATACATATAGAATCATGTAGGTTAGAAATCAAGATTGAGTCCAAACATTAACTTAACTGTATCAAGTCCACCACTAAACCATGTCCGTAAACACCATGTCAAATACAATATATACATATATGTATATGTAAGTACCTCATGGGAGGAGTAGAGAAGGCAGAGCTGGACTTTCCTCAGTGCCCTGTGTCACAGGACAAGGGGCAGTGGGCATGAATTGAAACACATGAAACGTGACCTGAACGTAAGAAAATACTTTTCATTGTGAGGATGGTTGAACAGGTTACCCACAGAGTCAGTGGATTCTCAGACTGTGGAGATAGAGAAAACCTGGCTGCTTGTGGTCCTAAGCAACCTGCTGTCATTGAGCCTGCTCTGAGCAGGCTGTTGTATGAGACAGTCTCCGGAGGTCCCTTCTGACTTCTGCTGTTCTGTGGTAGCTACCTGACCTGGCTGTGCCAGAGGGACGTACACAGAATTGATTTCATGTAGAAAAATCGGGCCTCAGGCTTGCTCTAGCTGAGAAAGTTTAGAGACTAGNCTACCTGACCTGGCTGTGCCAGAGGGACGTACACAGAATTGATTTCATGTAGAAAAATCGGGCCTCAGGCTTGCTCTAGCTGAGAAGGTAATCAACAATTCCAAAGGTTAGCTACTAGAACTACAGGCTTGCTCAGGGTGTATGGTCGCATCATTGGCTTAAGCACTTGTTCACCCTTTTCTCTCACTCCTTTTTATGTCAGCACTAGCTCTGAAATACACGTTGGGAGTTAGTTTTGGATGCTTCCCACATCACCCTCCTAGCCCCACAGTTGAGTCTGATGCACAAGTCTAAAGGAAGAGGTGGCAGTGAAAGAGGGTGTGAGTGCTGTGCTTCATGGCAGTGCAGTTGTAGCTTGGCATTGGTCAATACAGAAAAACGTCTGGAGTTCAGTCCCTAGTCAGCTAGATGCTTTGGGGAAAAGGTGATTGGTAGCAGTGGAGTATGTGTGGGGAGGGAAGAGGTGGGTTGCATTTAACTTCTGCAGAACATTGCAAGAGAGGTGAGGTGATTGTTGCAAGAGTAATGTATAGTATTTAGCTGTGTATAAGGGGAAAAACTATTGTGCTTTCATAAATACTGCATTAAAGACTTTAGTGTCTGGTGGAGATATTTGTTATCTCCTGTGGGTGTGTTTGTGTGTATTCGTCTTGGCAATCTGAACTGATGTAAAGGTGGCAGTAGTGGAAGGGAAGAATGAGGGCTGAATTCTCTTGGTGGCTGCATATCTTTAATAGTTTGAGAGCTCCAATTCATGTTTGTTTTACCCATCACTTCCAACAGGATACTTGGTTGCACTGGGTGACTTACATTGACTGTGATGATTACATGGATGTGCTGTAAAGTTCCTGTGCTTGCTGTTGTGGCACAGTATAGCTTGGTTTGCCTGTATTCACTCTGTAGCTGCAAGTCCTCAGAGTAGGAGTGGGGGAGATGTTCTGTGGAAAAGCTTTAGTAAAAAGCAGCCTTGTGCTCTTAACCTTCTGTAATGCAGAATAATGAAATTGAGTTAGTGCACAGGGAAACCTAATCTGTTTTCTCACGGACAGGTGAACAGTAGATGACTGTTTCTACCTACTGCCTCTTTTTTTTTTTTTAAGCCTCATGCCATCGTGCGTTATTTGCTGACTTCTGTGTGTAAGTCAACATGACAAGGTTGATTGACAGGTGCAAAGTGATTGAAAGGAATAATTTTAGTATAGATTTCTGTTTCCTGCTGTTTTCTGCTTTTGCAAAGCTGGCAAGGGCAAAACAAAAGATGCTTCCTGTGTGCTGGGGGGTTCTGACAGGAGGCTTCCAGACTTAATACTTAAGAGGTGTGAGCTAGTAAAGCCAGTTGTTTTTCATTTGCATCTGTTAACATGTCAGGCAAAAGCTAGCATCTTTGTCCTGGGAAGTGATGAAAGCAGGGGCTTTAGGGTGTGCTTGGAGGGGGTCCTTTCATTCTTGAGGCATGGGTTTATTTTGTAGTCCTTGAAGGAAAAGGGCCAGTTTAGGCAACTGTTGTCATCCTGAAGTCTTAGTTAAGCCTGTGCTATTTCTCTGGAAGCTTTTCTGGATAGTGTTTCAAACACTAGTGTGCTCTGTGCACTCATTTGCCATGCAGGCAGATGCTTTTAACTAGGGGAAGGAGTACAATTCTTCTTAAGTTTTCAAGTTCTAAGAAAAAGGTTGCTATTCAGGAGTTGGTGACTAAATGCTAACAAGTTATCTGCAAATTGTTATGTACTCTTACATGTGGGGGAGAGAGGGAGCTGGTAGGTTGAGGCTGGTGGCTTTTCATGAACTGTTGTGCCTTTTTGTTGCTTTTTTATTATTTCTCCATTTGTTTTGGTGCCTAAAGGAAATGTAGGACATGTGAAATAGAGACACTGGACCCTAAAGTTTCTCTTCAGCTCTGGATTTTAAAATTTATGAACATCTTGCTCGCTGAGCATTTCTGCAGCACACCCCTAATTCTGGAGTTTTTTCATTATTAAAATTGAGATACAATATTGGCATTGGAAAAATGCTTCAGAGTAGTCTGAATGAGGGGAACCGCTGTACACCTATAAGCCTGGATGCTGTATTTCCAGTAAGTGGTGGTGGAGGGAAGCACTCAGTGGCCTGACTTGACTGGTGGGCATGGTGCCAGAGCAGTCAGGTGTGCTGCTACAGCAGGTTAACAGCCCAGCCTCCTGCTCCCCAGTTCTCCTCTTGAACTGTTCCTGGGACCTCACCTGGCTAGAAATGAATCCCTTTTCTCAGATGTGTTCCCTTCATCACTTGTATCTGACACCCTCCCACCTTGTCTCTGCATGTTTTATTTTCCTATGAGATTTTTGAAGAATTGAAGTTGAGAGGTAGAGTGCCCATGTGTGAGAATTTCAGACTTGCACAACACAATGACTTAAGATATTGAAATGATTAATTTACACAGCTCTGAACTGAAACAATATGCCAGTTGTGCAGATTGCTGTTTACTATTAGCATATTCTGCATTTTGGCTCCTAATGTATGCTAACTCTTTAATGTATTCTTAATGAAGCAGTTCACTTAAATTGATTTCTTTTTTCCTTCAGCTTTCTGTATTGAAAGTGTAGCTGTCAAGGGAAAAATATATCAGAAATGTGGAAGCGTTTGTAAGTGCTTTGATGTGTCCTATTGTTTTGGTTGTGTTACATTCTCTCTTTCTAGAGGCAATGGTTCAAGATCAGGGTAAGAAAAACTTGAAGTCAGAAATGAAGTGAATATTTTTGAATGAGAGCTAATCTGTTCCCATAGTTTATTAGGATTTTGTCAATCCTCTGGTATGAGATCTTAAACCAGAATATTTTCAGAGATAGACTGGCCAAATAGCATATTACTGAGCTCAGTGTTGGTGTATCTGGGTGAAACTAAGCAGTGTTATGCTTGAGGCCTGGTTGGGTGCTTATAGTAACTCTGGACTTTGAGCTGTGCTCATGTTCACAGATCACTGTCAGATAATGGCATCTTAGCTCCTGAAATTTCAGGGGAATGTCTGCAACTGCTGCAAATCATCTCCAAGTGTGCAGGGATTCCAAAACTGTCTGGCTCAACTGGGCATTAACTCTCTTGAGAAATATGTGTCTCTACACAGTGTTTTTGTTTCTCTTCTGTAGAGTTTAAACTCTGGGCCTTTTTCATTCCTACTAGCAAATAATTATCAAACTGTTAGAACAGTATTTCATCCTTGCTAATCAAAGTTTTTCCTTTGTTTCTGAATAGCCAAAAAACCCCCTAAAACCTACTTGAATTAACAATTTGATGTAGATTCAAAGGTATTCCTACTGTTCTAATCACCATTGTTCTTTTTGCTTATCAATGCTTGATATAGCATACCTCAGCTTGGAGTAAGGTGGTGGCAAGTAGATTTGGGTGAGATTGAGATTCCCGAAACTTTCTGGTACCTTGAAGCAACCACTGATGCCTCAAACATTTTAAAAAGGAGTCTCCAACTTTGGAGAATTAATTAGCCCTCCAAGGCAAATGTTGTGTGGTATAACCAAGAGGAGACCTGATGAAAGAGCATGTTGTTGTTTTAATTTCCTGAAGTTAATTGCATAATAGGAAGAACTCAGTCAAGCTTGTGCCTGGCTTCTAGCAAAGAAATCTGCTGCTGAATGATGAGCAACTTGTGAGGGATTAGTATGTTCATGGAGCAGGAAAGTAACAGTGATGATCTGTCCTGCAGACTTTGCCAAGATGTACCTAGCAGGAATCCTTGAAGCTGTTGAAAGCAGATAGGCTAAATGTGATATGAGCACTTCAGTTCTTCCAGAGTCTATTTGCTATCTTCCCACTTCAATATCTTGCAGGAGCTACAGAAGTGAAGAGGTCTGGGGTTTAGTTGCATGCTAGTTTAGTTCGGGTTTCATGCGAATTTGCTGGCTTGTAAGAGTATGGTGTGCGTTGTTAAACGAGTTCTTGTTTAACATTGTTGTGGTGGTGACATAAGAAGTAAGGGAAGGAAATGAGCATGGGTTTTGTAAAAGATGAGGCAGAAGGTAAAGGAGCGGGGAAAGGAAGCAAATGCCAGGCAAGAGGACAGGACCACGTGTCTGAAGTGACAAAAATTGTTGTGAACGTATTGGCTTTGGAGCAGCTGCTCCCATCCTCCCAAAAAGGAGTGCTGTTGCTTGCCAGAAGCTGTGAGCAGTGCAAAGTTCCCTTTCTAGTGCAATTCTGCAGAGACTGGAACCAGTTCAAGAACTGTGGCTCTAATTATGGTCCCATTTCTTTTATGCTTTCAGTGTCTCAAAAACATGTTGGCTTGATTTTTTGGCCCACTTATTACTACTGTAACCACAGTCACTGGGCTGATGAACTGTACTCTGAGACTTGATTATTGCCTTGTGCCATGGTGGCACCTGACTGGTGCTGGATAGGAAGTATAAAAACTTACTGGTACAAATGATGCAGATTTTTGACAGGAGGGTAGGGGAGGAAAACTTCATAGTGATAGTGGACTGTGTGGGGGTCTTCCAGCAACAAGGGTGAAAATCCTCAGTGGTGCTCGTGACTGAAAGGGGCCAGCAGTCAAATGATTGACTGTTGTCCAAGAGAACTTATATTTCATTGGTTCTGTTTCCCCATAATGTGCAACATGAGGAGTTAGTGAGTGAGATGCAGAAGGTGAAAAATAAATTTATCTTGGAACATGCACTCAAATTCAGATAGTATGTGCAGTAAGAAGCAGGGGCTTTTCAATTTTTAAAAATATCTTTGGAAAGATATTGGGGGAATTGGCTTGCTCTTGACTTTCTGTAGAGGAAAATTAAAGTAAATGCTTTGTCTGTTGTTTCAGTCTGTCTGGTTAAAACATACAAGAATAATAGAGTCCAGGCTTTACAGATGCCAAACAGGTTTCAAGTAATCAGATTTTCAGCTTGGTTTATTGTGGAGTTGTATAAAGATGATAGATGAGCTGAACTTTGTGATTTACTTGGTATAGATTTTTCTGGTTTTGAAGCTTGTATAAATCAGTAACGTCCCAGGAACTATTGCTGATTATGTCTGCAGGCTACACTTACTGGTTTCCAGGTATGTTGTATGTGTTTGGGGACAGGGAGTAAAGAAACTTGTCTTTTGGACAGTTGTTTGAATGGAGCACCTAAAATTGTTGTAATGAAGATGGTTTAAAAAAAAACCCACCATACTAATGTGTACAGCAAACCTGCAGCTTCTGAAATCGTGTGTTCTGACTGAAGAAATACCTTTATGGACAAATTATCAGCTTGCTTTGGAAGATAATTACCAGAGTAGCTTCAGTTATTTCCAAGTGAATTTTTGTGTGCTCTTCTGAGTGAGAGGTCTTCTCCATAATATCATGAAGATTTCTATTGGGTCCCTCTTGTCTGTCCTGGATGTTAGTAAAACAATGTTTCTATAGGACAGAGTGGGTAGGTAGGGTAGTTTGCCCTGCCTAGTTTTCAGTGTCTTTGAAAAAATGTTGAGCTGTAAGGGTAACTGTCTTAAGTACTAAATTTCTTGTTGGTGCTGTGGTTTCTTTCTAGGACTGTTTGTGTATTTTTAAGTGGTTTAAAAAAAAATAATGACATGAGTAAGGACTTGCCTGGATTATGATACCAGTAGGTGACCATGGGTAGCCATAATAAGAGTACTCTTATTGCATCCGTTGTAGATAGACTTTTGCTCAGATGTGAAGACTGATTTCAAAAAATTGTTTGGATCCCCATGCACTGAAGAATATCTTTGGGGATGGAGGAAGGGAGAGGAGAAGATACATGAAAGCTGTTGTTCAGCTAGAACTCAAAGAAAAAGTACTGCAGGCTGCCAGCAAAAACTGTTCAACCTTTCAAAAAAAAAAGGCAGAACTAATTTGAGTGAAAAATCCTTACTGATTTTTTTTTTCCTCAATATTACAGCTGATTGCAATGCTGTTCTTAAAGCTCTACAGCCCATTTTTCAGGAGCAGGGAATGACAGAAACAGTTCATAGCTGGGAAGACCATGGTTATTTAGCAACCTACATCAAAAAAAATGGCAGGTGAGTGGATTTTCTTTTCCTTCCTATAGATTGTCCCCTCTGTTGTGCCTTACAAATATTTATTTCACCCTGTATTGGATCTCCGTCTGGTGTGCAGGCAGAGCAAACTGTTCTTTTACCAGCCTTGTGTATGAAGTGGCTAAAATAAAGCAAAATACTGTTGATAAACTTGTCTTGGTCACATTGCAGTTTGGATATCAGAACAGTTGAATTGGTCAGTCTGGGCTGTATTGATGCAGTAACGTTGTATGGTGTCTTTGGACTCAGGGCCAGTCCTTCCAGATGGATGACAGTTCAAGTCAGTTAAATGTATTTAAGTCTTTTGACAATTGAATATGTCTAAATGTGTTCAAGTCTAACCTTAGCATGTGAATGTTGAAAACTTTCTGTCTATGTCTTGTCGTATGTGCTATTAAACACTTCATTATATGCTACAAATTCTCAAGCAGCTACTGAAGTAACTTAATAGCATGACAAAGCTGGTTGATGTTATTAATGATACTCGCATGAGCAGAATCTGTTGGGATAACCTGGTAAGTGAAACCACGTTCACTTCACTTCCTGAAGCTGCTTTACAGTGTCAGGGTATACACTTATCTGGCCTATTTATTAGTAAGTACTGTAATTTTATTGCACTTAATTTGTTTCCAGTTGTTTAATTGTTTGTTATTGACATTCATTGTTGCAGTTGCTGCTTTTGTTCTTTTTGAAATTGCTACTTACTTCAATGTTCTTCAGGACTGGAATTAAGCTAAATAAGCTTGAATTTGTTGGCTCTGTTCTCCCAGATGTCCTGTTAAGCAGCTCAGTTGGCCATGATCTTAACNCACTCGCATGAGCAGAATCTGCTGGGATAACCTGGTAAGTGAAACCACGTTCGCTTCACTTCCTGAAGCTGCTTTACAGTGTCAGGGTATACACTTATCTGGCCTATTTATTAGTAAGTACTGTAATTTTATTGCACTTAATTTGTTTCCAGTTGTTTAATTGTTTGTTCTTGACATTCATTGTTGCAGTTGCTGCTTTTGTTCTTTTTGAAATCGCTACTTACTTCAATGTTCTTCAGGACTGGAATTAAGCTAAATAAGCTTGAATTTGTTGGCTCTGTTCTCCCAGATGTCCTGTTAAGCAGCTCAGTTGGCCATGATCTTAACATATATGAGAATTGCCTTGGGATTTTTATCAGTTCTCTCTTTCTCATTACAGCGAGAGAGAACTGATACATCTATAGGAAAGTCAGATCGTAGGCAGATGTGTTGCCTGCTGAAATTTATGTCTCTGTTTACTGTGTGTGAACATATTTGTATGGACAGCTCTACGTATTTTGTATATCTGTGTAGACCAACTACACTGGCAAACTTGGGGCCTGACTTAAGGTAACAAGTAAGCTGGCATGAATCTAGTCTTATGTTTGTATCCTTCCCAGTCATGCCTATAAAGATTTTAGTATATTTCAGTCAGCTTTTCAAATGTGACACTGGCTTTTTCTGATCAAAATTATTTGATTTTTATGCTT
>VZSC01019028.1:270878-290350 GCA_013398225.1 Steatornis caripensis
TTATACTTGATGTGCCTAGAAAAGCCTGTTACTTGTCTGTTGTTTTTGTACAGTCTTTCTTACTCTGTTTTTTAGTTACTTGTGCTTTTATGTTCTTCCTGAATAATTTGATAAAGATTCCAGTTCTGGATAACCTTTTGTTTCTAAGGTTAGTGCAAAGATAGCAAAGTTGGTAATTTACTATTCTGTTGCTATCCTTTCTCTGTATTGGGTTAAACTTGTATTTAGTTACCCTAAAAAGATAGTATCAAGGATACACAAACTCTGAACAATTAGAAGGTAAAATATCTAAAAGTAAAAAGGACTTAGAAAATTTAAAGATTGGCTTTCTTTGATTATGTGGTCTCATTTTGCTTTTCTGTATGTTCTTGAGCCTGAAAGTGACACGAGGTGTAAATTCTCAAACTGGCTTTCCACTTTGCAATTTCATCTGATTGTTCCACTTAAGAAGGCAGCCTTTTCTGAAGGAGCAGTTCCCAGAGTTAAGTTACTTGTCTTTTGATGTGTTCCAGGAACTTTCTGGAAAACTTATCTTCTGATGTATAACTTTTCCAGGAGAGAACTGAACTGGCATATAAAAGCATCTATGAGTAAGGTCCTTATTCTAAATTTTCAAGCATCTAACCTGATTTCTCTCACTACACTGTCAACTGAAAATACTTGTTGCTGTGAATTTCACTGTCTTCCTCAAGTGGTGGAGTATAATCCTAATGAATGTTTGAAGGGGGAAAAGAGGGTGTAAAAATTGATGTGTCTGGGTAGGAGAGGTGAGGAGAAGTTAATGGGAAAGACAAACCTGTGCACTGGTGTACAGTGCACTCAACAGAAGAAAGTTGGCCAAGGTACCAGTTTCCATGGTAAAGCAGAGCCTGGGTGGGATTATCCCTGTTGCTCTGCGTATAGGCTTGGGAATTCAGTGTCTTGGAGAACTATAATCTACCTCCAGTTTTTTTATGCTTTTAGAACTGTTCTCAAGTAGATAGCATGGTGGGGAGAGGGGGGAAGTGGTGAGAGTAGGATGCTGTTTTCTGAAAGCCGCTTGTAATAGATGAGCTTCAGCAATTGCTGAGCATTTCTACTTATTCTAAATGGGTTCCTTCCTGTGTATTTTATTGTTGTTGATCTTCTGTTTTCTAGCAGCATAACACTTTGAATCATGGAGCTTTTCACTGTACTGCTAAATACAACTTAAGCTTTTGCACCATAGGGTAGTTCAGTGTTCTACTGTTGTAGGAAGATGAAGATGGGGAGGTGGGCCTAGTGGCCTTCCTTCAGGGAAAGAAGGGAGGGTCTGTTCTGTTGGGTCTTGGTTCTAGATACCTATTGCCACTGTTTACTGTGCTAAGTAAAAGAGCTGAGGAGTAAGGGCCATCAGTCAGAAATACTGCTGCTTGCCAGCTTGCTTTCTGGATTTCTTCTTTAGGACCCTGTCAGCTGACAAACTGGGTTGGTTTGTTCCATAGCCTTCTCCCAAAAGGCGGTGTTGATGAGGCAGTACAGTTTGGGCTGCTGCTCTTCTCGTGCAGTTGTAACAAGTAACTGAGTAGCCTTACTTTTCTCACATACAACCCTCATGCCATGCTACAGGGCATGCAATGCATATGGTCAGCTTGATGTAAAATATTTCCCTGGTGGCTACAGCAGAGCCCTTGCATCATTTCAAATGCTTTGATATGGCATTGTTGGGTTGAGGGAGAAACATCACTGCCTTGGGGCCACAGGTATGGGCCACAGGGTGAGCTGGGGCTAAGTGATGTAAGCATGGATGTGACTTGCCTGTTCTCAGGGTGCTTAAGCTCCTCAAGCAGTCCAGGTTGTCAAGTATTACCAGTTTAGTCAAGTATTGGTTCTCATCTGTTTAACAGCACGATATGCTAGATGTCTCTTAGACTAGTGCTGTTCATCTCTTCAGCTTACAGTGAGAAATATGATAGAGCATACTGAGTTTCAGGAAAAATGTGAACTTAAAGATGGTCTAAATACAGAGATGTCCCTGTAAGACATGAATGGGCTTCCTACTATTGCAGCACCATTTTTGCTTTTCCTGATTTGCATAGGCTGATTGACTTGGTCTATCACTCTCCAGAGGATTTTATACTAACTAAATAGGCTTTATTTTATTGCTAGCAATTTTATGTCTGCATTTTATTTGAGACATCTAAAATACAAGATTTTTATGCTGATTTAAAAAAAAAGTATCTGACACAACTAGGAAGAAATTAGCCAGGGCATGCGGACTTTTCCTCTTCCTTCCTTGCAAAACAGTATACTTCTGGGAATGAAGTAGCTTGTAGTAAAAAGCAGGGAAAAACCATGTAATGGGAGGGGGAGGTGTCATGAGCTGGTGACTGAGTGTTACTGGGCACAAAAGCTCCCCAGTGAAAGGTGCATGAGTTGGTGCTGGATGNGCCAAGGCATGCGGACTTTTCCTCTTCCTTCCTTGCAAAACAGTATACTTCTGGGAATGAAGTAGCTTGTAGTAAAAAGCAGGGAAAAACCATGTAATGGGAGGGGGAGGTGTCATGAGCTGGTGACTGAGTGTTACTGGGCACAAAAGCTCCCCAGTGAAAGGTGCATGAGTTGGTGCTGGATGTGAGTAGGGGTTTTGTGAGTATGCACATACGAACACGTTTTTAACCAGACAAAGGTGACTGAGCCACTGCAAGACAAAGATGCGCAGCTAACGTAAAAAGATGAGTACTAATATCCCGGGGGAAAAAAGTTTGAGGTGAGATTAGTAATACGTTGCTGGACAGCGTCTACACTCCAGAGTCTGCGGGGATAACCCCCGTAGCCGGCAGGGTGTTCCGTGCTACAGGTTGTCGAATTGTGTGCACTGCTGCTGACAAAACTCGGGTCTCTGGCAAAGACATCGGGTGAACGGCGCCGAGGAGGGCTGCCGTTGTTAAACGGCTTGGAGCTGATTTGGGGATTAAGCCGTGCTTTGCTGTTGTCATTACCAAAGCAACAGATCCCTGTCCTCCTTTGTCTGAAGTTAAGCAAGCAAAAGTCACATGAGGCAGCTTACCTGGTCCATTCACTTTGTGATTGACTCTGACAAAGGACCTAATTGAGGGAGGTTTAGCTGAAAACATTTACTAATGGATTTGTCAACACAAGGCTCTAGAGGTGGGCAGGAAATGGCTCACTCGAGCCCCTGTCTGTAGCGGTGGGGGTGGAAACACTTCTCTCTGCGTTGCCAGCCCCCTTCCCTGAACGCTGAGTGGGTGACAGCAGCACATGCAGGACAGGAGCTCTGTCTCCGAGTTTTGGGGCCTCGGCAGTCTGGTTTTCCTGAGCTGTGTGTCTTCAGATCACTCCCAGAATGCTTCCAGGGTCACCTTGAGCAGCATGGTTTTATTGAAGTGTCACTTATTCTAGCTTAGACTGGACAGTTTAAAAAAATGTTAGGAATGTGAAGCCTATCATTTAATGTAGAGGGTCATAGGGCCTAGTATAAAGAGATTATTTAAAAAGTTTAGTAAATCTTTGGTAAGGAAAACATCGGTAAAGCTAACCTTTGGAATTGTTGATTACCTTCTCAGCTAACACTGTGTTTTGATAGCATCATTGGTTGTGAGCAAGTACTTTTCTGTTACATACTGGGTACACCTACCAGGGTTTTACTTGACCTTCCGTGTTCCCTCTTCTGTCATGTTTTGCCTGAAAATTCTTTAAAAACCTGAAACTTAGTCACTGTTTCTACAGTGGAAGACTGCCTTTTAAAAAAGCTTTGACCTCCCCTGTGCACACATCTGTTTTTAGTGTCTGTTCTGTGTCTGAATTCTTGTTTAGAGAAATGTAATTCAACTGGCATTTGGCTTTACTGTTCACAACAGTGCAAGATTTACACAGTTGAAGTTGATTTGTATGTCACTGAGATGATGATGAGTATATTAACGCCATGAAGGGAGTGGTGAGTGGTTTTTTACTTTTTTCTATGTTAGTCTTTTGCTAACCATTCTATATGCTAGTCAGCATTATTTTAAAGGAGCAGGATTAACATTCCTCAGCTCTTTGTTTAAGGCTAAAATGTTGTAGTTTATTCATGGAGTCACTCAGTGTAAAAATGAACTGAGAATTGGAAGCAGTTGCTAGGAATCAGCAACAGTTTGAATCAATGAAAGCTACCACGGTTCTAATTTCCTTTTTCTGTAAAAAGAGAACAGGAATAATAGTATAGTGAAAAATTGTGGTTGCTTAATTCCTTAAGGGTCCTGTAAGTACCTTGTAATTAAGATGAAAAGCACTTTAAAAAAAGACATAATATGCCTTATTGAAACACGGTAGTGATATTTTTTTAATTCGGGGGTTTCCTAGTATAAGCACGTTTTAATTTCCTCCCTCATTATGAGTAATTTTACAGCTGATACTTTTATTGGGAAGCTATTTTTCAAATCTTTGAACTGTTCCATCTATTCTATACTGTCTCAAAGTTTGTCTGTCAGCAGATGAAAGCTTTGATGGGTGAAGAGGGATTCGTAGGTACCTGTTTGTCTATCCAGTTTTATTCCCTGGGGGTGGGGTGGGGGAAGCCCTTTCTCAAATAGTGGGGTTGCAAAGTTTCTTATACCTCAGTTCAAGTAACTAAGGCAGGATACACATTTTGGCTCAGAATGTGTTGATCTCCCTGCTTCTGGTTGTCTTTAAGTAAAGAGAGTGCTCACCCAAAACCTCTGTTTCAAAGTTACTTTGATTTGCGCAGCTGGGATTTATTTCTTAACATCTGATGTTCCTTGTTGTTCAGGTGGCAAGATGCAGCACTCTCTATAGAGCTGTTCCTGTAGTTGAGACTTGTTTGTATGCAAGTACAAAAAGCTTGAGTACTGTCCTAGAAGATGTGGCAGGTCTGCAGGTGCAGCAACTGGGGCCTTGTTACAGTGGGGGCTGCTTCTCATGTGCAGATTTTGTTGCCTAATGGAAAGGAAAGGATCCCTCCTCACTGAGCTTTTTTTCGCTGCGTTTATGAAAGCGCATGCAAGCACATACCAAAGGTGTGGCGAGTGTTTTATTTTGAAAACAGGAAATAATTGTTTCAGTAAGACAAGATGCAAGGAGGGGAGACTTCTGAAGAAAACTTCATTTTTCACAGTTTTTTCCCCTTGTTTGGATTGTAAACTGTTCTTTGCTATATTTTCATAGATAGAAAATGGAAACTGTAGTATCATGGTTCTTAAAGTCCTCCCCCAAATATTGTAAGAGCTGCTGCTGAAAACCTGCATTCATTTCTGTTCTGCCAAGCAGGCAGTGTGAAGTAACAAAAGCCAGCATAGCCTGTGCACTGTTCTGATTGAAGCTANGTTTGGATTGTAAACTGTTGTTTGCTATATTTTCATAGATAGAAAATGGAAACTGTAGTATCATGGTTCTTAAAGTCCTCCCCCAAATATTGTAAGAGCTGCTGCTGAAAACCTGCATTCATTTCTGTTCTGCCAAGCAGGCAGTGTGAAGTAACAAAAGCCAGCATAGCCTGTGCACTGTTCTGATTGAAGCTAGTAAGTCTTTTGTGGGTTCAGCCTTGGCCTGCTCCTATTGCTTTAGTGCTACCAGTTTGGTTGCTTTTGTGAATGTATACTTGTACTGTTTGCTGTGTGTTTAAAATTTTACAGGCATTTCAGCTATTTTGGGTGTTAATTGCCAACCAAGTGACTTTTAACCAAGGTACGACCAACCTACATATCTGTTGCCTTTTTTGAGAATTTTGAATTTCATTCAAGGTTGTTTACTGTAAGTTAACTGTCTGAGACCCCCAGAACTTGAATTTTTGCCCTGCTACACTGCTCCAGCCTGGTGCCTGCCTTTTTATCTCTCTCCCCTCTGCAGGTGTCAGGACCTTGCTATTCTGGTAGAGATAACAATTTGATGAAATGAATGATGGTTCTGCAGTGTTACTATTTCTGTATTTTAGTGCCATGGTATCACTTATGATAAGTTCAAAGCTGTGGTATTGTGCTTTTCATAGCAGCCTTCCTCTCTGCTTCTCCTTGCCTCTCACCCCAAAAAAAAAAAGACTCCAAAGCAAAGAAAGCAACATCATGTACTGAGGAAATATTTCATGCAGTCACAGGGGAAGTAAAGACAATGTCAGCTGTTAAATCTTATGATTATGTGATTCTTGTAGGAAAGGAATTTAGAAGGGAACTCAAGTCATGGGACAATCTGTTGCTTATTTGGGTAAATAGCCACCCCCTGAAACATGGGAATAAACTGATACACAGTTCTTCCAGCAGTGTGAATATCTTTGGCACTGTGCCAGATTTTTGAGAACTTAACAGTGCTGTCTCATGAAATGCAAATACTCATCTCCAGACTCTTTTAGTGGTGCCCTGTGACAGGACAAGGGGCAGCAGGCACAAACTGAACACAGGCAATTCCACCTGAACATGAGGAGGAACTTCGTTACTGTGAGGGTGACAGGGCACTGGCACAGGCTGCCTAGAGAGGCTGTGGAGTCTCCTTCTCTGGAGACATTCGGAACCCACCTGGGTGTGCTCCTGTGCAGCCTGTTCTAGGGGTGCTTGCTTTAGCAGGGGGGTTGGACTGGATGATCTCCAGAGGGCCCTTCCAACCCCTACCATTCTGTGATTTTTGTCTGTAGTGCTACAGCTCTGAAGGTCTGGAGCAGATCCGTGGACTTAACCAGAAATGTCCCTTTGTACTATCAATGGTTGTCCAAAATGGTTGTGTCCAGCAGGAGTGACCAGGGCTTCCATCTAGCAAGCTCTGCTCTTTTGTCTTTCCTTTTTAAAGAAAAAAAAAAATCTCCTAGAGTCTTGCATTAAAGCTGTTTGTTCTTACACTTATGCCTTGCTATTTTTTCCTCTCGTGTTAGGCACATTACAAAACAAACCCTTGCTGACATGAAAATCATATAAACAGAATCCTGGTAGAGTTTTTTTCCAGAGCTCTCCTTTGCAGTTGCTGTTCCCTCTATACTGAATACCAAGAGACTCTGGGAGAAACATGCAACTAATTTCAAGCCTTTTTGCTTGAATGGTGTGTAAAGTAGGAGAGTGAATTGTTTGAAAACTGAAGCCCTGTAGAGACTTGGGGCACATTTGTGTGTCCTGAACTTTTTTATTTAATGGTCCTGCTTGTGTCTTAGTGGTACAGATGGGAACATCAACTTATGCTGTAAGATCTTGCAATCACCATGCAAAGTGTGAAGTGGCCCTCGTATCACAAACTGATGACTGACACAGTTCAGTATGAGTGGGGTGCAGGTAGAGTGTTTACCTGCCCAAGTTCAGAATAGCTTTCTCTGCTTTGGTTTGGTTTTGGCAGGAGTACTGTAGAATGGGTTTTCTGGTTCTCTCTAAATGCTTTCTTATGTGGCATCTTAAGCGGTAGCATTCTATCTGGTAGTTAAAAAGGGGAGGGGAGGGGAGGGAGAAAAAAGCATCTTTGTTTACTCCTTGACTGTTTTCTGTTTATCCTTTTCTAAGGGTAAAATAGTGTGTTTCATTTTATGCAGGAGTAATTTCCTGATGGGGGGTAGGGGAATGCATATTCTCAGGCTATTCCCTCGTTTTGCTTGATGGCCATTGGGAGTATGGACTTTTTCTGGTCCCTAATCAAGAAACAGTTGCAGGGAGATCACTTAGTGAACGATGCTGAGGTGTAGGGAGGGTCACTAAAAGGTTGTGACAATCTGCAAATACTTAGGAGGGAGAGACAGAGTGGGTGTGTGCATGTTGTATAGAAACGTCTTTCTTCCTGAAGGCAAGACCTTGTGCATAGGGGAAGCCCAAGACTTCCCAGGGTCATCTTTTGAAGAGAAGTGGGTGACACTGGTTTTTCGGTGGACTGTAAACACAGCACAGGTACAGATCACTGCTGCCCAAAGCCAGCAAGAGCATTTTTATTCTTGAATCACTTTAGTCAGTTTCATAATTTGATCATTTCACAGTTAGTGAAATTTACAATCTTTAGATAATACTTACAGAATAGTCAGGATTTTCTCTCTGACAGCAGGTAAGGGTGTTTGCTGGCCAAAGTTCCCACCACCACGGGAGAGGTGGTGCTTGTATTGAGGCTGACAGTTTAGGCAAGGAGCTCTGGAAGGGACAGAAAAGGTGGGAGCAGTGGGGTGATGGGATGTCACCTAAACTTTCTGTCTCAACAAGAGCTGGTTTGTGTTTTGCCTTTGAAGTTGAGTGGGGTGATAAGAACAAACAAGCAAAGAAAGGACCATTCAGAGAGCTGTATACAGCTTTACCTGGGGTTTCTCTGTTGTACTGATGAACTTCCATGCATGAATACCCATCTTCTCTTTGCTCGGCTGTTCCTGTCCCCTCCTCTGCCCTCCTCTTTGACTGGATGCTTCTTCTCCCTTCCTTTACGTAATCCCCTTGTAGCCTTTCTGGTTTTTTGTCTTCTCCCCTCCCCGGTATGGAAAGGAATATCGCCTCTGACTTTGCTTTTATTTTCTTGTGTCCTTCTCCATAGTCCTTATCTTTTGTTTTGTTGCAAGTTCTTGAAGGTCCTCTATTTGTGCACCTAGCATGATGAAGCCTTGCTCTTTGGTCTTTAAATGCTCCTGTAACAAATACAATATACAATAGGAGTTTTGTCTATCTTGTATCCGTATTCATCAGTGAAAGTTTGCTGCTGTGATTTCTTTACCAGTCAAGGCCGTGGTTTGCTCCAGAACACTTACTGTTTCTCGCTTAGAAGTTTTTATTCAGTTTGGAATGTGAACACTGTGTCCGTGAATAGTTGCTATAAAGCTTAAAAGCAAAACCAAAACAAAAAAAACCAAGAAGTGAGAAGGAAGATATAGGGGAAGGAAAGTGTCCAGTTTTCTTGAAGCTTGATTTCAATTAAAAAACAAAACCAAACCAACAGAACACACCTGTCCAAGCAGGCCTTATTTAAGGAGGTGAGACTAGTAGGGAGTATACTTTTCCCTTGGTACCATAGTTTTCCTGTGTGAAACAGAACAGTCTGTTTCACTGACTTGCTGCCTGCTGATTTTGTTAGTTATGTAGTGACTGGCATGCTCTTGCAACTTCCTGTTTGCCTCTTATTTAGTGACTTCCAGAGGAAGACCGGAGCTGGCACTGCCAACAGTTACAGATGGCTGGAAAAGGAAACTTGCATTCAGAGTTTAACATAACTTATTTCAGACTTTCTTTCCTCACTCACTCTGATTTTTTGATAATAAAATAATGATCATTGTCTCCTTATTTTGTAGTTTTGCCAATTTGAGAATTCACCCTCATGGATTAGTGTTGGTGGATCTGCAGAGCTACAATGATCATACGAAAGGAAGAGAGGAAGTTGATCAGGTATGAGTGTTTATCTTATTAGGCTTACCAAACTGCATGGGGAGCCCCTTCAGGTCTATCAAAGTACATCTTGATGAAAGACTTAAATATCAAAGTTAGTTTAAAATGGAATGCTGAGATGAGGAGTAGCAACACCTGTTCTAGCTGCATACACACGAGTGCATGCACACACACATATACATACATACACGCTCACTCTTTTGCATGTCCTGGGCCTCGTGTTCTTTGCTGTAAGAGCTGTAAAGACATAACAGCCTTGGTTTAGGGCTCTGGGCTCTTCAGGCACTCAGGGCAGTGAGGGAGAAGCGATGCTCGACCTGCAACCTGGGGTATTAGTGTATGCCTCTTTTTCCTTCTCTAATCTGAGAGATGGGGAGCCTCTATACTCAGACTGCTTCCCCATGGAGAAGATTAATTTCATCTTCCCTGATACGAAGACTCCAGAAATTGGATATCGCAGGGGAACAGGCCTCTGCTTTGGCAAGAATGAAACTTTACAGCATTCTTGTGTGCTGTCTTTGGCTGTACCTGAAAGGCCTGGCTGTGTTATCCAGGTGGACAGCTAAATGCAGTGCTGACAGCTGCTACAGTATGCACATTCTCACTCATAATGAGGCTAAGGTGACCACCTAGTTATTCATAGGCTTCTAATGTTACATTTCAAAGCCTTTCATTGCGGGTACTGCTTTTTATTGCCTTCCAAATAGCCTAATATAACAGATATTTTATATTAAGTCATCACCTGTAAATTCTACCTCTCATTTGCTGTTTTTTCAGCTTCTAAACAAAGTAGAAGAAAGAATGCAAGAACTGTTTCATGGTAATATAAAAAGGGTGAAACGGTAAGTTTGTACATCTATTGCTGTATATGGCTTGTCTGTGTATTTGCTAAAGATAAGCAAATTACAGTTTGCTGTACTGCTTGGAGTATGAATTCAGCTGTACTGCTTGGAGTATGAATTTATGCATGTGGCTTTCCCTTCAATATCTTAAAATTGTTCTGTTGCATAATTGAAGATACTGTGAGGTTTGTCATTTTGTTAAGCTTCATCTTCAGTATTGTTACTTCGGGCAAGGATTATTTCTTTAATTTGCTGCAATGGTTGTGTGAAATGGTGGGAGAAAATGCAACCAGGAAGCAAGAGCAGACTGCTCTGGAAGGGCAGGGGAGCCAAGAGTTAAGGGGACATAGGCCAGGGCATGAACTGTACCCTCCAGGACACATCCCACAAGCTTGTGGACAAGGTGAGTAGGGCTGGTAGTGGTGACCAGGGTCAGCACGATCCCTGCAACTGCCAAGCTGGGCTGTAGTACTGAGGCAGTTCTAAGACCAAGTTGGGTGTCAAGGATGGGTGAAAGACTTGAGCAGTTGTGGGCAGGGACCAAGGGCAGGCAGGAGCTGAAAATGAAGCTCAAGCCCATGGAGGAGACCCTGCCCCAACAAGGTTTGCTGGAGCTTGTTCTTCCACAGCTCTGCCCTGCTGTGCTGGCCTTGGGCACATGTGGCAAAAGCTGCGGGGGAACCTGTGTGCTTAGGGCCCTACCAAGAACACGAAGTGCTTTGTAGCAAATTTCTTGTTACGTAACTGATAACTGAAGGGGAGGGAGGCTTTGCAACCTTCTGCCATTTTGGTTTACTGAAATACAAGGTTATATATTAAACTGTAGGGATGCTTATGGTTGAAGCATCATTCATGGTGGAGCTCCCCAGAGATCCTGGAAGGACACAGCTCATGTTGGTGTCTTTCTGGAGTGACTGGCACCTTGAAGCCGGGGAGTACTTACTGCAGGCATGCACTTGCTGGAAGGTGCAGTGGGTGCTTTAAAGAACATAGTCAGAAGTGGAAATGATTTAAGAGAAGAAAACTGTAAAATCAACAAGATTCAGTAAAGCCAAGGAGCAAACTACAAAATTGGAAAACAGTTAAGTGCTATAGCAGAAAGTAATCTGAAGGCTATGTAAGACCAGAAGTAAAGCGGTAGTGATTTGAAAAGTGATGTTATACCTTGAATATTGGTTTTTGTGTTGTATGTCGTACACAGAGCAACTTACCTTGCTTTACTTCATCTTGGTAAAGCCTCACCTGGTGCACAGTGTGCAAATGTAAGATAATCTTGTGTATGTGTATATGGGGGAGAAGCTCTCTCTCTGAGGATATTTTGATACTGAAATATGATATTGGGAGTTTGTGGAATCCTTGTGATAAGAACTTGTTAAGAATGGATCAGGAAAAAGTCTGCCTGAAGTGATCTAAATTAATTTGGTTCACTTAGTATAGGAAGGTGAACCTCCTAGTGGATCTGACATGGATCTTGTCACACACACCTCAACTTTTTTCTTTTCTTTTTTTTAAATTTGCTTTGCATTCTTCTGGTGTTGGCTTCACATATGCAGCTCCAATAGAATTAATGCTGCTGGAAAAGTTGTTCCTGAATTTTTGTTGTCTTGCTGTAGTGATTAGATGCTCTTGCTCTCGCCGTGTGCTGCCATCTTGTGGCTCACTGAGAGGAGAAAACATTTCTGAAATGGTTACTGAGAATCACTAGTGAATTTAGAAGAAGCTTGTTTAGGTCTGGTCTTCTGCTACACCCTCCTCTGGAAAAACAAACTAAAACCCTTAAGTCTCTGAAGTGTGTGTGGGAAGTCTGAATGTTGCCTGCATGTTTTGTGTAAAGTGGAATGCAATCATTTTGATCGTTCCCTGCCACTTCAAGTACAGTTTTTCTTTACAGGTAAAATACCGATTTGAACCGAGATAGTTATATATAGAATTAAAAACAAAAAACAAAACAAACAAAACCAACCAACAAAGCCAAAACAATCTATGCAACTGCTTGAACCACTTTTAAAAAAGTAATACAAACTGTCAGCTGATATCAAGGACTGTGCTTGTTCACTGCAGAGTGACCTGACTCAGTTTGAAACACTGTAATAATTCACTTCTTTGTATGTATTTAAAATGTCTCCTAGTACCACTTTAGAAGGGTGAGATCCACTAATCTAAAAGAAATGGCGTTCATAGCTGAGCTGAAGATGGGAAGAGGTTTTGTCATGTGTGGTTTTTTGTCTGCATTCTGCTTTTGTATTGTGTCCATTTCTAATCACTAGCCAATTCTTCTGCAGTGGTTGGTATGTTATATAAATCTTCTCTCTTAGGGTAGAGACAAATTCACACACACGTTGTAGAAGTTGTCCATAAAGAACCACCATTTATTTCATCTGTGCCTTAGCAAGTTATGTGTGTTTAACATTTGACTGATAGGTTTATTATATCTGAGTATTAAATCTTGCAAGTTTTCTTAGATTCCTATTGTAAATATTATTTACTTATTATGGTGAATCCACAGGATGTTTAGAGGGAGTTTTTTAAAAAAATAAACAGTCTCAAATGTTTTGTAATCTTTTTTTCTTTTTAGATTGCCAGCCGTTTTGAGAGGAGGTGTCATTGATAGATACTGGCCCACAGCTGATGGGCGCCTGGTGGAGTACGACATAGATGAAGTTGTTTATGATGAAGATTCACCTTTTCAGAACATTAAAATTCTGCATTCAAAACAGTTTGGGAATATTCTTATCCTGAGCGGGGATGTTAGTAAGTATCATCTCATTTGAGGACCTTTTGTGTGAAATTGTAGGAAATGTCCTTTTCCATCTTTCTATGGCATAGTTGTAATAGATTACTAATGGTCATGATTCTGATGCTGAAAGCTACATATATGCATGTTCACTTCTATCTGTCCCTGTATATAAAGTATTTTAATCGTAAGTGAAATCATAAAAAATAAATAAATGTTAATAAAGATCAATGTAAAATCTAGAGTACAAAAAAGATTTCTTCTTTTTCTAAAGTTGTCGTCTTTGCTGTGGAAGGTGGCACAGGAGAGTAGAAGTCAGAGTGTTCTCTAGCAGTTTGCTCCACTCCTTTCTTTCATATGAGGTTTTACCTGTCTGTTGCAAGTCCAGCCTATTGAGAGCTTCTCTTTGACAGTAAAACAAGCTACTTTGTGGGTCTTCAAAATGCAGTGGAACTATAAAGAAATATGACAAAGTAGGAGCTGCTGGGTGTATGTGTGGATAATCCTGCTGCCCCCTTGATTCTCTAAGGGAATTAACTGCTTGGTGAGATACAGGACAGCTGTATCTTAAACCATTTAGCTGCTTCATCGGTGAACATCTCTTGACTTCGCTTCTTCAAAATGCTGAGCTGAACTCCTTAAGTTAATCCAAAGAGTGACCCAACCTTTATGGGAGGGTTTTGATGTGTGATACTCTGTGCCTGCTTATCTTTGTATTTTTGAAAGTTAACTTGGAAGAAGATGGGCTGCTGTTCATTTAAGCTGGATAAGAACGCTCTTTGCTGGAAAATCTAGGTGTCAAGGAATATACTTTGTAAAATCTCTCAGTACTTACGTTGAAAAGTACTGACTGAGGTAAATGAGGTATGTTGCTGTCTAGGGATAGAATGCCTGTTTCTGTCTAATGACAGAGTAATTAAGAAATTTGACTATAGTTTCTTGAAACCTACAGAAATACCTCTAACCATTCAGTTAGTTTTCTGCAACTGTCAGGAGAACTTCTCTGCAGATGGCAGCTGAAAAGTATTGCTACTGAATTCATTAGCAAGGTATTTTCTAATTCAGTTAGAGTTGTATTTGAAATCACCAAATTAGGTATTCCATGCTTCTAGCCAGAAATTTTCGTAAGAGTTTCACATGGAGATGACATTTTGTTTGAATGCCTCAATGTGCCTTATAGGAAGGGAAGTTTGCAATTACTTAGTTACCTTCAACAGGATTTTAAAATACTACTTTGTGTCATTTTTGTGTGCTTATAAGCAAAGTGCAGATTGCCAGGCAGAGTGATAGAATATACCATGATGTGCTGCGGTGTCGAGGTTTGCCCTTGTAGCTCAGTTGTGTTATTAGAGCTTAGGAATGTTATTGCTGGCTTTGAAGCTAATGGTGAACAAGTCACAGAAGGCATGCTTCAGGGCCCTTCAGCAGTTAGGTGTTAACAGTTATGCTTCTGTGCAGGGATCCACTGGGGTGCATCTAGGTTGCTCTTAGCTGGTGTCTGGAGTGTCCTTTCAAAAATCTCCTGATCTGTCTCTTGCAGCACTAGTCTGAGGTAAAAACCCCCTGAACTATCATGTGTGGACATCAAGTTCTAAATACTGACAGTTTTGCCCTACAACCTTGCTTCTCTTGGCATACAGTGCTTCCTAATGCTGAGGTAGACATTGCTGGATTTGCATTGAGAATTAGAGAAATCCTGTGTGGAATTCTGAGGAGGATCTCATTAGCTTTGGTAAAACACCAGCCTCCTGTTACCTGGACTGTCTCTGAGAGCTAGGTTGTTCCTGTAGATGCTCTTGCTTTGGTCTGTGTTATATCGCCTTTGGATTAATACCAACTAATGAGAAGAATTAAAGATGTAATATTTCTGTGCAACTTTCTCTTCGTTCCATTCAGATTTGGCAGAGAGTGACCTGGCGTATACTCAAGCCATAATGGGCAGCGGAAAGGAAGACTACACTGGGAAAGAAGTGCTGATCCTAGGAGGTGGTGATGGGGGTATACTATATGAGATAGTCAAACTGAAGCCAAAGATGGTTACTATGGTAGAGATATC
This sequence comes from Steatornis caripensis, assembly GCA_013398225.1. Lineage (NCBI taxonomy): Eukaryota > Metazoa > Chordata > Aves > Caprimulgiformes > Steatornithidae > Steatornis > Steatornis caripensis. The sequence goes on from VZSC01019028.1 coordinate 285,801, forward strand.
CTTTGACAAATGACTGATCATTCATTTCAACGTTTTTCAGCCTATGTTTTCTGCTGTTGTCTTACCGTTGAGCACAGTTAACTATCGGGTTCTGATTTGCATGAGGAGATGTGGTCTAAAATCAAATTTGTTTTTGTCAGCTTAGAGAGACCCGGTGACTACATATTTGTGCATGATTATGTAGCACGTGCTTTCAACTTCCCAGTTAATACTGTAACCCTTGAGTAGCAATTTACGTAGAACTAAAAGGAACACTTCTGCCATCAAGCTGGTGTCTTCTCTAATAACAGAAGACAGGTCTGTCAAGTCTGTGATTTAGGCTGAGTTCTGCCTTCTTGGGTTCTTCTCTTTTTCTAAAGAAAGCTATAAAAAATAATCTCTAGAACCAAAAAGTTTAATCAATAGGAATGTCTGGACTTGGTGAACTGTGGTGGTGACAGAATGACCAACTCTTACCCTGTATTAAAAATACTGATACAAATCAAGTTTTCAACGTTCTGTAGTTCAAATAATTTGAAATGTAAACTAGTGTTAGCCATATGAAATGTTGATCATCCTAGGTTTTGGGATCCCTTGCTAGAAACTAAAAATAATTGGTTTAAAAATATAGGTTAAAGTCCTAACCTGGTTTAGCTTTATGGGGTTTTTAAATACACCATCCTATTGCTCACATTTCAAACTTTCACCGTAATGGTAACTTAAGATACCGGAAATATTGGTTGGAAACGAAAATAGGCACTTCCTAAACCTCTAACTGAATCTCAAGGCGAATACGTAAGGTTGGCTTTTGCAACATGTATGCCAAGATACGCATCTTGCTATTCCTTTGTGAATGTTACCTTTTTGAGAATTTCTTTCTGAAGAAATACAAACTGTTACCTGTATTATTGCTGGAATGTAGAATGCCTTAACCAGCTTCAAACATTGACCAAATGGTGATCGACGGGTGTAAAAAGTACATGCGTAAAACATGCGGAGATGTCTTGGACAATCTGAAAGGAGAGTGCTATCAGGTAATTTTTTGTTTTTCTTTTAATACAAGTAATATGTCACATACAGTTATACCTAGCCTGGAGGACTGCTGTGGCAATGTTCTGGGGAAAAAGTCTTCTGATTTTTCTTACTTTTGGGCAGGATTTTTTCCTTTATGAAACTTGTAAATTTAAATAGCTGGCAGTGGGATTTGTGTTGGAATTATACATAAGGGTCAAAATATTTTAACCTTCATCTTCAAACTCTTTTAAAAATAATTAAATGTGGCTTTTAAGGAATGTGAAATAGGAGAATGCTTGTTACCATAGCTAACAAAGAAGAAATAGTAGTAAGGATGCAGTGTTAAACATCATTCCTTAGATTGATTGAGTATCTGAATTTGTGATACATGTTTAAAATTATTTTTGACTTGCAGGCAAAATCTCTTACCTGCTAATATACTTTAAAAAAAAAACCCAACAACAAACACACAGCCCAAAACATGCATCCTTGCAGTTAAAGTCTTTGTGCTGCATCTGACAGAGCTTACAAACTACCTGGGTATAATCTGAGATCTTCACGGGAAATACTCCGTTTTCAGTACTGCTCCTTAAGGCTTTCACAGATACTAGTTTACAGGTGTGAGCTAAAAAGGCATGCAAAAAATTAACAGAGAAATCACATGCTACTTTGCATGAGTCAGTAGCTCTTCATACAAATACCTTATTTTAATTCTATCTTGGGGGACTGCTAACTGTTGTTACCATTTGGTGGGTAGAACAGTAGTCACCCAGCAATCCATGACAGAGCTAGGAAATTCAGTCCTGTAGTGCCTATGTTATCATAGTCATAATTCCTACAACTGTTCCTTCTTTTTGATATGATATAAAAAGTTGAAAACAAGAGTCTAAAATGAAATATGTATTTAATTTTGTCTTTTCTGTTCCTCTTAATTCCTGTGAATGTGCATTTGTTCCTTTTACCTGGTCAGTTAGGGTATTTTGAGTATTAGCTGAAGTATTTCATTCTTCCAGGTTCTAATTGAAGACTGTATTCCCGTACTGAAGAGGTATGCCAAAGAAGGAAGGATGTTTGATTATGTAATTAATGATTTGACGGCTGTTCCAATCTCCACATCACCAGAAGAAGGTTAGTCTTCTAATTTATTTTCCTAAACTTCTGAGAATTTCCCATGTTTCTGCACCTCCACTGCTCAGCAGTTTGCAACAAAAATACTTTGGTTCTTGCCTTTCTAATAGCAAATCTGAGTGGCAAAGAATGGTAGTAACACATCTGTTTTTGAATTTTTCTTGAATGTTAGAAAAACAGGAAGTGCCTAGGACTTTTTAAAACATGCTCTTATTTCAGAATATTATGAACTTATGTAATTCTTGAGAAAGTATTTGGGGAGTTCACACTCTAGTAAATTTTTCCCACTGTATAATTTCTTGGAAACATCTGGAAATCTATTGTGAGAAACGAGATACTTCCACCATCACTACCTTTGTGTATGGGTTGTGTGGGTGTTTTATTGTTTCTTTTTCTTGTTGATTTGTTGTCAGTTTTTTGTTTTTTTTAAAAAGGTATAGGATAGGTGTTTTTTAAACGGTACATATGTTGCAAGTCTTAAATGTGTAATACTGAATAAGCCGGTAATGTGCTGTTCTGTCTTTAAATCATACTCTATATACAGATTCCACATGGGAATTTCTGCGGTTGATTCTTGACCTCTCAATGAAAGTCCTGAAACAAGATGGAAAATACTTCACACAGGTATGATATCTAGATGTAAAAAAATACCAATATGTACCAACAAGCTGATTTTCTCCTTTTAACAACTAATGAGAGATTTTTTTCATAAAACTTGGGCTTTGCTAACTGACTTGTCTTTATTTTTCATTGTTTCAGCTGGATTTGTAGCACTTACGTCTTTGAATTTGAAGAATCAGCTAGGCATACTACAGAATGTTTTAGCTGTAAGCAATTCTTGGAAAAGCAGATGTACTTTATAAACAGATCCATGTTTTTTAAGTTAACGTCTCCAGTTGTAGAGTGTAAGACCTGAAAATTTGGCATCTATGAAGGTGTAAGAATGACATAGGTGCAATAGGATGAGAAAATTAGTCATTTAGGAGTTAATACTCTCTTTTTGCTTGCTGTGCACTTGTAATACAAGTCACTGGTTTGGCTTCTGCAAAATGTATTTTGAACATTTGAATTGTTTGTTACAATGCTTGGCATTTTGAAGTATTTCATATAGTGATAAATAAGATTTTTGTCCTTGTTAAGAAGTTTTTAATGCAACTCTATTTAAAAATAAATAATTTAAGATTTGTGTGCCTGTATAGCCGCCTCATGGATAATATAGTTGTGATATAGCTTTCATCTGAAGATACTTTCTGTGTGTAGTCCTGAATTTGAAATGCAACAAAGCTGCATGCAGTTGTACAAAAACTTGACAAGACCCAGCAGACAGTAGGGTGGAGTGTAAGTCTCTGAAGTAATAGTTCTCTTGTCATACACATACCTTAGATGCTCCACACATCAGAAGACTAGTTAAAGTACAGCATTTTGAAATAATCTTGTTAAGTTCTGAAATAACCTAGCTAAAATTATGCATTTGAACTCTGTTCCTATCAGCATAGAGTTCCTGAGTTATGTGAAAGAGAACTGGCTTACTGTAAAACAGGAGAGGTTCATAAAGAAATGCAAAAATCAGAGTGAGATTTTTGGCAACTTTAATGTGCTGCTTGATTTTAAAATGCTGTGTTTGGATGGGCAAGATAAATGACCTTGTTGAAATGTAAGATATGACTAGTATGGTTGCATCACACTGTAAATCCTAGTGGCTTTTCTGTTCTGTTAATAGTGGAAATATTTATGACAGACTTTGATATTGAAAGTATTGAAAGGACACTACATCTTTTGGACAGAGCAGGCATTTATTGCAGTTGTCACACAGTGACACTAGACCTTCTTAGAACATGTGTAAATGTGTGCCTGTGGACAGGTGTCTCAGACTTTGCAGAAGGACTTTGAGAAGAAGCTTGTGCTGAAAGCTGGACTGATGGCTGTGCTGCAGCCAGGGTACAGGGGTGGTGTTTTGTGTTGGCTGAAACCAATAGAGATTGAGACTGGTGTGATTGAGTCTGCCTTGGCATTATGTTGTACTAACAGTCAAAACTTCTGTCCTCTGTAGTTTGCAGCCTGTCCTCTGATAGTTCTGATTGCAGGGGTTACCTTTTGTNGGGTACAGGGGTGGTGTTTTGTGTTGGCTGAAACCAATAGAGATTGAGACTGGTGTGATTGAGTCTGCCTTGGCATTATGTTGTACTAACAGTCAAAACTTCTGTCCTCTGTAGTTTGCAGCCTGTCCTCTGATAGTTCTGATTGCAGGGGTTACCTTTTGTGCCTAGTTAGAATGTCATTTATTTCAATGCTTAAGAAATGCTTTGCCCAAAGGGAATTCTGTTCACTGAATGCCAGCCTTTCACGTATTGTATTGCTGCATGATTCTCTAAATGCCACTGCTGGGGAAAAAATGCTGAATGGCAGAGTGCAGAGGGTTGTGATCGGTG
>VZSC01019029.1:6993-45227 GCA_013398225.1 Steatornis caripensis
AACTGTATTTCCAATTTGTAACAGTACAGCTGAGAACAATTTACCACAGTTATTAGAGACTATTGTTTCACCAAATTACTTCAAACTTTGCAGCAGACACATATGCATTTTTCCAGTGTATTTCCCAGAATAAAGATCAGATTATTGCAGTCTACCGTGTCCAGGCTCTTTGAATTAAAGGCAATGAACAGTTTAATAATGCATTAATAGTAACATATTATACACATTCAAAGCACTCCTGCACAAATAATGTGGAGCAGATTAAGATAGTGGAATTCTACTTAGACTGAATTACAGTCCTCACATGGGACTTGCTGTGGTCTCGCGTGCAGCTGAACAAAATGTAACCGCTTTAACAGCTCTCATCCTGCTAGCTCCTTAAGAACTCCTCAGCCAGGACTCCTGCTTCAAACAAAAATGGTAGAAGTATTTGCTCTTTAAGTAGGACTGTTTCCTGATGCTTTAGGATGTTACACAGGCTGATGGAAAGACAGATGAAAACCGGAAAAACAAGATAAGGAAGGATGGCACTCGATATTTGAAACCTGGGGTGGAGATAAGACAGAAAGAATGAGGTGTGTATCACCCTTCTGTAAAGGCCCAGTTCCAGCACTCAGACAATTACTATGGATCTCTGGGCATTAACATACAGCTGCTTCAAAAGTAGAAGGCTGTTTTAAGGATACCTGACTTATTTGTTGTTGAACTGGATTTTCCTGCAAGTGGGAAGAGGTTCCTGCTAGCTGTAGTGCACCTGGAGTCAGGGGAATTCATGGTACTTTGTCTTCAGCAGTGCTACGAGTTAAAAGCAGTCCTCTTCCCTGCTGCTCATTCGCATGGTCTTTCCTCTCCCTATTTGCAGTGGCACAGCTATTTGTCTTCTTTCTTGTCTTGGTGGAATGAATAGGACTGGGGAAGTCATCTCTAAGCATGTGGAGGAAAAGAAGGTTATCGGGAGTAGTCAGTATGGATTCACCAAGGGGAAATCCTGCTTGACCGATCTGATAGCCTTCTATGATGGCATGACCAGCCGGGTAGATGAAGGGAGAGCAGTGGATGTTGTCTACCTCGATTTCAGCAAGGCTTTTTACACTGTCTCCCACAACATCCTCACAGGTAAGTTTAGGAAGTGAGGTAGATCGAGAACTGGCTTAATGCCAGAGCTCAGCAGGTTGTGATCAGTGGCGCAGAGTCTGGTTGGAGGCCTATTAAAGGGTTGTTCCCCAGGGGCTGGTACTGGGTCCAGCCCTGTTCAACATATTCATCAACGACCTGGATGACGGGACAGAGTGTACTCTCAGCAAGGTTGCTGACGATCCAAAGCTGGGGGGAGCAGCTGACTCACTGGCATTCAGCATGACGTGGACAGGCTGGAGAGTTGGGCGGAGAGGAATCTGATGGAGTTCAACAAGGGCAAATGTACAATCCTGCACGTGGGGAGGAACAACCCCATGCACCAGTACAGGTTGGGGGCTGACCTGCTGGAGAGCATCTCTGTGCAGAAGGACCTGGGAGTGCTGGTGGACAAGAGGTTCACCATGAGCCAGCAATGTGCCCTTGTGGCCAGGAAGGCAAATGGCATCCTGGGGTGCATTAAGACAAGAGTGGCCAGGAGGTTGAGGGAGGTGATCCTCCCCCTCTACTCTGCCCTGGTGAGGCCACACCTGGAGTACTGTATCCAGTTCTGGGCTCCCCAGCTCAAGAGAGACAGGGAATGACTGGAGAGAGTCCAGTGGAGGACAATGAAGATGATGATGCAACTGGAGCATCTCTCTTATGAGGAAAGGCTGAGAGAGCTGGGTCTGTTTAGCCTGGAGAAGACTGAGAAGGGATCTGATCAACGCCTATCAATATCTAAAGGGTGGGTATCAAGAGGATGGGGTCAGACTCTTCTCAGTGGTGCCCAGCGACAGGACAAGGGGCAACGGGCACAAACTGGAGCACAGGCAGTTCCACCTGAACATGAGGAAGAACTTCTTTACTGTGAGGGTGACAGAGCCCTGGCACAGGCTGCCCAGAGAGGCTGCAGAGTCTCCTTCTCTGGAGATATTCAAAACCCACCTGGACGTGTTCCTGTGCAACCTGCTCTGGGGCATCTGCTGTAGCAGGGGGGTTGGACCGGATGATCTCCAGAGGTCCCTTCCAACCCTTACCATTCTGGGATTCTGTGAATATTGCTAGAAGCATTAAGTAAAACCACAGCCTGAGGGACCATCTACCTCTGACAGTGCATTCCCTGCTTTTTTCCTTCTGCTTGGAACCTACTTCATGTAATGCTGCAAAACAAAAAAGTACTTGTGCGGTGCACCACTGAATGATGATAAATATTTTGAAAGCAACCAAGTAACTCTTAAACTGATTATTGAAGATTAGTGGATTTTTTCCTGTGCTTTATTCCGTATCCTTAGAATAAGGATAATGCCCATACTTGCCTTAACTCATAGACAACGTTGTGAAGAGAAATTAACTTTTATGTAAGACTTAGCTGTGACTTGTACTAAGCACTGAAAAAAAAACCATCCAAGAGGAACAGTTATGGTTTGTTGAGCAGCAAATAAGGCAGCTCAGTCTTATGCAAAAGTGAACTGAACACCATCACTTTGCTGCTCCAACAAAACATTCCCCGCTCTGAGAACTGTCCAGCTTGTGAAAAATAATGATCTGATAACTGTTTATAATTGGTATCATAATTCATATGTATCAAGACGACTAAGATTGCCTAGGAAATTTTAATTTTCATTAAACTTAGCTGAGTTCAATACTCCAACCTTTGACTACTTCAACTTTGCAAGCTGTGTCCTTTTAAACACAGGTTTCTGTGTTTAGTTATCTGTGAACAGATACTGGGTTTGCCTGGTAACATATTTGGTAATGAATGACAAATAGGGATTTTCTCCTCAGCATATTGCACCCTATATTCTTCTCTAAAAAACCTTCTTGTCTCTCCAGGTCCTCTGCCATTTGGTCATCATTGTGACAGGACAAGGGGCTACTCTCCTGCAAGTTCTCTTCTTTCACCTGGAGGGACTTGCTTTCGGTCCTCCTCTGCTACAAGCATCGTAGCTCTCCTCTCTTAACTTCTACTAGGGACAGCAGACATGAAGATCAGAGAGAGCGTGCTAACCGCATTCTCCCACAACTAAAATCTCATTGATGAGGCAGGAACAAAGAAAGAAATTTTATGTTTTCCCCTGTAGCACGCTGTATAGCAGCGTGAAGGGAAGGCTGTAAGAATCTTACGGCTGTAAGAATGCACCCATATTTCTTTTCCTTTCCAATCCACCTTTGGTGAGCAAAGTGCTTGGATTTGCTTGTGAGACTCCTAACCTATCACGCAACATGTACCTGCTACCTGCTTTGCCACCCCCATGAAAGTCAGCATTAAGTGCTGTTGAAAACACATCCCTAAGCTTTCATGGCTGTATCTAGCATAGTTATTGAGATACAAAGGTAGATCTTCCACAACAGCTATTACAAAGGAAGTACAAATCTGGAGCAACGTTGACACTAGCATATTTTAAGAACTGCTGTACACTGCCTTAAAGCATGTACACTGATGAAGGAATGGCTACATCTAGAAGGAAAATTTGAAATACTCTTCCACATATAAAAAATCTGTTCAAACTGTTAGCAAGCTGAAATAAGTTTGGGATTCTCTTCTGGGTAAGAGCTTAAAACAGCATTACTTTTTCCAATCATATGCTATCAACACAGTCCTAACCATCATTAATACCTAATCACCTACATATTCAAACACCACTAATGTCAAGGTATATTTCAATGGTCAAAAGTGTGCATAGACTTTGAATCCTGATGCCCTTTTTCTTTTCACTGGTTGCCTGTGGTAAAGCTGACTTAGTATGCCCTCTTGCTCTATTTATAATTCTCCTACAAACATCTGAAGCAGCACATCAGAAGGGCAGCAAAAGGGAACAAGTGGATGAGAATTTAATAATCTAGGTTTCCTGCTGCTAGTCATAAACTGTGAAGCAATATCTAGGGGTACACAAGTTACTTTTCCAGGCTACAATCCACGTGATTTTCAGATGGTAATCTAAACAGGGCTAGACCTTTGTCAATCCTCACTAGCTTGACCGTATGAGTTTCTGCTTTTGCTGCCTTCAGGTTCTTTCTCTCTCCTGGTTACAAAGTCTGAAAAGCTTCAAGGAGTGAAGACAAGGACCCAGCAGATTTAGAAATCTCATTACAGCCTGGTGGCTGTGCTGTCGTCTGGTCTTCTTTGTACTGGATGACAAAACTGTATTACAGTTTGCTTGCACTGTGGATCTAACAATGGTAGTTTATGGCTTGGCTACAGATGTGTGTGTCAATGCTTTAAGCTGAGACACTAATCTTGACAGATGATTCAGAGTTACAGCCCAGACCATGCAAGAGGGTTACCAACCAGGCAGGAACAAAACTCTGTTGAGTTAGTCAGTCATCCTAGTCATTTCACCAGCACAGACTGTACTTAGCTGGTTTGCAGGACCGCTATTTATCAGAGAACCTTCCATAAAGGGCAGGAGAAGGAAGGCAGAGAGGGGGGCACTACCACCACAGTCTCTTACCATGACATCACAGCTACCAGTTCAAGCTGGACATGGTACTTGAAAACCAGCAGCTGGAGCTCTGAGAGCTGTTTAAAGCTAAAGTTGCTGCACAGATGTTAGCAGCTGTTCTGTAACAATTTCCCAGTGTAGGAGACCTGGTGGACCAGCCATCGCAGATGAAGCCTGAACTCTTAATTTGGAAGTCATGCACCTTAAAATAAATGATCACGGAACTTTGTCATGTGTAACTTCTTACTTTTCCACATATTTAATTACAACTGCACTCTTCAATTATTTTGGTAGGAATTTTGCCACCAAAAGCTGTTCCTGTACTTACGTGCAGCAGTGGTTTTCTTTGTTTTGAGATTTCTAGTACTTCTTAAAAGGATACCTCCTAGTCAACCAGATTACATACATAACACAGTGACAAATTAAACTGTGCATACATTTTGTTTCATTTCTTAGTAAGTCACCACTCCTAAAACCTCACCTCTTCTTTCTTGTCTTGGTGGAATGAATAGGACTGGGGAAGTCATCTCTAAGCATGTGGAGGAAAAGAAGGATATTGGGAGTAGTCAGCTTGGATTCAGCAAGGGGAAATCCTGCTTGACCAATCTGATAGCCTTCTATGATGGCATGACCGGCTGGGNAATAAGGGAAATGATTTTTGAAAGTGCTTCTTGGTGTGACCTGGTCTTCTCTTAAATTTCAGCACGTGAATGGATTAATAAAGCTCAAGGCATAAATCTGAAGTAAACTGCAGGCTGTGCACATATAAATTGTGAGACATAAGCAGGATCTACTACGAAAGACAAAAACTTCAAAGCAGGACAGCAGTTTTCTCTTTTGGGGCACTGAGTTCTCCATCACGGGGACTGAAAAATGCTATACTGGTCTTATGAGTAGTAGCATATATTCAGAGCTCCTTAAAACTGGGACAGCTTGCCACCAGTCAGCTTGTCCATACTTTCCTACAACTGTGTTGGTCAAGAATGATTAAAATTGTGTAAGTAATGTAAGTTAGTAACTTCTTGGGCAAAAAAAAAGACTCTTGAACACACAAGCTAAACAGCTGTTGGGCTTCTGTATACCTGACTGAACCAGTGGGTATGTGGTTGCTGATAGACAAGAAATCTAAATAAAATTAAGAAGAAATGGAATATTGATTTGATTTGTCTTCAACAGATGAAGCATCTATTATTTGTTTATAGTTTTTTTTTTGTGGAGACTGTAAATAAATACTTAAAAGAACATGAAGTTATCACATTAGGGATTGACTTCAATGTTTAACACCTTTTTTTTTTTCAGGTTATTGGTTCCGCAGACCCATTAAAACCGATGTAAGCTTTTCCCTGACTCACGGATCGCCCGAAAAGCTCTCATGCCAATTTCCAAACGTCAGAGCACGCTCTGAGGTGTTGTTCGTTTTCCCACGTTACACTGGAACCAGACAAAGCGTCGCCGGCCAGTTTCTGCCGTCCAAGCCGCTCCTACCCCGGCGCCCTCCTCCCCGCAGATGCAGCGTCCTCGGCCGCAAGCAGGGCGCCTCGGGGCCCGCCCACGTTGTGAAGAGAAATTAACTTTTATGTAAGACTTAGCTGTGACTTGTACTAAGCACTGAAAAAAAAACCATCCAAGAGGAACAGTTATGGTTTGTTGAGCAGCAAATAAGGCAGCTCAGTCTTATGCAAAAGTGAACTGAACACCATCACTTTGCTGCTCCAACAAAACATTCCCCGCTCTGAGAACTGTCCAGCTTGTGAAAAATAATGATCTGATAACTGTTTATAATTGGTATCATAATTCATATGTATCAAGACGACTAAGATTGCCTAGGAAATTTTAATTTTCATTAAACTTAGCTGAGTTCAATACTCCAACCTTTGACTACTTCAACTTTGCAAGCTGTGTCCTTTTAAACACAGGTTTCTGTGTTTAGTTATCTGTGAACAGATACTGGGTTTGCCTGGTAACATATTTGGTAATGAATGACAAATAGGGATTTTCTCCTCAGCATATTGCACCCTATATTCTTCTCTAAAAAACCTTCTTGTCTCTCCAGGTCCTCTGCCATTTGGTCATCATTGTGACAGGACAAGGGGCTACTCTCCTGCAAGTTCTCTTCTTTCACCTGGAGGGACTTGCTTTCGGTCCTCCTCTGCTACAAGCATCGTAGCTCTCCTCTCTTAACTTCTACTAGGGACAGCAGACATGAAGATCAGAGAGAGCGTGCTAACCGCATTCTCCCACAACTAAAATCTCATTGATGAGGCAGGAACAAAGAAAGAAATTTTATGTTTTCCCCTGTAGCACGCTGTATAGCAGCGTGAAGGGAAGGCTGTAAGAATCTTACGGCTGTAAGAATGCACCCATATTTCTTTTCCTTTCCAATCCACCTTTGGTGAGCAAAGTGCTTGGATTTGCTTGTGAGACTCCTAACCTATCACGCAACATGTACCTGCTACCTGCTTTGCCACCCCCATGAAAGTCAGCATTAAGTGCTGTTGAAAACACATCCCTAAGCTTTCATGGCTGTATNGTGGTGTGCGCTCGATTTAGTCCGTGGGGGAGGCCCGCGCGGTCCTAATCCCCATAGTAAACCAGACCCAGAACGCTAGGTGTAGCTCTGAGCCTGCTGATTCGGTCCAGGGCCGGCGGTGCCATGGTTATTGTTCGGGGCGCGCTCACCTGCTTGTCTTTGCAGAGGAAGTTGGGCAGTCAAGTGCACCCTTCCTCCAGGCGCGCGTGCTGCAGCAAAACGTGATCTGTCTGACCAACTTCTCAAGTCGGGTCGTTACGGTACGGACAAACATTTACCAAATAGCCATGAAGTATTTGCATTTGCTGTTGATGGCTGATGAGGTGCCAATAAAAAAAAAAAAAAGGCATTTGCTTCCGTGGTTTTGCAGTCTATGATGACAAAGTGTAGACATAATCCTTGCCAAAACAAACGACACTGGTCTTCACGAGACTGGAAAGGCGCCTTCTGTGGGGAATGATGTATCTTGGCAGTCTCCTGACCTGCCCAGGGAGGTAAGCAACACTTGCTGAGCACAGGACAGGTAGGCAGATGTCATGGTTTAGGCCCAGCCGGCAGCACAGCACCCCGTGGCCGCCGGTTTGTGCCTCCCTCCCTGGTGGAATGCGGAGCAGAAAATGTAACGAGTCCTGATGGGTCGAGACACGGACAGGAAGGGTTCACTCACCAGTTATGGTCATGGGCCAAAACCAGACTTGACTTGGGGAAAAAATCAATAATTTGTCACCAGAGTGGGACAATGAAACATGAAATCAGATCCTAACAAACCCTTCCCTTGTCCCTCCCTCCTTCCCGGGCTCCAGTCCCCTCACTCCTGGTGTCTCTCCCTCCTCCCCCCTCAGCAGCACAGGGGGATGGGGAATGGGGGGTGCAGTCAGTTCACCTGAGATTGTCTCTGCCGCTCTTTCCTCCTCAGGCGGGGAGGGCTCCTCACATGCTTCCCCTGCTCCAGCGCGGGGTCCCTCCCATGGCAGACTCCCTCATGAACCCCTCCAACGGGAGTCCTTCCTGCATGGCACAGCCCCTCAGGAACGCACCGACCCAGCACAGGCTGCCCACAGAGTCACGGTCTGCTTTGGGAGCAGACTCCTATCCTGCCATGGTGTCCTCCATGGGCTGCAGGTCCATCTCTGCTCCACCGTGGTCCTCCACGGGCTGGTCCACTGTGATCCTCTATGGGCTGTGGGGGAATCTCTGCTACAGCTGTCTCCCCCTTCTTCCTCACTGATTCCAGAGGTGTTTCTCTCATGTCCCTCTCCTCCCTCTCCTGCAGGCCTCCCCAGCCGTTTCTTTGTCCACTTCTTAAGTACATTATCAAAGTGGCACATCTATCAGCCCGACCTCAGCCAGAGGTGGGTCCGACCTGGAGCTTGGGGAGCCTCCAGCAGCTTCTTACAGGGCTCACCCATCTGGTGTGGCCCCTCACCTGCTACCAAAGGCCTCCCCACAGACCCAACACAGCAGACTGAACAGGGACCGTTTATGTATGTTGGATACTTCTTTGTTCTTTTTTGGCTCTATGTGACGGCCGAGTGGGGCTGGTTGGACAAAATGATCTCCGGGGTAGTCAGCAAACATCTTGTGCAACTTCTGCCCTGCCATCATGGTTTACATTGAATTGTTAGCAGCCTTAGCAAAAAGCAAAAAATAAGTTGTAGCTTGTTGAAGAATCTTCTGAGTTGAACAAATTAGTTACATTTACCATGTAATTTCTTAGCATTCAAAATTTCATTTGGCTTCCCCTGAAGTAGTAGGAAGTAATTTGGAGGCAGCAGATAGTGTCCTATAATGAGCAGGATCAAAGGAATAGAGGAATAAGAACTCTCCAAGTCCATCTCCTAGTTAGAGGCTGTGACATCTGATTGTATTTAAGATGAACTAAGACATCGCCCACCAGTCACTACAGATCTGCCACAACTGCATTCATAGTTGCTCCCTATGCCTACCATTAAAAGTATTGAATCAGAAGTGTGAATTGATCTTCGTTAAGGTATCTTTACAAACTTGCAATTTGTATAATGCTTGCTTGTTTGTAAAATAGTTACTGCCAGATGCGTGACTTTCGTAGATAACTTGCCTGCACAGTATCTGTATACTTTTAACATTTTTGCTTAGACTAACAACAGCTGCCAGAAGGGAACAAGAGATCTTTAGTCCTCTGAACACAATGAAGTCAGCCGAAACCAGTTTCGAGGTCAAGTCAGCAGAGAAAATGAGACTGTATACGAAGGTTCACTTAGGGGACACTAGAGGAAGATACGACCACCAGGTGAAGTAAACGACCACCTGAGTGACTGAAATAACTGGAAACGGACATTAGATGGCAGCAGAGACCGCAAAATTAACTCATGCGTATGTAATTAGTTCCGGGAAATGTGATGAATATGTATACCACTTCTTTGTTTCAACTAACGTATGTGTATATCATAAAAGCAGACCCGAAAGGGTGATCGGCGCGCACGTTTAATGGAGACATCCCCCGTGTGCCCAGCGCTGCATTAAAGAATACCTGATTAACAGTGACAAAAGTGCTGTCGAGTTTATTTTCCTGTTTCAGTATTAACCTAAAATGTATCTCCTCGAGTGAGTTAGGGAATGCTGAACATGAAGTGATGCTGGCAAAGCTCAGGGAATGGTAACCTGATGATGGAAAGGAGGATGAACAATTTGAAAGCTCTCAGTTTGACTTACATGTAGCAGAGTAGCACATCTGCTATTAACCGTAAATTTCTCGGGAGAACAGACACACTGCTCTTTTTCTTTGTGCACATCCATAATAGAGCTTCAGTGCAATGACAACATAAGCTATTTTGGCTAATGAAGCAGCTTACTCTTGTTTTCTTGTTCAGGCAAAAAGGAAAATGGTGTGTTATTAACACAGTGGGTAAAATTTAGCTCGCAAGCCTCCCTGCTAGTTCCAGATGCTGCTTCAGGAACTTATAAATAGCTTTATACATTTCCCACAGAGATGCTTCCACTGTGAGTCTTTCGTCCTTGGACATTGTGTATCTTACTGATTGCTTATTGAAAGCTCTTAACTCCAAGCAGCTACCTTTGCTACTTGCACTAAGCACAGCCTCATATAGATCACCCTGTGGTGCAGTTTCAAGCTCACTGTGAGACAGAGAAGCTGGTTCTCAGTTTTCTCAGCTGCTTTGCATTCTAAACTGAGCACAGCCTGTGTCCTGTCCTGATGTTCCTGAAAAAATGAGCAGCTGTAAAGTGTAGGACTTAACTGACAATAAGTAAGGTGAAAATAACCAGACCGTAAGTTCAGAGACCACTCTCCCAAATCTCCGTCTGCTGCAGGGATTTGCCTTATTGTTGCCCAAAGCCTCTGCTAGACATTTGGATGTTCACTGCAAAATTACATATCTGGTGTCGCTCCTCTGCAACAGAAGACACTGAAGTTCTCCAACGGACACACAGTTTTTCAAGTAGTTTTTCTGACAAGGAAACTCTGTTGAAAGTGATGGAGCAGGTTAACAAATACTTACCACATTTATGGAATAACATATATTTCCTTTACGATTTTCAGAACAAGCATTACTGTATTATTTCACGCATGAAAAGAGATACAGAGAAGAAATACAGTGCACCAGCAGCTCAGAAACACATGCAGAATTGTCAGAGTACTTGCCGCAATTTTTAATAGATGCATTGTACTGATACAAGTCCTATCTATGTTCTCCTGCACTTCAACATAAATAAAACTCCTGAGCCAGGAATGTAGCCCTTTCTTTTCTCTACCAAGGCTGGTATAATAGAAAACAGTGGGAAGGGGATGTTGTTCTTATGTTTGTTTTTGTTTTTATTAAATATATAGCCTGTTTAACCTAATCAAACAATTTTTTTTTCATCTAGCGAAAGGGTATGTTGTTAGGTGTTATGCTAATGCTTGAAAATTTTGTTTGCAGTAAAATGATTAGTATCTTAGTTGCAGTTCTGCCAAACAGTGGATTTCACTTTTATTACACATAGATGTTTGTAATATGAATTACACTTCATCATACATGAAGAAACTGAAGAATAATCAGATGCTCAGAGAGCAGAGCAGAGCAAGATCATCACCAAAGCACAGAAGCACCCAGATATTGTAAAGCCTCATTGTCCTGATCTCCCTTTTCCTCCCACATGCCCCTTCATGAGGCCACCGCTGCTCCGCACAGCGATATGCGCCACGGCGACACACACCACGCGCCACCTCCCACCATTTTCCACCCACAGCAGGCCAAAGGCCCCAGCTGCCCGCTGCCCCACTAGCTCCAGTCAGGTGTGGAACAGTGCCCACTTGCTCTCCCCTCATCCCTCTCCCCACTCCTCCCCGCCCCGCCAACGGTCCCAACCGCCTAACGGTCCAACGCCTGCGGAGCCGCTACCTCAGTATCAGCGACAGGCACCAGCGCACGTGCTCCAGCCGGCGGGCCGTGCTCTCATTGGCTGGCAGGTGGGGTACGTGACGGGCCAGCAACTGCATGTGGTGGTGGATTTATTGGGAGTCTCGGTGAGCGGCG
Organism: Steatornis caripensis; assembly: GCA_013398225.1. Taxonomy (NCBI): domain Eukaryota; kingdom Metazoa; phylum Chordata; class Aves; order Caprimulgiformes; family Steatornithidae; genus Steatornis; species Steatornis caripensis. Next base: position 18,597 of record VZSC01019029.1, read on the forward strand.
CCATTTTCTGTCAACGCAGAACTTCGGTTGCCTTGGAAAGGAGGTAGGAACCGGGCTGGGCGCCTCTCTCATGGAAGTGGGAGCCATCCTCCCCCGCCCCGTGACGGAGTGGGGGTGGTGATGAGGACACTGAGTGCTGGGAGAGGCGGGCTTAATAGCGTGCCCTGCGTGGGTGCTGTGGGACCCGCTGGGGGCAGGCAGAGGTTTGCTGCTAACGTGTTCTGTCTCCTGCAGGCAAACCTGGCAGGGCGTAGCATGGACCAGGAGATTGTGGAGATGGGGGATGAGGCATCACCAGTCCTCCCACCTGTCGAACAGGTATGGGGTGGCAGCTGCTGGGCTGTAGGATGTTTGCTTCTCTTCTCTTTCTCTCACCCCCAGCCCTGCAGCCTAGGTGGCTGGTGGGCTGTAGTCCCCTGTTCCTGTGATTCCTGAAGTGCCTGGAGGAACTTGCCTTTAACTTGAGTGTTGAAAAAACCAATGTTTTCTTAACAAATAGTAGCAATTTCGTTCTGTCAAAATGTTGAGGTGTTTGTCTCGGTCCAGGCTCCTGGGATGTGGTCAGTGTTGCCAATTAGTGTTACTCTTCTAGCTGCTTAAGGCTACCTCCTTGTTGTGAGAGGATGTGAAGTTTTCGAAAAAGTATGTGGCGTGAAAGTGGCACATACTGGTAACTCATTAATTGTGATACGTAGACTAGCAATTGGGTACCTGTGTGGACAGGCTAGTGGGCCAACAGAGGCTGGAAGGAAAGTAGCAAAAACTTATGTTAGAAACTTAGAATTGGAGATCAGTTGTGGTAAGGTGTATTAAACTTTTGTAACTACTGGAAAGGGTGGTTCCTGTTGCCTGCCTTTTTTCCTGTTACTTTATATATGTCATGTCTAGCGTTTCTGAAGTTGTAAGAACTGAGAACAGAACGCTCTTTCTTGAGTTTTAGTAGGCTGCAAGTTCTCAGGCAAGTCAGGTTCATTTGATAGTCCTTTTTGCTGTTTGTTGAGTAGTGAAAGAGCAGTGGTCGAACAGCGTTATTGGGGACTAGCAGAATCATCTCTCGTGGTGATAGTTCTTGGCTGTGGGCTATATGTAAGCTGTAACTTCTGTCTGCACTGTTGATGCCCTTTAAGCTATTCTATTTGCTGTCTCTTTCTGCTGGCAGTCACTGAATTGCTATTTCTTTTTACTGCAACAACAAATAGAGCATGGGTGTCTCTCGGCTGATCTCCATTATTCAGTTAATACTGCACTTCATGTTGTTCTTGAACTGTGTGGTCTTAAATGCATAGCTGCTGTAGGAAGGGTGAGGAGTGCACCTGTTTAAAGATTGTAGATAGGACTTTGCATATAATCTAGTGTATTTTTGCAAATGTAGTGGGCTGATATAGGAGTTCACTGTTACTGAAGAGAGGAGGTTTCCTCCCTCCAGCAGTTTGCTTGCTGCTGTTTTGTTCAGGTACCAGTGCTTGTTGTATACTTCCCATGAGCTCTTTTAACTTTCTAACCTGAAGACTACTCTTCAGTGATGCAGAAATGGCTTAGATGGCCTTGATCACCAAAGCTGGTAAAGAGAAAATAAAAGTAACTTCATCTTTTTTTGATAGCCGTGAGTTGTTACATAGACTCATTTGCTTGGAAAACTGCAGTTGCAGAAAATGGGAAACTGACCTTTCAAGCAGGCTTAAAACTGTATAGAAACCAAGTCGACTTCATTGCATCTGTAGCTCTGTATGTGTAAGTGGTTCTAATCATGATGATTGTATTCTGAAATAAGTTAACATGGTCAGTGTATTATCTAAAGGGATTTGGTCTTTTTACTGTGTATTTTGGAATTGTTAATACCCATCTTCATAGGGAAAAAAAGCAAAGAGACCTACGCCTCCAGACTGGCATTATGTAGCAGCTGTATTTCCACATCTGGATAGTTCCTGGTCTTCCTTCCCAAGCTCTCAGGAAGCTATTATATACCCATAAATAGGTGAAGCTGTTGCTTTGTCTCAGATCTTCTGTTTAAGTTGCTTCTATAAGTTGCCTTTACTCCACTTCCCTGCCCCTCCCTCTGCCCCCAAGTGAAGTGGGCTTCTACAGTGTTTGCAAACCCAGCTCACTTAAACTGAAACTGGAAAAGGGTACTCGTAGAAGTTACTCTTTAGTTAAATTCCTGACAGGAGAAAAGCTACAGTTATGGCAGGATGTAGTATGTTTAAGTTGTTAAATGATGAGCAGCTTAATGATCTCTCGAGTTTGGTAACAGGTGAGAAGAATTCTTAAAATTCAGTCCTGGAGCTTATAGCAGAGCTAGGGTGATGTCAGGTACTTACTGTCAGGCCTAGTTGTGAGCTAAATCTTGTGTACATATTGTTTCTGTTCAGTTTTGCTATTTTTTATATAGCAGCAAAATGCTTGGTTGTGAAATGGAGCATCAGATACAGGAGTGTAGTGAGACACAGTTAACAATGTTTTGCTGCTTGTGGTCTTGTTGAGTGAGTATTGGTATTGGAAGAAACTTGTGTCATGGGTTTCCCCTGTGACTGCTTGTTAACTCTATCCTCCCCAGTGGGAGGATAGTGGGAGACAGAAAATACAGTGAGAAGCTGGTCAAGACATGGACGGGGAAGGTTTACTCACCAGTTGTAGTCATGGGGAAAAACCAGACTCAACTTGGAGAAAAAATCAATTTAATTTGTCACCAATCAAACACAGTAGGACAATGAGACATGAAACCAGATCCTAACAACCCCTTCCCCCATCCCTCCCTCCTTAGCCAGCTCCAGTCCCCTCACTCCCGATGTCTCTCCCTCCTCGCCACACAGGGGAACAGGGGATGAGGGGTGCGGTCAGTTCACCAGAGATTGTCTCTGCAGCTCCTTCCTCCTCAGGTGGGGAGGGCTCCTCACACGCTTCCCCTGCCCCAATGCGGGGTCCCTCCCATGGCAGACAGTCCCTCACGAACCCCTCCGATGCGAGTCTTTCCCACGCAGTGCAGCCCCTCAGGAATGCACTGACCCACTGTGGGCTGCCCACACAGTCATGGTCTGCTTTGGGAGCAGGCACCTCCCCTGGCGTGTGGTCCTCTATGGGCTGCAAGTCCATCCCTACTCCACCGTGGTCCTTCATGGGCTGCAGGTCCAGCTTTGCCTTGCCGTGGTCCTTCATGGGCTGCTCTACCACGATCTGCTATGGGCTGCAGGGGCACAGCCTGTTCTGTCCCTGTGGGCTGCTGGGGAATCTCTGCTCCGGCCGCCTCCTCCCCCTCCTTCCTCACTGATTCCAGGTATCTGCACAGTGTTACTCTCACATCCCCCTCCGCCCCTGCTGCACGTCCTTTTTTAACAGTTTCTTTGTCCCCTTCTTAAATATGTTATCACAGAGGCACATCTATCAGCCCAGCTTCAGCAGGAGGCGGGTCCAAATTGGATCCAGGCAAGCTTCCAGCAGTTTCTTAGAGGGGCCACTGGTCTGGTGTGACCCCTCCTCTGCTACCAAAGCCCCCCCACCCAGACCCTACACAAAACTGCAGTAAATTTGAGGAGAATCTGTAATGTGTCTTTGGTTGCTGGCATTTGTCTTAATGGGTGTTTAAATTCAGCCTTGAGGAACAGGAGTGGCGAATGGCTTATCCAGGTGGATGTATAAGGCTAAAAGTAGGGTTGCGAAAAGAAGACGTTATAGCATATGCTTCCAGAATAGTAATTTTACCAGTTTCGGTTTAGTTTCCAGTAGTCATTGCTAGCCATGTTTTTAAATGTGAGATTTGTAGTAACATCTAAAAAGCACAGTCTTGAAGTAAAAGATTTGGTAGTTACATGATGTTACTCAGTCAGCTGGTGTTTTGGCTTACTAGGACGTGTCTGTCTTGCATTAAACAGGAGAAAGTTGGACATAAAACTGACCATAAGAGTGAAATGTGAAAATTAGGTGCTGTTCTGAATTGTTTCAAATGGAATATCTGAATAAATATCTGAGTAAATGATCAGGGACTGACAAATTTCAGATATTTCCTTTTAAGATAGATAATCTATCAGCACCCTCTAGTAAAATCTTAGAAATGCAGTTACGAACTGATGAAAACAGATTTTTGTTGGCAATACTGTCAGAAAGATTGGAAAATAAAAATACTTCAAAGATTATTGTATTGTTTTGACTAATAATTTTTTGTTATAGTCAAGGATTAGAATGTCTGTTGGCAAGATGACAAAGCTGATACCTGCATAGATCAGTGGCAGAAGTCAAGATAAACTTACTTAACTCTACGTCAGCTGTGTGTAATGTGGTTTTGGTGACATTCAGAGGCAAACAGTATGCTGTTTATTACAGTGAAGTGGAATAAATGGAAGAGAACAGAAGATTCTCAGAGACTGCATTTTGGAAGATGGAGATGGCAACTTCTTTCAAGTGCAAGACTTAGCAACTGCATTTGTATTTATGTACTTTGCTTTGCCTGAGGTTAACATTATGCTGTGCCTTTTTTATTTTATAGGCTAGCTACTTTAGAAGATCAAATGACCCCTCATCTGATTTCAGTCAAAGTGTAGGCTTATTTGGTATGTGAAAGGCGCTTTTGATTTTACTGGCATTTGGGACAGTTGATGCCTTGAACAGTTTAGGAGATTTAAAAAACCTGCAATATTATCATTGTTATATTTTCCTGTGTTCCCCATGGAGTAAGAAACGTCAAATTATATGGGTAACATAACAAGTAGACTTCCCTTTTGACCCTCAACCCTTCTTTATTTACTGCAGTTATGTGTTGAATACAGCATATAACTTCTAATGAGAGTCCGTGGGTGTTACCTCACAAGCATTTCTGTAACAGGCTGTGGTAAACATGAACAATATTGACAGCAACTAAGTGTTATACGCCATGTTAAGCAGTTCTAATGAAGTCCTGTCTGGCCGTTGTGTTGAAAATAAGAAAAAGATGAAGTTGTTGAACAGAAACTTAGATCTGTTTAAAAAAACCCAACAAAACCCACAAGACAAAACATTGATGTTTGGTATCAAATTTCTGTACAGCACTCTTGGTTTAATGAAGAAGATGCCTTTATAAACTTGAGCAAAACTTTTAGGTATAGAAGTTAGAAGAAGTTTGGATATAGAAAGTAGAATTTTTAAATACGCCAAACCAGGGTTGCTACCAAAGGTATCCAACCGTGGAAAAGTAACCAAAACTATTTTAACAAGTTGTGGTTAGCATGAATTACGTTGATATCATGGAATTACAGAACAGCCCAGGTTGGAAGGGGAAAGATGATCTGGCCCAACCTTTTGTTGTAAAGGAAGCCTAGATGAGATTATTTAGCACCCTGTCCAATCTCATCTTGGAAATCTCCATTGATGGAGACTCCACCATGTCCCTGTGGAGGTTGTTGCAGTGAGTGATTGTTCTCATTGTAAAAAATTTATTTCTTCTGTCAAGGTGAAATGTCTCCCAGTGCAGCTTGTACTTATTGCTGCTTGTCTCCTGTGTATGGCTCTTTGTAAAGAGAGCTCCCCCATCCTGTTTGTAGCTGCCCTTCAAGTTCTGGAATACTGTGATAAGGTCCTCCCTGAGCCGTCTCCAGGGAAAAAAGACCAAACTCCCTCAGTCTTTCCTCATAGGGCAGGTTCTCCGTATGTTCAAAACTGCTCATGTGTTTATGAGCAGTTAGAACATGGCAATATGTTTATTGCTGATGTATCTCTCCCCTGCCTTTTAGTGTGTAGCCGAAAGGTAGACTGACTTTCTCCAGTATCTTGTCCCTAGGATGTTCGGAAATAAAGAAGGGCAGGAACAAGATATCACTGTGCTACTTGAATTCCTCATGTTTTGTTTATTGCAACTCTTTCATTCTGACTTGCTGTCAACTCCACCTGTTAAGTTTTGCATTACGTATTGCAAAAATAGCTAAGTATTCTCTGATTTGTGCCTCTTGTGCTGAACTCATAGCAGGGAGGGCTTTTCCTGCTGAAGGTCTTGCTATCCCTGCCAGCATTAACCATTTATTCCTTTTCTGAGCTAGGCATATTGTGCTGTTTTAGATGAGTCTGAGGAATTTGCATTTTGGCTTAACACAGTCTTTCTGGTTCTTCTTAGTTGATAGGGAACTCTACCAATTTTTTCAAGCATAGATAATAATACTGAGATTGCTTACTTATGCTAGATAAGAGCAACCTTTATTTGCTGTTTAAATAAGTACTTGAACTAAAGCTGTTCAGGAAGTCCAGAGGTGAGGGTCTCCGTTTATAAGATTATGCATCTCATCTTGACCCTGTTTAAAAGGGTGTATCAGTATTACAGACTTTTTCCCAACGTCATGATGGAAAAAAGGCATCTTTTTTCTTTTTTTTTGTTCTCTTTTCAAAAAAGGCTGCATGGACCTTAATTCTTTTTTCCATTGTGAAACTTCTAATTTATTACTGGATTGTGCTTCAGCTGAGTTTTAAATTAAACTTTCATGAGCTGCTCTCGTACGTAACACACTTCCAGGCTCTGTGTAGTTTACAACTATATTGTTAGAGATATAGCTCACTTGTTTCACACTAAATAGCATAAGTAGAGTTAGTGTATGCAGATTGAAGTTTAGTTTTGATTTTTTTTTCCTTGAAGCAGTATCTAGTAGTAGTACTCTTGTGTAAATCCTTGTAATGAGGGTAAGCTAAAACTAGTATTGCATTCTTGCAACAAAGTTATTTTTTTATAAATCTTTACTTTGACTTAAGTGAATTCGTTCTTTGTATTGCTTCCTCATGAACACAAAACTTTCTTTACAAGCTGACTATTCTGAATTTTCAATTCTGAAGGAACTTTCTCTCTTGTTTCATACTCCTTTGGTAGTTAAAAAACCCAACCCACGACCCATGAAAAACCCCAAACAAAACAGAATTAAAAGACTTGCTAAAATGACATTTAATTAGTATGCACAGGATTTGGGGATGGATTTCTCTGGATTGGATCAAAATCAGGGTTTTAAATCCCCATGTACAGTAAAAAAATTAAGTGCCTATGATGAGGAAATCAGTGGATGTAACAGCTGTTTTACGGGGATATGCCAATGCAATTCTAGATTATAATTTCAGTTACTTGAAAAAAAGCATTTGTTCTAGTCATTAATCAATAAAATATTGCTTGAAAATTAGTAAATTTAGAGTGGTAAATGATAGAGCAACGAACTAAACACCAGCTTTTGGTACTTCTAGACTCCCTATAAGACCAGTTAGCTCGAGACACAAGTGTTAAGAGAAATTAATTGACAATAGTGTAGGCATCTAAGTGATGACAGTCATTAAAGCAAACTCAATTTCTGCATCTCTTCATTGATGCCCCTTACAGCAGGAGAATGCTAGACTTCTTTGACTAAGCAGGCAGCAGCACTTCAGTGGTGCAGTGCAATGATGATGAACAGTTCTACTTTAGACTCTGGCAATTGTGAAGTAACTCAGAAGGTGTATTTAAGGTCTGTAGTATCTGTGGATGTTTATATCAAGACTGTCTTCTGCGTATAAGCTGTGATTTTTAAATTTTTTTTTATAATTTGGAAAAACTCAACATATAAATTGATATGCACCAAACATTGGTGGAGAACAACCTACACATGCTGTGGTAGGAGAACTTCTTGGTCTCATTTAGCAGAAAATGCTGTTTGTCATTACAAGATGATAGAACAGGTGTTCAGTGGAAGAATAAAGACTAAGGAGCAGATGACCATATGAGTTGACTGCTTGGATCTTAGACAACACCTGAAACTGTTGAATCTAAAACAAGAAATACCTTGTTTATGCATGTGACTGTTCACTTCCTCTCCCTCCCCAGAAGGAGAGTGACTAAGGAAAGGGTTTATAAATAAAAATACAGTAAATACTTGGCACTTCTTAATAATAATAATAATAATAATAATAATAATAATAATAATAATAATAATAATAATAATAATTTGATAGATTTGAAAGGGAAGTTTTCAGATCATCACTCCAGAGGAGGCAGCGGTTGCTACACTAGCACACTCCACAGTACTGGTTATGAAAACTGAGAAGATAACAAATGCTGTTAGTTCTCCTGTGAGTGAACTAGAGGACTGAACTGATCTGCGTTATAACCAAGGAGCTGAAAGTTAGTAGCTTATATAGCATAAAGTCAAATACTTAATGTTTGATTTGCTTCTTGCAGGAAACACTACTACAAGAGAGCAGTAGACTCTTCTCTATACTTTTTGGCAAAAAATGTTTCTTTTCATTTTTTCATGTTTAGGCAAGTCACTTAGTATTATTGCACTTTTTATCTGAATTTATAAAATAAGGATTCCAAAGAATAATTCCCAAATGAAAGGAGCTTGATCTGTACATGCAGAATTGGGCCAACTGAGTTGTGTGCTGTGCTGTACTGCAGGTTTTCAGGAAGGGAAGGTTGTAGAAGATTCTAGTACACAAAATAGAGGTTTTAGAGGATTTCCTGGTGCCTTTGGACAAAGTGAGAGTAAGTTTTTTATATTGACTATTTTGTGTGAAAACAACATAAATTTGGTCATTCTTTCTGGGTTTGCTCGCTCCCTGAGAACTGCAAGTATAAAGGTGAAAGCTATGAAATAGCTTCTGTTCTAGCTACGTTACAGAACATGGATGGTGTTTTTGAAAAGTGGTATCACTGAGAATAATACAGCATAGATTGGAGTTAAAAATAATCTGTTGGGGCTGTTACTCTGTAGAGTTTTTGGAGTAAATAGTATTAGCTTTAAGTGTAGTATTTCAATATACTAATTTTACACACTATATTCACTACACTGTGAACTACTTACAGGTATTAAAAATGAGCAAAGAGACAGACCTCAGTCTGGGGTTATTCTTGGCTCTAGAGGAAGAGGACCATTTGGAGGTTGTGCAGGTGAGACTTTTTAGTAGGGTGGTGAACCTTTCAGATTTCCTCATTGCAGATTTATGACAATGCAGTACCTTCTTAGTTTTACTAAATGCTGTCACTGTGACTGTTTTCCCTGTCTGAATTAAGAACCTACTGCAAATGTTAGGTAGCTTGCTTGCATGCCCACACAAGGTATGTTTGTAACTTGGATAAATTTTAGTAATTAGGTTTTCAAATCTGTTGTCTTGGTAATTTTTTTTTTTCCTACTGTTACTGGATCAATTAATGCACTGTGAAGCAGAGGTGCTAACCCCAAAATTCAAAGCAAGCCTTTGAGAACTTGCTCAGTTTTGAAAAGTCACTCCAGACTTTTTCCAGACCTTCTATAAAGAGAAATATTTTTTTTTAGGCTTGTTCAGGCTAACAAGTGAGGTTTGGAGATCTGCGAGACCAGCTCTTGATGACTTTATTCTAATGTTGGCGATTTTTTTTGCTGTCTGCAAAGGATCTTTCATGGTCATATCTTCCTTTACTACTGATGCTACTGTAACTTGTAACCTATCACTCAGAAAACTCCCATAATTCAAGTTAGAAGTACCATTAAGGAAGTGTAGTGGGTAGTGGATGGCTGATATTCTCACTGTAAGAACATTTTGTGTGATACTGGTAAAAGAATTTTTCACTGCAGAAAAGATACAATGATTAGTATGCATTTTCAGAAGTACTCCTTTATCTCCAAAGAGCAGTTGATTTTCCTCTATTTGACTTAGTTCAGATTATGTTTTTCATATTCTTAGTTCAAATAATGATTTTTAGAAACAATGTACTAATACTCCTAGTGGACATAACTGCATTTTTTAACGCAGGATTGTCATTCCCTACTTTTTCATGACCGCTGCGTAAAGTATTAGTACATAAAGACTGTTACAGATATTAGTAGGCAGTGGTTGCTCTAGTCTGTATAGTGTTTCATGCGGAAACGGAATTCTTCATAGAGTAGTTAGTTGCGTGGGAAGCATGTTCTTTTATAGTAAGAGAATGTGTCTGGATCTAGAGAAGGAATAGAGCAAGTGCTGCTAGGCTGTTCTGCTGCCTCCATCTCTAAATAGTGGTCACATCACTCTAACAGTTTGTAGAGGTAATGAAGGTAGGGCTGTTCTGGCTTTTCTTAAAACAGTTATGCTTTTTGCAATTAGAGATACTGTGTAAGCATATCTTCTGATGGAATTGGTTGTTACACACACTGTATGTTGCATCTTTGCTTGGATTCTCTGTCAACATCTCCATGAAGCTGTGGTTCTACAGAGTTTCTTGAAGGGTATTGTTGCTGAGCATTCCTGATTCAAATTATAGTACTGTCTGCCTCTTTAGAACTGGTATTTATGTTTAGAGTCAATAATTTTCGTTCCTGATCCCTCCTCATTTGAGGTGCCTATGAAACGTCTTCTATGCTAACCTCTTACTAGACATCAAATAATTAATTTTATATCTCTGCGTTTATTAGCTTGAAAAATACCTTAAGGAATACAGAACTATAAATACACTGCCATGAGCAGATTAATTGTATCTTTGTGTGTTAATAAATGCATTGTTATTGAATGGAATAATTTATAGCGTAGTGAGTTTTTGTGGTAGAATTGTTTTTTGCATGGTGGTAACACAGAGCCTAATTTAATTTTTGTGAGTAGCCCTTCAGAGTAAGGTCCTTGAGCAAATATGAGGCAAGAATGCTTTACAAAAGCTTGCCTTTATTTGTGAGTTTTAGGTCTAGTAGTGTAAAACTAAGTTCTAATAGAATTCATTTATGAAATTTCTTGCCTTGCTGGAAAGTGGAGAGAAGTCTAAATGACATCCCACTGAACTTAACTTTTGTAGCTCCATACTTAAAATAGTTAAAGTTTAAGTTTTCTTTATATCGTTCATGAACTTGAGTCGTCATGTTCTTAAGGTCCAAAAGTGACTTATGTGCCCCCTCCTCCACCTGATGATGAACGAGCCATATTTGCATGTCATCAGACAGGAATTAATTTTGACAAGTATGATAAATCGTTATCGAAGTGTCAGGACTTGACCCTCCAGCACCATTACTGGTTAGTGAAGTCATTAAATCTCAGGGTTTATGTTGAACATGATTCTGCAATGATGTATACGGTGTCTAATATTCTGCTATTGAAATATTAATAAAGATTCTGAATCTTGGAGACAGTACTATGTCGGAAGGAGATGCTGCCCATTCATAAAACAGAAATTTGAATTCAAATTACATTGACAAACTACAGACATGGCACAGAGAAAGTAGTACTGGATGGACAGGAAGTATAGTCCTTCAATTGTGGAAAAATACCTGTTTAGATCTTGAAAGAAAGAGGTCTTTGGCAGCAGTTTCTGGGAAGGCTGGTAGAGTCACCTTGTTGAAGGCTGTTACTGGGAGATCTTTAACAATGTAAATGAACACCTGTCAGAATAGTTTTCATTTGGACAGAGAGGTGTTTTTGAAGTAATTTCTAGCCCTGTTTTCTGTGACTACAGTTTATTGTTTAAAAGTAATATAAAACCTTGCTTCTACTCCATACCAGGTGGCCAGTATTTAAAACAAAACCAAAAAAAGCTCCTTATAGGGAGCAGAATGAGGAAGAAGAGTGGAGGGGTGGTAGAACCTGTTTTGAAAGAGAAGATGCAGAGTTTTTTCTTCCCCATCAATCTTCTGAAAGATTTTCTCACTGAAGTTAAACCGATTTTGTTATGTATGATGCTTTTTGGTCCTGAATAGGGGTGTTGCTGTAGCTCCGCTTACACACTTAGTATCTGTGCCAAAACTAGTATCTCCTATGTGAAATGAAACTGAAGAGTTTTAGTTTGTTTTTATAGCATGCCATGATGTGAGTTTACCTGCTTGAATCCAGATGTATGGCTTCTAAGCAGTTTTCTCTCAAAGATAGTAAGACTGGCTGAAGGCCTTCACTACCCTACAAAGTACTTTGCTTGAATGACATGAGCAAGTTGAAGAAACCTTTGGGGCTTTTACCTGTAGGAACCTTGGCAATCTAGATGAGATTGGTGAGATCCTCTGAGAAGCTAATAGTTTTTGGTGTTTGAATGTTGGTATCCTGTACTAGGCATCTTGAGTTTTTAAACTTCAACTTCTGTGGTTGTGTAGTATTTCTAATAATATTTTCCTCTACAGACTTTTCAAGAAGCTAACTTCTGTCAGACTTTAAACATGAACATTGCTAAAGCTGGGTGCTCTAATCTTACTCCAGTGCAGAAGTGTGGCATTCCTGTTGTACTGGCAGGATGGGATTTAATGGCATGTGCCCAGACAGGATCGGGAAAAACTGTAAGCGTTGTGTAGTATTCATACTAGTGGAAGCGTGTGACCTTGAACTTTTAGGTGGATGCCTCAGTCTTCCAAATTAAGATTACACTAGGTGTTTCACATCTTGTTGTCTAATGATTTGACTTGCACTGCTATGGCAGGCGTAGTATTAAGCGAGATATGAATGATGGGTGAGTTGTCATGTTTTTGGGCTGAATTTCTTTTTAATTTCAGTGAACCAACATCTTGATACAGCAGGCCACTCTTCAGGGCTACAGATAAAGATTCAGAAGTATAGGCAGTCATAGAAACTGCTGCTGAGAAAAAAACTCATCCGTTGAAAGTTAGGGTTTCTTTCTTTGTTGTGTGGGGTTTTGCGCTGTGATTTTTTTTGGGGGTGGTGGTATGTGTGTTTGTTTTGTGGGGTTTTGTGTTTGTTGGAGTTGTGTTGTGGTTTTTTTTTTTTTAAACTTATGCCGGATTGTGACAGTGTTTTGTGCTGGTTTGTCATCCTTGGTTTGATCAACTCTGATCTGCACTGGCCTTAGTTTTAGGTGATTCAGTATTAATCATGGAACACTGTTGAGAGTTGATATTAAGTTGACAGTTGTCTCAATTTATTAAACTGTCTAATGTACCCAAGTATAACCTCTGACAACTCTACAAGAATATTTGGAGATTAAGTATAGCTTTTTTCCATTCAGTATAGTGTGGAATTGCAGATTTCTTGTTATGTAGCTTACTAGTTACTTGTTTCGGAAAACCTGTTTTGTTTGCAGAGGGGGAAACGTCCAAAGCTTATGCTGTAAACATTCTGAATGCTTTTGGGACTGCTGCACAGATTCTGTGTTGGGGTAACTAGTCTTACCTGGAAGAAAGGGTGCTGGTGCAGCTGTGTTGCAAAGTGATCTGCTGTTGTAGTCTGGGGAGTGGTGATACGTGGCTACCTTACAAATCTACTGATGATGATGTAAGCTTGCAAGTAAATGTTAAGGAGGGTTTTTGATCCTGGGGTATATCATTATCAGTGTATGTCAGCATAATGTGTGGAACTGCCTGAAGAATCCAGAAGTTAGCTAGTGCATGATTGTTTTCCTGCGTTGCTAGACTCTTAAGATTCAGGGAGATATTTTCATAGTTGTTAAAGAAGGAAGAACTAGCTTAAATGTTCTGTAGTGCCTTAAGGTCAATCCTTTTGAAGTCTGATTTCCTTGAAGTTGGTAGTGTGCTGTATCATTCTAGCTTTGAGATTGATACACAGCTTTTAGTGTCACAGATGAAAGCTTTAAGACTCAACAACATAAATACTGATGCTTTTTTTTTTTAGGCAGCTTTTCTTTTACCAGTTGTTGCCCTTGTGATGAGAGATGGTGTAACTGCCAGTAGCTTTAAAGAACAGCAAGAGCCGGAATGTATTATTGTCGCCCCAACTAGAGAACTGGTAAATCAGATCTTCCTAGAAGCAAGGAAATTTGTGTGTGGGTAAGCTATTGCACCGTTGCGTGATATCGATTATTACTTTGTGTGAATCAGCAGTGCTTTATTTTTTTCATGAATGCTTTCAAAAAGTTTTCTGTGCTGGCTGTATGACTGCAAACATCTGAATTTAGATGGTAATACTGGCTAGCGGGTTTCTTACTGTACAGNTTGTATGGGTAAGCTTTTGCGCTGTTGCCTGATACTGATTACTACTTTGTCTGAATCAGCAATGTTTTTTTTTTTATGAATACTTTCAAAAATTTTTCTGTGCTGACTGGATGACTACAAACATTTGAATTTAGATGGTAATACTGGCTGATTCTTTTTGATGTTAACACATCAAAATGGAGATTATTCAGTATTTCCACTTTTGAATAGACAGGCATTTGAATACTGATTCTTAAATCAGAGTAGTATAAACTTCAGTTGGAGCAGTTGCCATAATTTTGGTGGCTTTTGTGGTAGGGACACTGTTGTGGCAGTATCCCTAAAAAATACCAGTAAGCATATTACAGTTTGACAGCATGTAAACTGATGAGACCATTGCAGTGAAATGTGTTGGTACTTCAGTGAGTCAAATCCCGAGATCTTTCTTCTGGCCTTCAGAAAGCCGGAAAGATCTTTTTTGAGGCGAGCAGAAAACATCTTCGGTGGTTGACTGTCCTGAACGAGAGCGGAATGGGCTGCTTTCTCCATTCAATCAGTTAATATGACATCTGTTGGGGAGATTAATTTCCTTTCTTTACGTATGGTTGAATTCACTTTTAACTCAGTCTTGAGTTGCCTGTTGTGGCTTTGGTTCCTCAGTCAATACTTTTTTCATAGAGGTTTTTGTATTGAAAGGAGGTCTTGCAGTGAACTAATAATGGCCTTGTTTGCACAGCTAGGAATCAAGCGTTCAAATGATACTGCGCATGAGTGTGATTCGTTTTCATTCCATGTGTTTACTCTTTGTGTGGGAATATGGCCTCGCTTTGCACTGCATCCTGGGAAAAGATCAATTGTGTCTCCCTTTAAGATGCACAGTGTGCTCTGATTGGCTCAGATTTCAGGGTTGTGAGAGGAATCTTGATCCTTTGATCTCTAGATCTGTTTTCTTTATTAATATATTTTCACGAATGTTCTTGCTATGTGTTTTTGCTACATACTGAGGGATGACTAAAGAGTACTGTAACTACTAGCATCTGAAAGAAAGAGATCCCTTCAACTGTAACTACTAGCATCTGAAAGGAAGAGATCCCTTCAACTGTGCAAGATGTTTACTGTCTGCTTCTGTTTAATGAAAAAACCCACAACCGATCTACCTTTCTACTCTTAGTCTTGCAGGACTTACAAGTGCTGGTAGAAGACTTCAGAAACCTGACTGCTTGGATCATGATTTGGAAGTGCATAGTAACATTCTCTTAACCTTTTGAAACCGGAATGCCTAAAGGCGATGATCTCACTTTAAAGAGTGAAACACCTTCTTATCTGGAGTCAGTTTCTTCCTGGATTTACTGCCTTTCTGATTCTGGAGTCAGGAAAGCTAATGCTTTCCCATACTCTGCTGTCAAAACAACTTTAGACAGTATACTACTTGAGTAGTATAGGACAAGATGCTTTCTTGGGTCCTACTGGGTTCAGGCTCTTCTGCACTTCTATTCAGTGAGTGTAATCAGATTTAGTTTTAACATACTGTTTGGTTTTGCACCTGAGCTCTGGTCTCTGCTGTTACATAAATCTTTGGTCTGATCATCAAGGCTCTTCTTGTGTGCATAAGTTGAGACAGCCATGCATTTCCTAGCCAAGTGGTGAACTTCAGCTTAGCATTTCAGGGTTTGTGTATCTCCCATTAAAAGGTCTTTTCTTCTCTCCCTTCCTGTTTTTTATTTATGTTCTGTTTTGAGAGAGCTTAAACTTGCCATTTACTTTCAATTTAGAACTACGTCTCTCTGTGAGATCTTAAACCACTCAGATCTTAAGACCAAACACATTTAAATCCCTAGTAACTATTTGCTATGAAAACCACCTTTTCAGTGACAATAACACCTATACATGAGATTGGAGATTCAAGTCCTTAAGGCAGCCTTTCAACGTTTTTAAGACCTTCCTCTTTTTTAGGAATTTGTTCTAAAACTTGAGATCTCCTATTATCAGTTAAAGGTTGACTTGTTTACTATCTGAATTTTACTACAGTGGAAGCTGCTTTGTACACACTGGACATGAAGCACAGTTGTGTATTGATAAATTAATACAGTTTAGTAAAATTCTTTAGTATTATGGGACATTGCAAGGAATTACTGATTTTGGCGAGTTTGATCTCTCAAGATCAAAGGGATAACTGATGAGAAGCGCTGTCTGAACAAAACTTCACTTTTGCCTATGGCAAACAGTAAATAAATGCCACGTAATAAACTCTGTATTTTGAAGCAGTGCTTCTGTTGAACAGTCAAAAGGATGATGTTGTTGCTTGGAGGCCTGTTTTGAGTTCTGACTTGCATAGAGTTCTCCCTTGTCCATCCAGCTAGTGATGAAATAACGCCCCAGGAACAGTTCTGTGAGCATGAATGTCAAGAACCCATTTTATTACAAGCATGTGGAACTCTTTCAGAGATGGCTAGAAAATGCAATGTTCACGTTATGAAAAGCTGCAGGGACATAATCAGTCTGTGCACCTTCTTATTGATCAGGGATTTTTGTACAGCTGTGTAGAAAACAGTAGACTCTTTTCGCTTCTCGAAAAAATGCACATATCACCACTTATATCCTCTGCCTCGTGAGGAATGATACAAGTATTTGTTGTCGGGGTTGCTTGAACATAAATGGAGTTACTTGATCTTAAAGCAAAAATAAGCTACATAATAGACTTCATCTTGCTCAATTTTGTTTTTTTCAAGGCCGGCTGGCCAATATTTGAAAACTGATTATTTATTTGTTGTTGTTGGACATGTGGGTGGAGCTTGCAGGGATGTTCAGCAAAGTATTCTTCAAGTTTCTCAGTATTCCAAGAGGGATAAACTGATAGAAATTCTGCAAAGCATAGGTAACTTTCCTTGTTGCTAATTGTTTTCCAGGGAACACAAAATTACTAATTTTTAAACTTGTGCTCTTGCTATTGACCAGGTCATGATTTCATTCTATTAGGCGTGTTACATGCTTTACAAGACTACTGATTGAAGCTTGAAGCAGGCCTGTGGGATTTCTGGGTTTTTAGGCATATTTACAGACTCACAGAATCAGAGAACAGTAGGGCTAAGAAGGCACCTCTGGAGATGGCCTAGTCCAACTCCCCTGCTAAAGCAGGTGCACCTGGAGTGTCCAGGTAGGTTTTGATTATCTCCAAGAAGGAGAATCAACAGCATCTCTGGGCAGCCTGTTCCAGTGCTCTGTCACCCTCACAGTAAAGAAGTTCTTCCTCGTGTTCAGGTGGAACTGCCTGTGCTCCAGTTTGTGCCCATTGCCCCTTGTCCTGTCGCGGGGCACCATTGAAGAGAGTCTGGCCCCATCCTCTTGACACCCATCCTTTAGATATTGGTCGGTGTTGATGAGATCCCCTCTCAGTCTTCTCCAGGCTAAACAGACCCAGCTCTCTCAGCCTTTCCTCGTAAGAGAAATGCTCCAGTTCCATCACGATCTTTGTTGTCCTCCACTGGACTCTCTCCAGTCACTCCCTGTCTCTCTTGAACTGGAGAGTTCAGAACTGGACACAGTACTCCAGACGTTGTTTCACCAGGGCTGGGTAGAGGGGGAGGATCATCTCCCTCAGCCTGCTGGCTGCACTCTTCTAAATGTACCCCAGGATGCCATTGGCCTTCTTGGCCATAAGGGCACATTGCTGGCTCATGGTGAACCTCTTGTCCACCAGCACTCCCAGGTCCTTCTGCACAGAGATGCTTTCCAGCAGGTCAGCCCCCAGCCTGTACTGGTGCATGGGGTTGTTCCTTCACAGGTGCAGGATTGTACATTTGCCCTTGTTGAACTTTATCAGGTTCCTCTCTGCCCAACTCTCCAGCCTGTGCAGGTCATGCTGAATGGCAGCACAGCCTTCTGGCCACTCCCTCCAACTCTGTATCATCAGCAAACTTGCTGAGGGTACACTCTGCCCGTCCATCCAGGTCGTTGATGAATATGTTGAACAGGGCGGGACCCAGTACCTACCCCTGGGGAACACTGCTTGTCACAGGCCTCCAGCCAGACTCCGCACCGCTGATCACAACCCTCTAAACTCTGCTATTAAGCCAGTTCTCGATCTACCTCACTGTCCACTCATCTAACCCACACTTCCTAAGCTTACCTGTGAGGATGTTGTGGGAGACAGTGTCAGAAGCCTTGGTGAAGTCAAGGTAGACAACATCTGCTGCTCTCCCCTTGTCTACCCAGCCAGTCATGCCATTGTAGAAGGCTATCAGATTGGTGCTACACACAGGCTTCCCAGATGGTTAGTTTCTTTATATGGTCCCTTACAATACTTCATAATCTGGGAGTATTATCTCCAGATTATAGGTTTACTAAATTTCTTATGTGAACATTTGGGCCTATATTTTGTTAATGGCTTGGATTTTTTCATTTTTGCTCTGGGTGTATCTTAAGTTTTAATGCTGAAAACTGAAAGGGAGTGTGAAATTTAAAAGTGGTCCATGTACCTTGATGTTCAGTGCTTAGAATGGTGTGCCACTTTAAGCCACATCCTGTAGAAAAGGAGTGCATAATTAGAACAAACAGCATTTGTTTCTTCCTTTTATTGAGAAGAAAAATACAACACGCTTGTCTTCACCTAGGTTTCTATGTTGATCTAGAGATTGATGGATTAAATTTAATTAATTCAACACAGGCAAAAAATTACAATCCCAGTATTCTAGAGACTTTATTCAAAACTCATTTTGATAGTAAATGTTTATATAGGTAACTGCAACTGTGAATAGTGAAAATGCATCAGATTTCAAACTTCAGTGGATCTGAACTCTTGTTTAACATAGGTCATGAACGAACCGTGGTGTTTGTGGACAAGAAGAAGAAAGCAGACTATATTGCAGCCTTTCTTTGTCAAGAAAAGATACCAGCAACTAGCATCCATGGGTAAGTATTTTTTAAGTGAAAGCCAGGTAATAGTATTAAGTGAAAATTACTTAATACTGTTTTCTTTTGAGAAGCTTTTATTGAGATTTCATGTTTGGCCATATCTGTGTGACTTAGCTTGCCTTGTTTCAGATAGCCGTGTAATCCTCAGCAGCTCTGCCCAATTGAGAATGTAGTTTCTAAAGGCCAGTTCTCACATCATTTGCTGACTACATCTTTCTGGTTCACCACACTTCAAATGCTGTATATGAACTGGAGAATCTCACACCTACTGCTAAAAAACTCAGTATATAATAGATTCAGTTAGAATCAGCTGTTGTTTATATGTAGTTTTGTCACCGTTTGTAGGACCAAAAGCAGACCTTTTGGTGTTACTCATGAGATGGTATTTGTAAATTTAGTTGGCAGTTGTGGACCTTCCACTCTTGTTGGAGGTTGACTTAAAGACCATGGGCATGAGTCCACTGAGCAGTTGTACGAGCAGAGCGTGTTCTAGCAGTTTAGCATAAGCAGGCTTTTAGCATAACTAGGCCTTAGTTGAAACTGCTGACACCCAAGGATTGTGGACGTGTGGTTGTCTGAGAAAGGTCACATTCCCATGAGTGAGATGAAGAATGCAGCTATTGTGCATTATGAAGAACCGGCTACTGTGTAGCAATGCAGGGACTGACCGACTGGCTGTCGTGTAGCAATGCAAGGCCAAGACTGTATGTGAAGAACTGGCTATTGTGTAGTAATGCAAGGATAGACTGATCTTGTAGTTAAAAGTAACGTGTTAGCAGAAACTAGCTGAACCACGTATCAACTATGAAACCACTTACCAACCGCAGGAATGCAGAAGGCATGAAGTTTCGCGTATGGGCAGTAACCAATCAGCAGAGTATTATTTGCACATGTATGATTGGGCTTGCATATGTATGATTAAGCTTGCATATGTATGATTGAGCTACATAAATAGGGATAGCACGATTGCAATAAATGAACAATGCTTTATCACTCACATTGAGTCGACCTGCGTGTTCCTTCGCCGCTCGACACACTCTGTCTTACAGGTGTCCTCAAAGCGCTAAGTCGAGTCATGTAACATACAGATTTCTGATACTGTAATTTCTGCCTCCTTGATGTGTTCATGGGCATGGCATTTGTATGGAGATGGATCTAAAGAGAAGATGCTTCTAACTTGTGTTTGTAATCTACTCATTAGTGTTGCATACCTGGGCAAATCCTGAGAAACAAGGTGAAATAGTTGCTAATTCCAGATCTAAACATATCTAAAAAGATGGTCTGTCTTTCATGTAGTGAGCTAGAATGTAGTTCTGTAGGGTTTGTTTATATGTTAAAATATAGGACAACAAACAGAATCTTAAGATTCACAGTGAATTGTAGGACATAAAAAAGTAATTTTGAAGTATTTTCCGTCTTATAATAGGAGGAAGGGAGTTGAATTCTTGCCAATAAAAAGTTCATTTGGGCAGTGTTCTGACAGGCATCAGAATATCAAGGTTGTAGATAGATTAAAATGATCGTAGTACGCAGATACAAGATGTTTGTGTGTATCCTGTGCCCTGTCAGTTTTACAGGTGTGTGAAGGGTCATTTTGAGCAGATCTGGCCGCCTGTTCTTGGCTAACGTGAATTGCTGTCCCACAACCTGTCATGTGTGGGAGGAGATTCTTAACACATTTCTGTAGAATTACTACACTGTGAGTTAAGGTATACTTGCAAAGAGAGTAACTGATTCCATGGAAGCTGCTAAACTGTCATAAATGTTACTGACTTCTGACGCATTTGAGGTTTTTAAGTTGAAGTTAGGATAGTTTTTGTTCTCTGGAATAGTGGTCATACCTGACTTCACTAAGTGTCCCATGTTAGATTCAAAACACACTGGTTTTTAGCTTTGTAATTTGTTCTCTCATTTGGACAACAAAGAACATGAGTTGAACTCTAACCTACAGTATTAAGGTACTGGGTGATCTGTAAATATTCTTTAAAAATGCAAACCCCAGAGCAGATCTAGTTTTCTTCTCATGACGATAAAAAAAAGACAAGTTCTATACTGTTGGCTGGCCACACTTTCTAGTATATCTGGAAAATGGCCTATTTGCTATATGGCCTGAAGAAACAATCAGTTAAGCAAGTAGATCTTAGAGAAGCAGTGAGTTCAGTACATTATTATCTCTTGTTCTTTTATAAAAATTAATTTCTCTAGAGGCTTATTAAAATAGTTGCTGTGTCTTACTGCTAATCAGCTGAAAATTCAGAAAACCTAAACTGGTAGTGTGTTGGTTGTGGTTTTTTTTTTCTTCCCTGAGAACTGCTTCCGTCTATGAACCATGACCTTTTGACTTGTATCTTAAATAACACTGCAGATTTTTTAGGACATCCATTCTAACCATTGCTTACTTTGTAGAGATACAGAAGAGAGAGAGAGAGAAGTAGCTCTTCGGTGTTTTTGTTCTGGAAAATGTCCAGTGCTTGTGGCAACTTCAGTGGCAGCAAGAGGTCTGGATATTGAAAACGTTCAAGCGTTATTAATTTTGATCTTCCTTTCACCATTGAAGAGTGTGTACACCAAATTGAACGAACTGGTCGTTGTGGAAATACAGGCAAAGCAATTTGCTTCTTTGATAACATTTCAGATGGCCATCTTGCACAATCTCTAGTAAAAGTGCTCTCAGGTGTAAGTTTCAAATCTTAGTGTTTAACTTCTATTCTTTAGGATTTCACTTTAATGAGCAACTATTATTTCTTTGGTACAGTTATGGAACTCTTAATATGAATTGATAAAGCAGTCAAAGTGTTTAAATTTGCTTTTCTAATTATGTAGGCCCAGCAGAAAGTTCCTGTTTTGTTGGAAGAAATGGCAATTGGAAGAATTGGTTTTCAAGGAGAAGGAGTCTTTACTAAAAAGGTAAATCTGGAAATGAACAGGAAGCCTTTGCTTTTAGAACTTTGTCTCAGTATAAAAGTGTGTTTAGCAGTATATATCCAGAGTAATGCCACTGAAACGATTTTGACTGTAACTGTGTTCCCTGTACTAGTTGTGCATCTTCAAAGTGCTCAGTATTTCTGAAACTGATTTTGGAAAACTTGCTTGACTTAAACTCTTACAGTGTGGCATTACTAGCTGCATTAGTTTTGATGCGTAGTGTCAAGAATTACTCTATGAAAAGAAAGGGTTGTGCAAACATAAGCAAAGGCTGTAGTTCCAGAAGTTTTTCTACTGCACATGTAGGGGAGGAGCAAATAGTTGCTGACTAGAGAGTCACTGCCTGTTACAAATCACTCAAAAGAGTTACTGATTTGACTAAAAACTTCAGCTAATTATAGCTTGATAATTGCCCCAGTCTGATCCCTCTCAAAATTGTTCTTAATGTCTCTGTGAGGAGGAGCCTTCCAGTTAGTGTTGCTGATAACTGATGTTAAAATATAGCTTGAGTAAATGAGAGAGCCTCTAGGTGGCATAGCTCTCAAGTCCCTCTGCAGGCACTAGTTTATAACTTAAATTCTATCCCCCTCCTACTATGAAAAATTTTTTTTTCAAGTGGTGTTTAATACTTCTTGCTTTTATCTACTTAGATTGTAATGCTTCCATCAAAAGCCTTTCCTTGATCTTTTGCTTCTGTAAGAACTTCACCACATCTCAGTTGCATTCCATACATTGATACTCTCTTAGAGACCACAAGAGAAATAATTTCTCTCACTGCTTACATGATATCTGAAACTCGAGTTCAAGCTCAGATTTTCCTTCCATTAATTATTTTTTTTATACCATAATTATTGGAAGTACTGGGTGTTTTGGGTGCATTTACCTGCCTAACTAGTTCGCTATTCAGATCCAAATCTTTTTTCTTTGGGACCTCAGTTACACACTTATACTTTTGCTTCCTTCTCACACTTGTAACCTCAGTGAATCTTTATATTCCTGTTCAAAGACACTTTTTTAGTCTGTATAGATTGCTTTCAAAGGTGGATCTCATCAACTTTTGAGTCTAGATTGCCTCCAAATACACATCTCCAACCTTTGTGGGGTGTCTCCCAGCATTTCATGAAGTCTGTCATTTCTAGGTCCAAGTCTGTCCTTCATCAACTCTGAGTTACCAAATCTGAATATAACTCTTCATTGACATATGTCTTTGTTTAGCCAGCTGTTCCATCACCCAGTGACCCCTACCCACTGGGGAAGGAAAGGACACCTGTGGATTGAAATGGAAACAGGTTTAATAAAGTAACAATAAAAAACTAATATCAATGCCAGCACTAACATAAAACACACAAAGTCATACTCAGCACACGCAGCGGTGGCGAGCTGCATGCTCCCAGCAGTGAGTGCCGGATGCCAAACGCTGCGAGCACCACAGCTCCAGCGACAGTGTGACGGGTCATATCACAGGGCAGAGCAGCCTCAGGAGAAGGGCGGGCGAGACCCTCCAGGGGCAGCCGCCATTGAGGAAGGTGGGGAGCTGTCCCCAGCAAACTTTCCGATTTACAGTGAGTGTGATGTCTGTGGTATTGAACGCTGTTGTTGGCCAGCCTGGGCTGGCTGCCCTGGCTTTTGCTCCTCCCAGCTTTAGCACCTGGCTTACTCGAAACTGCTAAAGGCCTTGATCCCTATGGAAACCCGCAGACCACGGCCAGCCACAAACTGAAACAGAGTGCCTTATCAACCTTGTTCTCGCCGGCTGGGGTGCTGCAGTCTTCTCAAAAATGCACTTTCCTGAACAGAAAAATGATTCTCTGATTCTATCCCAGTGAAACCAGGATGACATGCTTGTGAATACAGTAGTTTCAGGGGAAATCTGCCTGTTTGCGTTGAGATTACTACCCTTTTAATCATGTATATGCAGTTCACCAACTCTTGAGATGGAGATAATCAGATCCTAATTGCTTTCTTATGAGACCTTCTGATGTCAATGATTCTGACAAAAACTGTGCATTTGTACTTTTTTTATTTGAAATTAACTGCTAAACCTGTTTCTGTTCTTTTACTATTACTTAACGAGAGGCTTGTGTCATCTAGTGTTCAGTAAGGGTCCTGATGCCCTTTCTTCTGGGGAAGAAAGGTAACATCTTACTTGTGTTTTTACAATATTCTGAGCTGGCAATGAAGGAGGCTTCAGTACAGGTGGCATGTTGCAGGGAGTGCCCAGACCCATCTCCCGGCAAAAAGGTAAGTACTTGCACTCAGTGTGTGCTGGTAGATGACCTGTTACGCCAGGTGGCCGAGCTGCAGGAGACGGTCAGGAGGCTGCACAGCATTAGTGCATCCAAGAGGCAGATAGATTGGTGGTTCCAGAACCACGTTGCTGAAGGGGACACCGCTGAGAACCAGGCACCTTGGACCCTGGTGACCCGCAAAAGCAGGACTCCACCCTGGCCTCCACCAACCAGTATCACAACCCAAAACAGATTCGGCACTTTAACCACTACAGATGCTCACGAACAAGAGCTGCAAGGAGAGCCTGTGCCTTCACACAGTGGATGCTGTAAAAAGAAATGACAGTGCTTGTAGTGGGAAACTCTGTTAACAAAGGCACTGAGGCGCCCATCTGCTGACCTGACAGAGACTCTAGAGAGGTATGTTCTCTTCCAGGAGCTAAGATAAGAGACATAGCTGAGAGGGTGCCGCAACTTGTTAAGAACACAGATTATTATCTGCTTCTACTCTTTCATGTGGGTATAAATGACACCGATCACCGGAACCTGGCCAGGATTAAGCAAGACTACAAACCCCTTGGGGTGCGAGTGAAAAATGTTAGTGCCCAGGTCACCTCCTCGATTTTACCAGATAGGGGTAAGGGCAAAGCCGGGAATAGACAGATAATGAACATCAGCTTCTGGCTACGTGGCTGGTGTCATCGTGAGGGTTTTGGTTTTTATGATAATGGGACATTCTTCAATGACTCCAATCTGTTGGGGGAGGGATGGGTTCAACCTGCCTAGAAGGGGCAAGAGAATCTTTGGCAACAGGCTAGCCAACCTGGTGAGGTGGGCTTTAAACTGAAAGACTTGGAGGGGTGGGATCCAAAATGGCAATACTCATGCCATTGCAACTGACTGGGGAATAAGCCAGGCCAGCCAGGGCAGTGAAAAAGGTTCCTTGGCTGCCTCCCAAGATGAGAAGCAGAAGGACAACTACCTCAAGGATGTGTATGACTACAGTAGATCGTCTTGCACCCCTCCAGGGAAACCTGTGTGCTTAACTACCTCCCTGAAGTGCCTGTACACCAATGCACGGAGTGTGGGAATAAACAGGAAGAGCTAGAGATCTGTGCACGGTTGAAGGGCCATAATCTCATTGCAATTACAGAAACAGTAGCACAGCTTGCATGACTGGAATGCAGTCGTAGATGGCTATGTACTTTATAGGAAGGACAGGACAGCAAGGCATGGTAGTGGAATTGCTCTTTATGTGAGAGAACAACTGGAATGCATTGAACTCTGCCTAGGTGTGGATGAAGAACGAGTGAGACCCTATGGGTAAGAATTAGGGGGCAGGCCAATATGGGTGACACCATTGGTGGGTGTTTACTGTAGGCCACCTGATCAGGATGAGGAACTTGATGAGGCCTTCTACAGACAACTGGAAGTTACCTCACAGGCAAAGGCCCTGGTTCTCATGGGGGACTTTAGCCACCCTGATATATGCTGGAAAGGCAGGATGGCCAGGCACACACAGTCCAGGAGGTTCCTGCAGATCATTGATGATAAAGCGGTGGAGGAGCCAACAAGGAGAGGAGTCCTGCTGGACCTGATACTAACAAACAAAAAAGGACTGGTTGGAGATGTGAAGGTTTGGGACAGCCTTGGCTGCGGCAACCACGAGATGGTGGAGTTCTGGATTCTGCATGGATGAAGCAGGGCAACAAGTAGGATCACAGCTCAACTTCAGGAAAGCTGACTTTGCCAGCTTCAAAGACCTACTTGGAGGTGGGTCCTAACCCTTGGGTTAGGACTCTAGAAGGCAGGGGGAGCCCAAGAGACCTGGTTAATATTCAGGAACCACCTCCTCCAAGCTCAAGATGGGTGCATCCCTACGAGTAAGAAGTCAAGTAAAGGAGGCAGGAGACCTGCATGGGCGAGCAAGGAGCTTCTAGAAAAACTCAAAGGGAAGAAAGAAATGTACAGGACGTGGAAAAAAAGGACTATCCACTTGGGAGGAATACAGGAATGTTGTCAGAGTGTGCAGGGATGCAACGATGAAGGCCAAGGCCCACCTGGAATTGAAGCTGGCAAGGGAGGTCAGGGACAACAGGAGGGGCTTCTACAGGTACGCTGGTAGCAAAAGGAAGACTAGGGAGAATGTGGGCCCACTGCTGAATGAGGAGGGCACGCTGGTGACAGAGGATGCAGAGAAGGCGGAATTACTGAATCCCTTCTTTGCTTCAGTCTTCACTGGTAAGGCCGGCTCTCAGGATTCCCAGTCCGGGGAGGTAAGGGAGAAAGCCTGGAGAAATGAAGACTTCCCTGTGGTCAAGGCTGATTGGGTCAAAGACCACTTAGGCAAACTGGACACCCACAAGTCTATGGGCGCTGATGGGATGCACCCATGAGTGCTGAGCGAGCTGGCAGATGTTATCGCTAAGCCACTCTCCATCATCTTTGAAAAATCATGGAGAAGAGGAGAGGTGCCTGAGGACTGGAGGAAAGACAGTGTTACTCCAGCCTTCAGAAGGGGCAAGAAGGAGGACCTGGGAAACTACAGGCCAGTCAGCCTCTCCTCCGTCCCTGGAAAGGTGATGGAACAGCTCATACTGGAAGTCATTTCAAAGCACATGAAGGAGAAGACAATCAGGAGTAGTCAGCATGGCTTCACCAAAGGGAAATCCTGCTTGACCCATTTTGTAGCCTTCCATGATGGCATGACTGGCTGGGTAGACAAGGGGAGAGCAGCGGATGTTGTCTACCTTGACTTCAGCAAGTCTTTTGACACTGTCTCCCACAACATCCTC
>VZSC01019030.1:0-36344 GCA_013398225.1 Steatornis caripensis
CGTGTCCAAAGAAGGGCAATGAAGCTGGTGAAAGGCCTAGAGCACAAGTCTTATGAGGAGCGGTGAGGGAACTGGGGTTGTTGAACTGGAGAAAGGGAGGCTGAGGGGAGACCTTATGGCTCTCTACAACTACCTGAAAGGAGGTTGTAGCGAGGTGGATGCCAGTCTCCTCTCCCAAGTAACAAGCGATAGGACAAGAGGAAATGGCCTCAAGTTGCGCCAGGGTAGGTTTAGATTGGAAATTAGGAAAAATTTCTTCACCAAAAGTGTTGTCAAACATTGGAACAGGCTGCTCAAGGATGTGGTTGAGCCACCATCCCTGGGGGTATTTAAAAGATGTGTAGATGTGGTGCTTAGGGATGTGGTTTAGGGGTGTACTTGGCAGTGTTAGGTTTGAGGCTGGACTCGATCTTAAAGGTCTTTTCCAACCAAAATGATTCTATGATTCTATGAAATAAAGTACTAGCAGAATTGTAGATGGAACACAGGACGCAAAGTTTTTCATCCTTGGTCTGTCAGGTTCTTATCCAGAGCAGTAACTGCACCTTGTGCTGGAGCATCTACATATAAAAGACAAAGAGAGCTGTAGTTTTTTCCTTCTGGATTGACTGAACACAGAATGAGACTGAGTTGCATCCCTGCTGAAGTGGAACATGGCTCTAATGCCTATGACTACCCTTTAGAATTGAAATTTGGGAAGAGCGAAACAACACTCTTTGTAAAGCGCCGTGCCACCTCCTCCCCATAGGAAAATCAACACAACTCTGCAGAAGTTCAGTGGAGTGACACAATTAACAGTGTCTCTCCCCAGTTTCTGCTTTCATCCTCAGTGCGCTGTCAGGTCCAGCATGCACCTGAAAAGAACACATTAGAGAAAAAACCTATTCTGTTAAGCTGAAACTGTGTAATGCAGCTTAAGCTATAAAACCTACGTCTTTAGGGAACACTTAAAAAAAATCCGCCATCTGTTTTTACAGGAAAGAAGAACACCAAACTGAACATTTTACTGTCTTTCAACAAAGCTGCTTCAAAAGTAGATGGGATGTGAGAGATGCACCTTGCTCATGAACATGGCCCTTGCTTAGCTCTCTTCCTCCTTTTAAAGAGTTCTGACCTAGCAAAGTTCAAAGCACTTGAACATTCTGTGTTGGGTATGTTCTGCAGCTCTTTTACTAGTCAGGAGGTGGACCCTGAAACAGAAACATGAAGCATTCATGAGCAGCTGTGAAGTGTTCTGCTTTCGAAAACTGCAAGAAATACCAGACAAATTTGCCCAACTGCTTCCTCCTAACGTACAATCTCTTATAATTTGCTCTAGTTCAAAACTGTGTTCCTCTAAAATACTGCACCTAAAAATCTAGATGTTATAAGCAGTTAAAGCCAAACTAATGCTTAAGAGCCTCATGAGAACCTAAATTCTAGCTCTTTGTATCAAGTTCAGCTTGGATAAAGAAAGAGTAGTAGTCTTTCCTTGGAGGGAACAGAGAGAGTAAGAGAGGGAATGGAGAACTAGCTGTATCACTCTGAGGATTTCTTCAACTATATAAATCAGAAGTGTGTATGGATATTTAAATAAGTATAAGCGTGCACACATACAGACATCCATGTAGAGAAACTGTTACTTATCCTGAAATTATACCAAGTGGTTTCATTTATTGTCTGAGACAAAGGATGCTTGCTAAATCAGCTAGCTGGCATACCATTAGCATTGTGACTAAATAAATCTATCCTTGACTAACTAGAGACAGTTAATCTCCAGAACTAGGGACTTCTCTAGTTCTCTAGGAATTGAACTCACATCAGACTAAACAATCTATGATTCTGCTGGAACAATATCTATTGATGTGGGAAGCAAAAAAAAAGTGCCCAGGGTTCTACACAACAGGGAAGGAAGCAAAATTGCCTGTTTATCTATCCTTTTAAATGTACCAGCTGCATTAAGAAAGCCCTGTGAAATAACACTAATTAGGAGACAAGTCATCTTGTAAGAATTCCGTGGATTTCTTGCTGCTTGATAGGGGGTTTTCTTAGACTTTATGTACTGCATTTAAGTTTCTGAAGATTTCATAAACAAGACTTAAAATGAAAACCATCCTCCACAATGAAATATTTATGTTCCTTTAGCACCAACTTCACCAACAATCTCTGCTTCGCTGTGTCTGAAAGCTGGACTGCCCCAACATGATTTCCTGTCTAAACTGAGTCGCTTGTTCCCCTTCATGCTTTGGAACTCCCTGGAGGCATTTCCAGTCTGCATCAAAACTGAATAATCTAAAAGGGAAACAACAACAACGAAAAGTTCATTTTCCCTCAAAAGTTTTACAGGAAGCGTCATCTGAACCAGATATCCCCAAGGGAAGAAATTTAAATTTCTATTCTAATTTTGGTGTGATGCATAGTCCGCACTGGTTTTACAACAGCTGCTAGGCAGGAGACACAGACCTTACCATAGGTATAAGTAAAAGATGCGTGTGACAGCAGACTGCTGAGGTGGCCATGGCTGGAGAAGGGATCCAGCAGTGTCAGTATCACACGGAGCGTCTCTCTCTTGAACAACCCTTCGGTTCTGCTGCTAGCACAGAGGGTGAGGCTGAGCTGGAGAACATGGCAGCTACAGTGGGGAAGAAATGGTCCCCTAAGCAACTGTGGCTGACACCTTGCCCCTAACAGCCTCAGGAGCAGCAAGCTCTATCTACAGTGTCACAAAGCCTTGAGCTGACCCAGAAAGAAGAGCCGATGTATTCCTCATTGCTTTAAGATGATTGTCTCTTCTTTCCATCCCTGTACTCATTTTGTAATCAACCATTCAGCAGATGAAAGGAAACATCATCCTGATTACAAGCGCATCTTAAAAACATCATGCCTTAGCATAATTTACCTGTGACTAGACAAAGAAGACTTCTGAGTTACCATCTGCTTTTAACTCCTTTCTGAGTGAAGATTATGAGTAAATAGGTCATCTTCACATCTCCTTAGTTAGTCTACTTAGATTCTCTGAATCTGCCCACATACGACTGAAGGCACTAGACATAAAAGCCCTGCTATCTGAGGTTGGTGAGTGACCTCTCTTCCAAGTGTACTGCAAGACAGATACGTTAATACAAATATCTATACGGTATGGTGATGGGAAATCTTTCCCCATCGCGTGCATTTTTATATCCTGTTAGGACTGAATCATAACTGCCTAAGGATGTTGAAAATTATTATTCAGTTGAAGATTATTTTTCTCTATTAAGATGCATTAAAAAGGAAACACTTACAATCTCTCACGTTCGAACTTTTCACATCACTTTCCACAAGAGCAAGGTTATTAAACAGCTGCTTATTTTGACCCTTTGAAGTGACCGCAATTTAGTAATGGAATTACAGTTCTTCACCTGTCACTGCACACCAATTTGTTAGAAGCCTTGGAATGAATTTCTGTGCAAATGATAATAATTGTTGCCATTGTTACCGGTCATAAGAATGAGTTCAGAGTGTTTCTTAATAGGATGCAAATGCTGTGAGTCGTTTCTGATAAACTACTTCAGTCCTGAAAAATAGAGTTTAAAAAGGTGAATGTGAAGATGCAGTCAGTGAGACAGCAAATGTTAGAGGAGGACAGAGCTGTGAGTGTGGACACAGCAGGATACCGAGAACACAGAGAAATACCAAAAGTGCATGTCTGGAGTATGGAGCCTTTTCAAATTAGCATTAGCTTCTCTGAAACAAACAGCATTCCAAGGTAGCATTGTGCTTGCTGTAGACGTGGAATAGAAGTCAGTTAATTGCTTCTTCACAAGCATTTAACTTCATTGTATAACTCAAAGTTTCTCATTTTTTAAAATGATATATTTCGCTATTACTAGCAAGTTGGAGAAGTGTGGTCCCGAAACTAACACCTGGCCTGTTTAGCCACACTCTTCTTTTTTCAAAAATGGCCACATTCAAAAGCCCTCACTTATTCTAGTGACAACTCAAGCAATCAGATCACTGTGATGATCGGCACATTAGTGTGCTGTCCTGATGTCTTGCTGGTATACGTTGCTGTGCCTAGTCCCTTAAGTCCCTGGCTTAAAACGACTGGACAGCAAGCAAGGAAGATGAATAAGATCCAGACTTTGTCTGCTTTTGCTTAAATTGCCTTCGGGAAGAAGTCAGAAAACTCAGGNCCTGATGTCTTGCTGATATACGTTGCTGTGCCTAGTCCCTTAAGTCCCTGGCCTAAAACGACTGGACAGCAAGCAAGGAAGATGAATAAGATCCAGACTTTGTCTGCTTTTGCTTAAATTGCCTTCGGGAAGAAGTCAGAAAACTCAGGGCCTGGTTCCTCCAGCACATCCAGTTCCAAGGTCTGACGGGCCATCTTGGAGATAGTTTTTGTTCAGATATACATTTTAAAGACCAGTTTAGCTGTCTACATTTTTAGTCTATTTTAAACACGGCAATAATAGAATACTGATAGGGGAACTCAGACTGCCAAGAAATAGCTCACATAAGATTTTAAAACTGCCTGCATGCCCTGGTTTGACCAAATGCAGTATTCCATCCCACACACACCATGCTCAGTATAAAGCTGAGGGATCACAAAGGTCACTTTCTCTCCTTCTATGGCCAGGGGCCTGAGGGCACTGATGGGCTTTGACGGCCCTAAGCAGCCTCACCTGGTGTTTCCACCTACACCTGTGGCCCGAGAGCCTATTTAAGCCCAGCACGGGGCTGTTAGTGGGAGTCCTGGTGATGTCACAGGATACAGTTCTCCAGCTCTGCCTGGCTCCTTGCTAAAGCATCCCAGGAGGACTCTGATTCTTCTGCCTTTGATCCCGATCCATGCATTCTTGTATCCAGCTCCTGCCCCTTGCTGAGCACAGTCCAGGACTTTCCCAGGGTGTGCCCCACAGCATCTGGGTGATGTATTCATCACTGGGGAGGAGGGAGCTCGATATTGGTTTTATATGTATTTGTATGTATATAATTATTATTATTATTCCTATTATTATAATACCTTATTATTGTAGTTAGATTAAAGCTGTTTTAACTTTTCCAACCCGTAAGTCTCTTTCCCCCCTTTTGAGGGCAAAGGAGGTTAACAAAGAGCGTCTGTCATCCGTTTAANCCCCACTGGGGAGAAGGGAGCTCGATATTGGTTTTGTATGTATTTGTATGTATATAATTATTATTATTCTTCCTATTATTATAATACCTTATTATTGTAGTTAGAGTAAAGATGTTTTAACTTTTCCAACCCGTAAGTCTCTTTCCCCCCTTTTGAGGGCAAAGGAGGTTAACAAAGAGCGTCTGTCATCCGTTTAATAGCCAGCCCAGGTTTAAACTGTCACGCTGCACAACTCTTCTGTTTTACAGACTCATAGGACAAGTCAGGTTGGAAGGGACCTCAGGAGATCTCTGGTCTACTTCCTGCTCAATACAGGGTCAGACCAAGTTGCTCAGGGCTTTATTCAGGCAGGTGTTGAAATCTTTTCACGACGGAGACTGCTCAGCATCTCTGTTCCCATGCTTAGCTGTTCTCAGGGTGAAAATTTTTTTCCCTATATCCAGCAGTCTGAATCTTCCCTTTTCAGTTTACAACCGTTGCCTTTCATTCTCGTGCCGTGCACATCAGTGAAGAATCTTCGTCTTCTTGCTAACCGCCTTGCAGGTGTTGGTGGGCCACTTTTAGCCTTCCACTCTTGCCCAAGCTGAACAAGCCCCATTCCCTCAACTTCTCCTCAAGGGGCAAATACACCAGCACCCCAACCATCTTGGTGACCCTTCACTGAATGTGCTCCAGTTCATAATTTTTCTTTTATTAGCAGCCCAAAACTGGATAACTTTCAAGAAGTGGCCTAGAAAGGCCAAATGAAGAGGAATAATCACTTCCTTTGATATAATTGCAGTTCTGTTAATGTACCCCAGTATATTGCCAGCCTTCCTTGCTGCCAGGGCACACTGTTGACTCACAAGCAGCTTCCTCTCCACCAAAAGTTTGCTCAGCCACATGCTGCTTTGTCCTCCTCTATCCCTTTCCATGCTAACACTTTCTTCCAATAATACATTCTATAAGACTTTGGTGCTCCAGATAGCAGTGTCAAGAACAGCATCACTGTAGCAAAGTAAATGATTTCCCAAAGAGGATCACAAATACCTTAAACACAGTAACCCACATATCTTTTCTTAAACAATGAAAGCACACTCAGCCCCATGCAGATCAAACAAAAGACATAAATAATAGATTAATTTGATCCATATTTGTGATGGAAAAGATGTATGAAAAGTGCACACTCATAGAAGTAAAATAATGTCTACATCCAACTGTAAGAAAAATTAACTACACTAACTACTAGAGAGGAAAACAAGATAAATAGTTACTTACACATCAGACAATTTTTAATCTTTAGTATTGATGTTCTGCTTCTACTGACAATTACTCCTAAGACCTTACAGGAAATAATAGTTGAATATTTCAATAGTTCTAACAGGACAAGGGAAAAAAACCTCATTCACTCTACATGCCACAGTTTACCAGGATTATTATTCTGCTGAAACTAGGATCTATTGGCTTCTTTTTTTTTTTTCTTCCCTTGAGTGCTAAAAATACAGAAGAGGCACTGAGAAGGAAAGAGTGATCAAACTGCTTAACCTAACATCACTGAGTCAGAGGCCCAGTCATCTCTGATTCCCTGCGCCAAGTCATCTTTAATAGGAATGTAATTTTAAGAATCTGTACCTTCAGGTTTGTCACAAGCAATCCTACATGAGATTAGATATTTTATATTTGTCTTAGGATTTCATGTTTGGACCACCACCATCCATATCTGTCTGCTAGTAATGAAGAATACTTTGTAGGACTTGAGGTTTCATCATTGATTCTATCATATAAGGTGGTACATAATCTTACTTAGAACTTCTAGGACTTCTAAAAGCTGAGTGATCTTCACAAAGCCAGTGCTGCATATTCCATTTCTGTTAGGTTAAAGCTAAGCTAAACCCAAAGTGGGCTGATGGTATCAAAGTGGGCTTTCATCTGAAAGGTTCTTGTTTAAGGTGATAGCAACCAGGCAATTTCTTACATGTTTCTCCTTACTGATACTGAACTCAAAATACCTACCTGATGACACATATTTCTTCAGGGACTTCCATGTTCTCCCCAGGTCTCTGTGCACTCCCTTAAAAGCATGCCCATTTATGGGTTACCTCCAGTCTCAGAATTAGATTAACTTCTGCAAGAAGGTTGTCACCGTTATTAAGATCTCATTCTTTTAGTGAAGGCAAATTAATTCCAAATATTTTCACCTTCAGTGCACATGGCATATATTAAGTGAGTGCATCTGCACCTTGTTGTTCTGTGTTCAGAGTCCTCTCATTTCAGAGACCTTCCTGAATTTTCTGTTATTTTCCTGTTTATTTCTTTTCATGGGTTCCTGGAGAATCAGTTGCTAATGGCTTTTGTAGACAGGAACATAAATTTGTCATTTTTCTGTTTAATGTTTCTAATAAAGTGCATTGTGAATCATCACAATCTCAGGCCGAAATGCACTTGAGTGAAGAAGGATATGAGCAGGATGAAACCTCCTGTCTCCTTGTGTGGTTAGATGCATGCAGGCTGCAGCACTATTTCGAGTGAAGGGATAAGACTCAGTTATGACCAACATAATGAAGATTCTTTATTCAGGACATTGGAGACTGTTAAATCCCCTGCTTCTTCCTCAGTCTTATGAAAACAACTGTCCTCTCTGTCGTTAACTGCCCAAGAACTCTTTACGCGCCTGCATGCTCTGCAAAGCTCCAGAACTGATCTTTATCAATAGCAAGTATGGCATCATTCTGATGACTTGTCACGTTCCTGATAAATACCTCTAAATCCTCAGCAGAGGTGAAAACTCGGTTTATTTTCATTGATAATTACTTATCTCTCAATTATTTTCAAAAGTTCACATAGTAGTCACTATCACTGCTTTAGACACTGCAAAGCTCTTCTGGCATTAATTTTACTCGCAATATAAGATTAGTCAGCAACTATCATTTTGAATGTCACTATTCCCCTCTAATTTTTAACATTTTAAAGCTGTCCTATTTATATTTGCATGATTCAAAACTAATAAAAAAAGATTTATTTCACCTTCATAATGTTAGCTCTGCTTGAAGGTATGGATGTATCATTCATTTTTCACAGAGTTCTGGTAAAATCTATAAATAATCCACAAAGCAAACACTACCTCTAATCACTCATTTTCTTCAGACTTTGTGCCATTCAGATGTGAAATTCTAGCTTGCATTGCACTACAATTATTGCTGTTTATTTGACTAAAGTGCCAGGGGGAAGTGAGGTCAGATCTCAGTCATGTGATATGTAGAGAGTAACTCCAATGAAATGTAGAGTTGTTCTATTTAAATATGTGCTAGAGGGATCAGAGCCTACTCGCACTAGACCTAGCAGTCCTGCTTGTCCTAGTTTTTGTTGTGGTTTGCCAACAGTCCTGACTGTAAGATAACCAAGCTGAGTTAAGCGAACTTTCCAAATGCTGACAAGAACCATTACTTCATTCACAACGGCACTCAGTGCTGCTTAGCTAAATATGTCATTAAATACATTTCATGAGCACTGCAGCCTGCGTGTAATACTAGAGGTGGACTGACATAATCATAAATTATTCATGGATAGTCAATGGCATTGTAAAAAGTCAGATTCCTCTTCTGAGAGACTGACTATTCTTCTGAGAATATCAGTTGAACAGCTACTGCACTTTAAGACAAAAGCCTTTCAGTGAATACAAAACATCAAAACCTGTAGTGAGATCTATATCTATGCAACATAAGTCCATGTCTATAGATACAAGCCATCAATTATGTATAACGAAAAGGGTATAAAGTGCCTAGTCTTGAGAAAGAAAGAAGAGTAATATATGAATGCCTTAAGGTATCAGGGTGTAATGAGTCCTAGCACTCTCACAATCAAATGTACAGGACCCACACAACCAGAGACATCGATATTTAAGAAATTAAAAGATATTTTTAAATCTTTTTATAAGAAATTTATTTTAAAAATCTATTTATAAAAATATTATAAAAATATTTTTTAAACCCCCAAACCCAAACATCTTATGCTATGTAATTAGATATCTGTATAAAAATAGGTGATTAACTACAACAAAGTGAAGCTAACAGTCACTTAGGATAACTCTCTAAAGAGTAATAAGCACTCAGCAGACTGTAAAAGCTTACACATAGAAGTTAGTACAGACAACTCGTACATCTAGGCAACATCGTGTCCACAACTTTATTACTGTCAAGCAGTTCTGCTGTACAGCACACCACAACACCACTCACAATAAAGACAAGAAAAGTAGACTACTTAATGTTCTTCATGTTCAGGCGCAACTTTAATAATTGCATGCCATGGTACTTCTTGGAAAGAGAAAAATCAACAAAATGCATTACTATACCAAAATCAAGTTTGTCACCATGTAACATGGCACAAAGTGCCTCATCTGCAACCTGCTTCCTGCATTTGCTCAAAACCAAGAACTGGATAGTAATAGGTAATTATGTAGGGTGCCAATTTCCAGCAATGTTTGTCTGAGCAAAGGCCTGACAGACTTGTTCAGTACAGTAGACAGTTCCTGGTAGACTTTGGCATCTCTGAACCCACAGATATAAGGCAGACGGTGGGGTAACCTCAGCCATCTCATTGGAATTACTAGCAGAGAATTTGCAATCCCCTGTTACTCGTTCTGCAAACAGCAAATATTTTTGCTTTCTGTACAGTAGTTTCTAGGTAGTCCACTTGGGAGAAAATGTAATGTCTGTTATCTAAGATAAAAATCTGCTTCATGTTACTTTGCTTTTATCAATCTCTCTACCAGTTGAAGTGAAAAAAAAAAAAAAAGGTTTATTTTTCCCTATTGCTTTCTAACAAGTAATGAAAGATCTATTTTACCTCTCATATGATTCTTTTTCATGCAGTGTGAAGCAGAGCCCTTTTTAATACCTCACAGGCTGCTTCCAACTTCTCCAACCTTCCTATCTGACACTGAGAAAAACATTGCTATTAGATATTTCTAGGTCAAACTCAAATTGAAGTTTCCTGTTTGACAGCTGAGAACAACTTATCCTTCACTGTCACGAGGTAAACACAATACTGCTTTTCAAAGAAAATCATAGCAGGAGAGGAAGCAAAAGAGATAGTCAAGAAAAAAAATAATCCATCAAAACAATGGCAATGTTTTCCAAAACAGAAATGAAACCCCCCAACTCCTCTGCAGCACTTACTCATGTCATTTTTCAGAGACAGACAATTGTAAAGGGAGTTCATCATCTTAGTGAGACTTGATTCATTAAAATTAGAAACTCAACAGTAACTTTTTTCCTCTTCAGTACAGGCCTTATTAAGAGTCGCTACTACAGCAATCATCTTAAAGTGAGGCCGACGTGCTACCATAAAAAATAAAGATGGATCATAGGATCTTTAGCATTTGTTTAATACACATTTCATTTCTTTTCATCCTGCTCACGGAAGTGTCCTGGTTCTTCTGGCCAAAATGGGAGGTGTCCAGCACAAGCAACAGAGGTATCTCCATGCTCAAAGGCACAGAATGTTATCTTTCATCTCAGCAGAGTCATTGTTTGTTTTCACATTTAAGCTGTGCCCACAAAAAAGATGTACACTAAATAAATCTATTGTAACCTTGCAAAGAGCCCACAGCAGACGTTTCAAAAACTTAAATGAGAATCTCTAAAATGACTGAAAGAATTACCCACCTAACTACTCCTGAAGTGAAGGCCATCTGTCTGTAGATTGGAGAAGGGACAGTCCCTCATCCTTTAACCAGGGACACTGGGGGAAATACTGCATTTGCTTTTCTCACAGCATCAACCTGAATGTTCGCTATGTCACATGAAGTGAAATACTGAGTCAGACAGAGCAACGCGTCCAGCTCAGAGTGGTGTCTCTGGGCAGTGCTAGATGCTTCAGCAGAAGCATGACATCATGTAGCAGAGAGCTAGGAGAAAGAGAGGGCACTCTCAGTGGAATTAAAATCTGAACAAATACATCTATACCATGAGAGATCCACTGTGAGGAGCCTCACAACAAGAAAGAGAAGCAATAGCCAGCTAACCCAGGAAATGGTTCTGCTAAGAGATTTTCTAGAACTGTGAGTAACAAAAGAAAGCAAGTTAGAGGAGGGATCAAATTAGAAATTACTTCATCCTAAGAACGCTTGTGGGGGAGGTCTATATCAAAAAGCCTACTGCAGTGTCCTAGGACCATGGTGATGGCTCCGTAACTTAAGAATACAGCAGAAATGACTTACAGTCCCACTTTATCAGTCCTTCCTCTCTACAACCCAAAGATTTATCTCCGCATCCTGCTGGGGAAGCCAAATCCATCTGCTACTCCAGATTCTCAGGTCTGATCCCCAGAGCCCAAGGGATTCCTGTTCCCCACAAACCTTTCAACATACTCAGC
This sequence comes from Steatornis caripensis, assembly GCA_013398225.1. NCBI lineage: Eukaryota > Metazoa > Chordata > Aves > Caprimulgiformes > Steatornithidae > Steatornis > Steatornis caripensis. Next base: position 11,447 of record VZSC01019030.1, read on the forward strand.
TCAACCGGCTGAACATCTTCACCCACCATCAGCTTTTTTACAGGAATGAGATTTCCCCACTGCCTTCATACCAAAGGGGCAGCTCCCAGGCTAACCTGAGGTGTGATGTTGCAACTGCTCTCTAAGTAGGGAGAAAGTAGAAGTGACAGAAAAAGACGACAGCATAATGACAGAAATAGGGGAGTACCTTATGAAACTTTTACAGAGTGGACAATTACCAAACTTCTTGGTAGTTCTTAATTTGAGTCTTGAAACAAAAGGTGATTTTCAGGTGACTATGGTATAACTTGGTATCCCAAGAAAGAATAATATAAAAAAGAAATACCTCCAATAGCAGCTCAAAACCCTGATGCCTTTTGATCTTCCCTGCTGACGAATTATTTGAAGTACAGTTAACAGGAATGCCACAATTACAGAACCCATGGGGTGGCGTATTTAGGAAGTAATTTACTTCCCCTCCTGTCAGAACAGCTGCACAAGCCTGATGCCTACAGTCTATCAGACAGCTGGCCCAAAGGCGCAGAGGCCACCCATTACCTGACAAGTTCGAAATTTTAATTGGGGAGCAAACATCAAGCCTTGGTCTTGCGTAAATGAAGACGGCAGATCTATCGAAAGGATAGAGTCATCACGTTCACATTGCTCAACATTCCCTCGGCAACTGATTTGTTCTGCTGGAATTTGCACCAGGTTTGTAGGGCTCTGTTCGCTTGCTCTTCCAGTTGCAAGTGCAAGCATCGAGCACAATGGCACTTGCTTCTTGTGTGCAGAAAAGCAGGAAATGGTCCAGAGAGAAAGGATTAGGAAGAGCTTGTTTCAGGTGCAACAAATAAAGGAAACTGTCTTATAGGTGGAGGTCAAGACTAACTCCTCTTATGAAAGCACAGTGATTGTCTAATGTTAATTTGAACTATGAGTTTGAAATCTGTCACTGAGATCATGTTACAGATGTGAATCTATATTGCATTTGGTGATGTGGACCTGTTTGCTTCACCACAGTAGGACGTGAATTTGTTTAAAAGCCACCAGTTCTTTTTTGAAGACCTTGAATTTTCTGGTTCTGCAAGAGATTCTGGATTCAGCCACAGCTATGTGAAATAATACTCTCCCTGCCTCCATACACACTGGTTCATCCTGAGTGAGTATACAATCCAAGAGAAGCAATGCCTGTGAACTTAGTAGATATAATACATACAGCCAAACCTTTTCATTTCTACCTGGGAGCAGTGCAAACGGAAGCCACGTTCAGAAATCTTGCAAAGCAACTCCACGCTCATTAATGCAAGAGCACAGACTTCATTATAAATGTTGTCGTCTTGCTCAGTCTGAAATTTGAGAAGCAGTTTAAAAAAAAATCTCCATCCAATCTTCTATCACTAATTAATCTCTAATTAAAGGAATAGATACTAGAACTACTTTGTTTACTGCAGCGGAGGTCACCATGCCCTTTGATGCCTTTCACATGTGCCTTTCAATGAAAAAAACCACGTGACGCAATCCCAACTGCTCCGCGTTTTGACAGAAATCGGACCTGCCCCAGTAAGCTTGGGGTTTTAATTCTCACTTGTAAAATTTCACCTCACTTATAATATTTTCTTTTTTGGATGCTTTTAGGTTTAAGCACCATGTAAGGCAACTGTTCAATAGAAGTGGTTACTTAGGTGGGAGAACTATNAAAAAACACGTGACGCAATCCCAACTGCTCCGCGTTTTGACAGAAATCGGACCTGCCCCAGTAAGCTTGGGGTTTTAATTCTCACTTGTAAAATTTCACCTCACTTATAATATTTTCTTTTTTGGATGCTTTTAGGTTTAAGCACCATGTAAGGCAACTGTTCAATAGAAGTGGTTACTTAGGTGGGAGAACTATGAGGCGAGTTAGGAGAACTAAATTGTCTAAACCAGATCAAATTCTACCCATCTTTATACCTCTTATGCAGTCTTCTGTTACTATGTTTACTTTAATTTAATTCAAGCTGTTAAAAGGTGCCAAAGCCATGAAATGTTTCAGGAACACACAAATTCCGAGTTTTACATTTGCTCGTAAAACCCAACAAATATCCAAACACAGATTGTTTAATGCATGCATGATCCCATGCCTTGCTTTCTTTGCTTAGAAAACATCTGTGTCACTCAGTTATAAACCAGGGATGCAATAATGCTGGCAAAAGAAAGGCTTTCAAAGCCATTTGCAGTGTTGCGACCTTCCATTTTGCCTGCAAACAAGAGCATTAAAATTTTGCTTTCCTTACTTTACCGTGAAAACAAAAATCAGTCTGTGTGCATGCACACACAAAAGGTTTTGTTAAACATACAGTAAAAAAACCTCCAAAACATAGCTCCTAAACTATTTTGCTCACCAATTACTCAAATAGTTTGATAGTCTGTCAAATCTAATTTTTTCAACAGAAACACGACTTCCTGACTCAATACACATCAGTGATTAACAAGTGCAAAAAAAGAGAAAATCTGAACTCCTGCTCTTCTTCCAGAACTCTTTTCTTCCCATGCTTGACATACTAGTCTGGCAGTTTACACAAACAAGTTCTTATCCCTTTTAGAAGTTAAGGTCCTGAGAATGCTATTCTCTGGGTAGTGATCACCGCTTTTAATAGCCTAAGTCTGAGTTAAAGAAATTGTGGCAACTTATAATAAGCTGAAAATGAAAAACTGAGGTTTTCTTTTAAAAAGACATTGGAGAACATTATCCAATGTAGGACTACCACGGCGGGGCTGCTGCCAAAAAGCAAGCCACTTGGGTCTGTCTCCGCTCTGTGCCCTAAGCTGTGCTTGATACCATACAGCGAGCAGGTAGCACACCTTCAATGTATCCAACCTCAATTTAATGTAGGGTCTTTTAGATCCAGACGATGTGCATGTGATTCTTTCCCTGCTCATTATTTCTAGACAGTGCATTATATATTTGTGTGTCTTGCACAGGGTTTTCCACCTGGCCTGGCTGCCAGCCTCTATCCCATTTCAAGTGCCTCTCCTTTATACTGCAAACACATCCTGGCACTTCTTCCGTTCCGCTAGCCAGGAGTGTTAAGAACAGAACTCAACCNCAGTGCATTATATATTTGTGTGTCTTGCACAGGGTTTTCCACCTGGCCTGGCTGCCAGCCTCTATCCCATTTCAAGTGCCTCTCCTTTATACTGCAAACGCATCCTGGCACTTCTTCCGTTCCGCTAGCCAGGAGTGTTAAGAACAGAACTCAACCATGTCTAATTCTCTTCATCCTAATCTACAACACAAAAGTTGATAGATATCAAGCCACTGAATTGCTTGCATATTTCTCACCCTGTTCTGTCCATGGCTGGACATGCAGCTGCAGTTCTCGAGAGTGCTGTTAGCATGCCAATTTCAGAGATTATCCACACCACGCACGAGCAGCATGAGCAGTTTGAATAGGTACACGTCAGCGAGAGGATGAACTGTATTCAGCAATAAGGCAGCAGAAAATAAAAACAGCCTGTTTTCAAATGTTCACCAACCCAGAGGGTGGGATTCAACCCGGAGTTGGAAACTAACAGGCAGGAATGCAGCTTGGTGTGCTAGCACATGCAAACCTCCTCCTTGACATCAAGAGAGACTCCTGCACCAAAGGCCTTAGGGTCGCTTTTTCAGTTCTAAAGGGTCGTCATCCAGAACGGTGAGTCTGCTGTATTGTTCCAAATACAAATAATAGATAGCAACAGTCTGTCCAAAAACATGTGTTATTCTTGACAGGCTGCAACAGAATAGTTTTCACCTGACTGTTTTAATAGAGCACAGATATATTCTTAAGATTATTAATTGTCTTTCAACCTGCAGCACCCACCCAGTACAGAGCTAATTCTACCAGAACTGCAATGTCAGCTGAAACACAACAGTTACTTAAGCCAAAAAAACCTGCAAGGCTTACAAGAGTTCTCTGCTGTTCAGTAAAGTTCTCACTAAACGAGAAGAACTTTTCTATGGCTTAAATAAAAATAGGTGCAATAAATATTGCCATTCAGGCAACTCTGTTTAAGCTGTGCTTTACTTCAGCATTCAAATGGGCAGCTTACAGCAATCTCTCCAAATTTTAGTTTGTGGGTTTTTTTTTCATTTGTCCCATCACAATTCATGCTTCTTTAGTGTAAGTACTTCTGTGCTATTAGTCCCATTTTTTTCTTGCCAAGAACACATTAGTTCAGTCATTGTAATAACATCTGTCATACCAAACCCACTGCTCTTCACATGGAACCGTACTTAAACATGTGGGGTGTAAACAGGCAGTTTCTGCACAAAGCGACTGGGCCTAGGATAGGGTTACCCAGTGAGCTCATACAAAGCTCATTATTTTCCTTTGAGTCTGGAAATGAGAAGATTTATTTCAGTATGTCTGGAATCATAAGGGAAATAGGATGGGTTCTCCGGTTTTCTGGCTTTCCTTTGGTGAGGAAACATATACATACATATGTAAATTCTTGTATGTACAAAACACACGACACTGATGTACAACTAATAGCTTGTCTGCACCAAGAAGAAAATGTCCAATGCAAGCAATATTAAAATAAAATAAAATAATAAAATAAAAATATTATGGGCATCAGAACCAATAAGCGTGGTTTTCTCAAGGTGACTGCTTGTGTGCATTGTCTAGTGTTCAATACGGGCTGATGTTTTTTGGTTGTTTTTTTTGTTTAGTGAGGTCACAAACATAGTCCAGTTGCCTGTTCTTGAGAGTCACTGTAACTCAATAGCTTTAGAAAAGCACCTCGCTATCAAGTTTGGCTGAAGTTGGTTTAAAAGTTATTAAGAAGATTCTCAGATACATCCAGAGAATGAGCACGAGAGTCTTCTTTCCTTAGGAAATCAGGTTTCAAGGAGGAAAAAAAGAGAGAGAGAGAGAGAAAAGACAAAAAAATCAAGGAAAAAAAAGAGAAAGTATAATGGCTATAGTTACAATCAAACACTGCAGAGGATTTCTGGGTCTCTGACTCTGAATCCTGATCATATATTCTTTCTATGTTCACAGGGAATGACCCTACTTTATGTGTGCCTTTGTTCTCCCTTAATGTAAAAATTACACTTTTACACTCAGAGGGGATTTTGAGAAGATAAACTCCCATTAAGCATTGTAAACTGTTCAGACACTACAGGTATAAAACCATACAGAATGACTAGGCAGTCAGAAAGTGGCTACGTTGCTGTAAATCATAAGCCACTGAAATACATACCCACACTAATTGTGTTTGAGAGGCTACAGGTCTTCATTGCTGAAGGTATTCAGATTTGCCCAAGTTTAAGGATGCTCTTTCCCTTGAACCTACTGATTCTGCTCAGCATTGCTCACTGTCTCAATTTTCGGCTGTCATTTCATCGTCTAATTAGCAGTATTGCAATTGTTTCTTTCCTTTATACACAGAGCTCCTCAGGGCATATTATACTAGATAAAACTTACATAACAAGGTGCTTGGGGTGAAGATATTTTTGCTTATGTTTCATTCCTTTAAATCTGTATCATTTCATAGAGGTGAAATATATTCTAATCTCAGATTATTTTTTTCCTGCTGCTCTGGAAGGGAGAAAAAAAAATCCTTGATTTTTAAGTGCTTAGTAAGAAAACAGTGTATTCTAGGTATTTTTAAAAATATTCATAAAATGCTTTCATTACTGAGAAAAGAGGCATGGTCCTTTCTTACAGCACATGCAACTGTAATGCCGAATTAAGTGCAAGAGTTAATAGGGACAGCATAGTTCAGGGAGTTCTTTGAAAAAGCCTAATACCGTTGTATAGGGTTATTATGAGGGCTCACAAGTCAGTGTCCAAAAACTCAAGCAATATATTAATATTTTTGAAGTAGTAGTTTATTGCATTGATTTCAGCGAAGTTACTTGTCAGAACACTACCACCGAAAGATGTCATTCTATTAGCTGGACCAGAGTTATTGTGTCATAAGAGCCCTCAGAAAATATTAAACCTTTTGTTTCCAACAAAAGTAATACGTGATTCTGAAATAAGTTTTTGTGTAACTGTGAAACCAGGTAAAGCCCGTTAGTGTATGTTTGTGGAAAGGAAGGAAGTCTGTTGCAACATACTCAGTATTTCATCAACTAACAATTCAGACCAAAAACACACCCTCAAAAATAACTCAGCTCAGAAAAATTGTATGCATTTAAATTTTAATTTTATTCACTTTATAAGCTATTCAGTATTCAGTTGCTTTACTCCTATTTCCTGCTATTTTTTTCAATTTCAAAGTAGAGGCCATTTTATGTCTCAAAAGCAGAGTATTCACTTGCATTTTTATACCTGAGTAAAGCAGCACATCCTCTAGAAGTACAGTATTTCCTAATCAGGCAAACAAGTTTTCTGAGAGTATGAACTACTGGTACAGATTATAGCCGCACGTCTTAGAAGTCATTAAAAAGTCATTTTGTTAAAGCAACAGAAGGAAAAATTGGGAAGAAAAGCTCACCCCTGTGTCATTAAAAATTACTGTAACAAGCATTATTATGAGAAATTATGACTGTACGCTTAATAAACAGCATTACCAAAGAACAGAAGTAGGTTTATGTGAGCATCTTGCAGTCACGGTGCCGTGATTCTAAGGGCTGGATTTGTGCACTGTTGGCTTACTCAGCAGTAGGAACATGTTCCAAACCAGGGACAGACACACTGTGGCACCGCGCTTAAATTCACCAAGGCGCACTGTACACTGTAGATGTGTTTATGCTGGCTGCAGGAGAACAGATGATACGCAATGAGGCATGAAGTCTGCTGGAACAAAGCTCCTGTCAATGTTTTGTGAGCTTATCTAAGTGAGCTTAAAAAATGTGTCATGTGGTTGCAGTGGGTTTGATCTGGCAGGAGTCTGGAAGCTGGGTTTTCTATGCTGCAGCTTCATTGAGCATTTCTGGCACAGCTTCCGTTCACTTCAATTCTAACTAAAACTTTGAAACTATTACTATGAAGAATTATTTGCTTTACTTAGCTCAAAAGCTCAGGTTTCCAGTCATTCTAGATTGTCACAACAGTAAACCCACACAGCCTACTTCTGATGTCAGTTACGATAATGTAACTCTAGGGAATGACTCCTTCCATGCATCCCCTTAGTTTACCCTCATGACCATTCCTAAGATTACCTCGTAGGCAAGTATTCAGGACCTTCCAAGTTATATCTGTTAAATGACTAAGAGCGTGTCTATGATAGTGTCTTAGTCCAGATCAGGAGTGCATTTGTGAAGCAGATCTCCCAGATGTCCCCACTTTGCACTCTGGTTCACATCACAGAGGAATCTCAGAGCTAACAAACTGGGTTCCCCACCGGCAAGGCTAAATCAAAACATGTGCTCCAGGAGTGCATCTAAGGCGTCCTGCTGCTAAGGAGAGTTCAGTCCAAGGGATGACACTAGAGCAAGACTCGAGTAAACCTCCAGACAGCTGCTGTAACTGCTGATCAATATGTTGTTCTGATTCTCCTGTCCCATCATCTTCCTGTTGGGATAAATCTGCTAAAATGAGATGGCCTTATGCCATTTTTATACCAAATAATTGAACCATGGTCTAAATAATGCTACAACTCTCTAAAGAGACTGTGGAAGAAGTTTCAAGCTCAAATGTGGTAGAGTGGTGAAACTGTGAGGTAAGAAATGGATGCAAAAAGTGGCAATTTTCACCAAATCTACATTTTGAGTGCGTACAAAACAAGTGTAGATTACATAATGCAGAAGGGGAAAAATGTTACCCCAGGGTAAGGGAACATGTATAACCTCCAGAGTTACTACATAAGCGATAAACACATATTGCCCACACACAGAGAGTAGGCTGTGAAAGTAGCTTTGAAAGTTAAAAAACTTAAGAAAAAGGGTCTCAAATATACCTGGAATCTCTTTTATCCTGAGGGATAGAACATAGGAGTTGAACATTATTTGAACACCAGATACTAAATTCTCTTTTGATTGCAGTATAGTAAAACAGTGTTGCAGGTTATTATTTGCAACTCAGTCAAATGGGCTAGGCACTGTCCAAGGCAAATATTTCCTCGTTATTTTGTTGGCTGCCCAAAGTTTATCCCCCCAAAACACAAGCATATTGTCCAAAGCTTGGTGTCCAGAAAAATGTAGACAAGGTGATCAAGGATTGACACAGCTGAAGCACACCACTGCTGAGATTAGTAGGAGAGGACTGAATCCTAAGAATCCCCAGATGATATCAGATAAGGAATCCCACCACAATAAACTGTTAAGAAGAAAGAAATAGAATACATTTTGTAGATGACCCCAAGCAACATGACCTAATTCTGAAATTAGCTCCAACTTTGAAGTTAGCTGTGTTTTGGGAAGGTGCTGAGAAAGTTGCCTGGATCAGATGGCCTCCAGACATCCCTTCCACCTTAAATTATTCTATGACTATTTTTTACTAGAAATGTTGAATTACTTGCTAAAGAACACACAATGCCAACGAGGTTTTCTCTTGTTTTAGGGCTCAGTGTTTTCTTCAAATAGTATTTCGCATGCTGGCAGAAAGAACTCTGGTGGCCAAAAATTACAGTGCTTTGCTGGAACGGAAACAAATGAGTTTTTATACAAATACATAAGGTTTATCTCAGAGTTTGAGCCTTTAGTTTAAAAAAGCTTACACCACAGGTGAGCCCAAGTTATTGATCATCTGTAGAGCCCAGCAATTACATGGAATAAACGAGGCCTTCAGAAGAACAAAGTTCTGTTCCTAGCCTCCTTCTATGCTGCGTTTACGTTAAGCAAATTACTAAAAAAACCCCCCATACAATACACACAAACTTTTTTCACCACAAATAAGTCAAAGAGCAGTTAAGAGAAAGCAAAATTTTACTTATTCTAATTTGAATTACATGTATATCTAAAAGTCTGAAAAATCAGAGTTGACTCTCCTTGAGCTTCTTCCATTGTAAAACAGGAAATGCAATAGGGCCTTGTCACAGAAACTAACGGAAGAAAATTCTGTTTTATGGGAGTCGGACTGAATTATCATAATAGTTTGTTTTGGCCTTAATCTGTACTTCATTTCCTCACATGGGTTTTGGGAGGATGAATTAACTTGGGTATTATTGGTGATAGTAGCAATTTAAGTTGATAATAGATAATGTTCCTTCCAAACAAACGGATTGGCAATTAAAGACATAAATAGCATAATCAATTCTCCAGTTTCATAGTTAATTATCTGCATACACAGGTAAACACATAAAAACTTGATTCTTTAAAAAATTGACATTTTTTTAAACACGAACATTTTAATCATAAACATGTGCATTAGCTAATTCTCCCAATACTGTGGCAAAGTAGGGAAAAAATATTAATATTCCTTCTTCAGCTGAAGGAAAGTCAAGAGACTGCGGTAAGCAGTAACTGATTTTTTCCAAGACCATGTATCAAAACAACGGAAGAACTTAGCTCCTGGTTCTGTGCTCATTCCCTCACTCCATGTTGCCTCTAACTTGATTAGTTTCTTATGACTCACCATTAATAATTCTGCATTATGCAATCATCCCTAGGTAAGAGAGAAGTTTATTCTTAATAAATGACAGGGAAGATAAACAATTTTAGAGTACCACAAAATGTATAATAATCAGATTAATTAAAGTGGACTCTGTTTGATTATGGCCATAACCCAATATAACCAGCCAGTCAGTCTCTCACAGGCTCTAACTGCCAGACAAAATTACATTTCAAATGTATCAGGAAAAGAAAATCTTTTCCTGCATTTAGAATAAAGTCATTATTTTCCTTCTCTGCAAATGGTATAAAATCCAAAATAACCCTTTCTACTCCTTAGTAAGCTAAATAAATAATAACAAAGAAATAAAAATTCTCTGTAATCAACAGAAGCCTTGGTAAAGCAAGGTAACAATTTTCAGTGAACAGCAAAAAACCCACCTCTTGACAGTCAAGTTATTCAACTTCAATAGATCCGATCACCCCAGACAGTGTTTGATCAATTAGTCTCATTTTGCAAAGTATGTAAATGCATGCTTAGTATAAATTCGGTAACACCTTCATGGTCATTGGGTTTTAAGGACATACCTGCAGTATGTACTGAAACTGGATCTCTGCTATTACATTGTGGTTGAAAACAATCAGTGAAGTAAATACAATGTGTGATAATGTACATGGGCTCTGCCTGCCTTCCTGTAAACAGGGAATTTCTTACTGGTTAGCCTCACAGAGCAATATATACAGCAAACAGCTTAAGAGAAAGTGGTGAATGCAAGTCTATCCATGTTCTCATCGAAGATGATGTGAACAACATGAAGGGCAGCTACAAACATAAATTTCAAAGAGGACAGAATTCCAAACCATTATTTTAGGCACAACCATCAGTTCTGTTTCTTTGCTGGTAGAGCAAATAGGTTTCCCTGCTCACTCTCAGATTACAATCATTTTGCTCTTCCAAAATCCTTAAGGAAGCACACAGGTGAAAGCTTAGAAACTTTGAAAAGTTAAGAAATCTTTACAGACATAAGCTTACGCATGGTAAATCAAGAGGTCTGGCATCCTTTGGGGTTTTGAAAATTACGTAATGAAACACCAGGTTCTGTGTTAGCACAGCAAAATCCATCAGCTCTTGAATCTTCCTGGCTGGCTTCATGGCCAAAGCTCCTTTTCTCTGGGCAACTTGTGGGTGGAACAACCCTGCAGCAGCAACTCTACAGTGCCAGGCCATGCCTCTACCTCTTGACACCTCCTTATGCCACATGATCCACTCTGAAGTGGAATAGGAAGCAGGAGCAATGGGGTATGGATGTGATCAGACCTGAAATTCTGGATCAACTTGGAAAAATTCTGTGTCTTCCTTAGGATTGCCCTTTTAGGAAAGAGAGAGGACCAGGGTCACATTTACATTCCTTCTCCTGGCACCAGGCCAAGTGATTCTCACTGCTGTGAATGATCTGGCCTGTCACTTATGCAGATGGCAGCAATGATGGACTGCTAGCACTGCCTGTAAATGAAATTGCAATTAACTGCACCATTGCTTTGATAGTTAGTACTAGCCCCCTTCCCTTCCTTACTCCTGTTCCTAATGCTTACACCTACAGAGACTTGAGGCACCAGCTCCAGACAGAAAACCAAATTAGTCCTTCAGCTTTTTCTTCATTTGCTTTGTCTCGAGCTTGACCTCAGCCCCATCAGCTGCTCCAGCCTCAGCATTTTGCCTTTGACCAGTAGGGCCAGAGCTTTAGCAGTCCCTCAGAGGCTGAGGTCATGTTTGCACTGTGGATCAATAAGCTGAGTTTTTCAGTCTAATGGCACTACTAGCATTGTACCTCCACAGAAGTCCAAGGCAAGTTTTTCTCCCAAAAGGGTCCAAACGCCATTGCACACCTCACACATCAAGTGTTTTGTCAGTAACACAGATCTAATGCTTCAGCAGCACCTGCAAATTCAGCGCCAACAACCACTCATTCTCAAAACACTATTGCACAAAGAACACCAAGAAAATCCACAATTCAGGCGTTTTAGTGGAAGTGAAGAACTCCCTGGTTTCAGGTCATTATTATGTGGATAATATAATCCTAATTTACTGTTTACTCTTGTCTTCTGGAACACAGATTAGCCCTTGACTCCAAATACTTCTGTCCAGAGTCTCTGCAGGGTTATAGCCTTTAAAAAGATGTATTTCTGAGTAAGCATAGAGATAGAATTTCCATTATTTTACAGAAATCTGGCTTCCCAGATAATAATAAATCAAAATGAGCTTGGATCACTAAAGGGGAGATTGCATAAGACGTGGGTGTGTAACAAGAAAAGTGAAATGCCTTTGTGAGAAAGGAATTCCCATGAGTTTTTAACCAAGTCTCTGAAAATCTTTTCAGCAGAAATACCAACGAGTAAACTGGAATTCTTATGGAGATAGTGACTTGGGAATAATAAAAGCTTTCAGCTATTCCTACCAAAATCATTCTGATAATGCCAAAAGCTTGATTATTATTCCATGACCAATACTTCTTCCACCTATTACCACTGCTCATTAATCTACAAAATACAGTATAATTCTGTATTATAAACATTAGATTGGACTTCAAAAAACTTGGTATAACCTGTGAATAAATAAGAATGCTCTTGAAAGACCATTACCATAACTGGAATGAAGACGTTGGACACAGTCCTCCTCCTTCCACATTTGACTGACTCAAATGTATAAGCACTTACAGGAACTGAAAAAAGTTTTCCTTGAGAATGTTCAATGTAGAAAAGACAGCGTATGCTGTAGGTAATGCAGCTTAAGAATAATGATATCATATTCCAGGAATAGACACAAGTTGCTCCAGATTGAAATACTGGAAACAATTTAGGGCACAATTTAAGCTAAATCTAAATCAAGTCTGTGTAAGAGAGCTATAAATTCAGGCAGGAAGGGAAAGCAGTAGGTACATGACTGAAGAGTTTTCAGTGAAGTAGAGCTCTTTGAATAATTGTTGAACCTGAGTTTTTAATCTATAATTGAGGTGATTATTTAATTTGAATTTTATTAGGAGCCATGCACTGTAGCAACATCCTCTTTCAGTTTACAGATATCAGCTGGGTAACATAGGCGTGAAGAACTAGGATGAAAATTACACTTCCATGGAAATTCAGCATGTCTAATTAGTCACCTAAAGGACGGACTAATTAAGTTTGGGGGGAGGGGGAGGTTTGCTTCCATCATACTAAAGCCTTCCTGAAAATGTACAGATATTCCAATAACAGCAATCGGAAGGAAACCAATTAGAAGGTCACTACTATTATTTCTTAGCTTGCAGAACTACTATTTCTGATCTTGCAGAAATCCTTTGCTAGATGCTACATACCACAGTGAAATGCTGGAATTACATACCTAAGAGGCATTCAATCTCCTGTTTCAAATATCAGGGGAATTTCATTTAATCATATGGTACTTCCTGTTAGATAAAATCTTAACAAAGAGAATGATGCTACTCAATTTTCTTGAAAAAGTAGTAATAGCTTCCAGAACTCGTACTTTTGCTAACACTTACCTCAAGTATCTAAAAAATGCCTTTGATTTTAATTACAGTGAAATATTTGCAATAAACACAGATCGTACTATCTGGCAACTATTAAAAACTTAAAATTTTTAATAGTCTCTTACAACTCTTAGGTTACTAATGGATTATGAAATTCAAACACAGAGCCTCATAAATTAAGAATTAGTTCCTGTTCTGGAAATACCCTCTGAAGGTTGTGTCTGGATGTGGGACTAGGAAATAAAAATTGTATATGATTATTTATTCTCTCCTTCAAATAACAGGTAAAACCTCAAATCTAGCATCTACTAGAATCATAACGACCACTTGTTATTTTTTGTTTTTATTGTTGCTCCCCTTTCTAAGACTGATACACTCAACAGATTTTTGGACAGCCCTGCTTTTAAAAAAGCAAGACTGTCATGCTACATCCACGCAGTTTTCATCCCACTTTGATTTTTCTGAGCATCAACCACAAAGTCTTCCTGCGATGGCATATTATATTTTCCCTGTTAGTACTCTGCACAACAAGAACAGATTTCTGTTGCCCTTCTTTCTTCCTTATTCAGGGAAAACCTTTCTGACTGGCTTTCCAAGGAGCCCTACCTCAGCTGGAGAGATAATCTCATCCATAAAACACATGAAAGGACAGAACTGGGAACATATTAGCTGCACATTTACCTCTTATTTAATATCAGTAATGTGCATTGCAGTATTCCCTAGCAGCCAGATACTGCTGTGCTTTCATCTTCTTCATACCACACAACAGACAGAAACAGGCAGTTTATAACCTGCAAATAGGAGTGCTCATAAACATAACTAAGGGGAACCATCTTGGATTGAAAAACATTGTCGGGATAGGATGTACGCACTTATCCTATGTTGCATAAATGACGAGATGCTAAATGACTAATTCATGTCACCATATAAGCGGTAACATTATCAGAAGTACTAATACGACTATCTGAAATATGACGGACAGAAAAATACGTGAGTATTGACAACACTATTTAAGAGGCATGTATTTACTGTAAAAGTTAGAAATCTGTATTATTCAAAATGTTGTAAGCATTTACATTTTCAGTACTATAGATTTATAAGGACATTACATACAGTATCCTCCAGTATTTCTGCTTTACAGACTTAAGTGCATCAAATTGAGTGTCAAAAGCCCAGAGAGATGCACAACTTTGAACTACCGTCCTACACATCAGTTACCAAACTCGGCTGGGGCATTTTTCCTTCAAGATATGTTTCAGCTTCCCATCAAAAATGTTTTCCAAAGGTTAAAACCTGTTAACAAACAACAGCCTTTCTCTCTGTCCCTCAACTCCTTCCATGGGGAAATATTTGAACAAATTTTCAATAGGGAAATTTTTACAAAACAGTACTGTCCAGGCTGCTTTGATTTGATCAATGTTCTACCTGCTTTTCTGTCTTCTGCTGCAGTTATTCCACTTGGCATAAACCATTAAATAACCTTCCAGCTGAAATCTCATAGAAGAATAATCACCACCATAAATTCTGCGTTCCTCTTCTCTCTCAAAAACAAAAAAATATTTAGGGTTTTTACCAGTGCAAAGGAACAAAAATGCTCGAGCCACCTCAAACTTCCAACTCAAATATCATCCAACCACTTCCCAAGTAATTAAACACACACAGGCCAACAAGCGTCTTTTACAGATATCTAGGGAAATATTTTTCCTTCTGCCGCACTATGCCGAAGAACATAAATCCAACTAAATCAAATCTGATCAGATGAAACCAAAGATGTAACCAACCCACTATCCCGCACCCTGAAAATGGTCAGTAAAAAGAAAAAAGTTAAGAGAGGTCATGAATATCTGATTGTTGTACGTACCTGACAGGAATACCGTTACACAAGCAAAAACCAGTTATCAGCACAGCAATTTGGGCATTCACTGGATGTCAGCAACCGTAGCAGAGCTCCGTGGTCTGCTGCCTCTCAGCTGCAGCATCATCTTTTGCTAATAGCCATCAATCCAGACCTACACCCTGGTGTAGTGTTGACCCACACCACAAAAACATTTCATGTATTTGCTGCTCCTATTTCCAGGCAGGTCATGCACTGGGAGTGCTCATCATTAGTACAAACCTATTTCAAAGCAAAGAATCAGTGATGCCATAGGTGGCTTGCTGGCACTGTAACCCACTGAGTTTAAGGTGGGTCTGGATGAACACAAAACCAGAGTATTTTTGTTACTTTTTGTGAAACAACATACTTTGCTGGTTATTGGCAAAGAACAGTTGAAGACAGAAAGCGTCCAAATTAAATTATTTTTTCCAACCATTTTGAGATTAACAGACCCTTAAAAATTTCTTGGTGGAAACATTGTAAATTCAAGCTCATTGGCAATAAACTTGCTTTTCTCAAGTAGGCTATAGTAGTAGCTCATGGATCTCCAGTCCTGTGCAAACCATGTCATCAAAAACAATCCCAGTTAGGAGGCCTTTTTATTTCAAGCCCTGTCACACGTATTCTGATTTTTATTAATACTAAGCATACTACACTAATATGACTAATGGAATAAAATATGATACTATACATACAAATTCTTTGTCCAAGAGCCCCTAAAATAGAATAAAACTTCAGTCACCTCACTTGGAAGCTAGGAAAAAATATAATGATTATTTACTTTGTGGGTTTAGAATTTTAAAAAATCCCACTTCCCAATACTGAAAACTCCCTTCAAAAAACCTGTTTCTTACAGGGTTGTCTCAGACATAGTAGTCCTTCTGTTCAAAACACACAAGAATGATAAACCAGGGAGCAAGTTCCAAATATCCACCTAGACCATGATTTTTTTGCACTGCTGTTTTCCATTTTAAGATGTAAAAAGGCATCCTCCAAGGATTTCTCTGCGCCCAAGTAAAAGATGCAATTAAAAATAAGTCTTGTAAAACGTTATTGTTTCTCACAGAAGGATATAATAACACTCTGTCCTGGTTTGGGCCAGGACAGAACCAATTTTCTTTTACTAACTTTATTTTTTAGTTAAGTCTCTTCTGAGAAGCTGCGCTCTCTTAAATGAACTGCACGTTTTTCCAGACAGTAGCTGCTTCTAGGAGCGATAAGGTTCGGTGTTTATAGCTAGTGCTGGAACATCAGTAGCAATGGTATGCAGAAAGGCTCTTGCTTATAGTTATCCCTACGGAGACCAAGGTCGACGCTTGCTTCTGCTAAATTTCTTGTGCACCGGAACTGAAAGAGCAGAGAAGCAGTTATACCTGCGACCCTGTGGTGGGGAGGAGTGGGTCGGACAGGTGACCCAAACCTGACCAAAGGGAGTATTCCATCCCATACACATCATACTCAATATAAAGCTAAGGGATCATGAGGATCTCGCGCTCTTCTTCTATGGCCGGCGTCCAAGGAGGACTCTGTCTGATTCTTCTGCCTTCGATCCCGATCCGTGCATTCCTGAATCCAGTTCCTGCCTGCTGCTGCTGAGTACAGTCCGGGACTTTCCTGGGGCGTGCCCCGCAGTGTCCGGGTGTATTGGTCATTGGTGGGGGGGAGCTCAATATCAGTTTTCTACATATTTGTATATTTGTATATATTTCATTATTATTATTATACATTATTATTGTAGTTAGATTAAAGCTGTTTTAACTTTCCTAACCCATAAGTTTCTTTCCCTTTTCTCTTCCCCCCCAGCCGCCACTTCGGGGAGGGAGGGGGTTAACAAAGAGCGTCTGTTGTTCGCTTAATAGCCAGCCCAGCTTTAAACCATGACACACTCTCATGCAACTTGAATGAGAATGAGCTCCTACGCTATCTGTGTTGGGTCTGTCTGGTAGGGCTTTGCTAGCAGGATAAGGGGCTACACGGGCGGGTGACCCTTGTCAGAAGCTGCTCGAAGCTCCCCCAGCTCCAAATGGCCCTGCCTCGGGCTGAGGCCGGGCCATTTGGAGACAACTGACATGCCTCTGCGATAATAATGTATTTGAGGGGACAGGACAAAGAAACAGTCGTTGAGACCTGCAGCAGAAGGAGGGGGAGGTGAGAGAAACAAGGAGTCAGTGAGGAAGGAGAGGGAATGAGGCGGCTGGAGTGGAGATCTCCCCGCAGCCTGTGGGAAGAGTACAGGCTCTGCTCCTGCAGCCCACGAAGGATCACGATGGAGAGGCCTGTGAAGGACCATGGCAAGGCAGAGAGGGACTTGCAGCCCGTGCTGGGTCGGTGCGTTCCTGAGGTGCTGCACCACACAGGAAGGACTCAGGTCAGAGGGGTTTGGGAGGGACTGTCTGCCATGGGAGGGACCCCGCACTGGAGCAGGGGAAGCATCTGAGGAGGAAGGAGCGGCAGAGACAATCTCTGGTGAACTGACTGCACCCCCATTCTCTGCCCCCTGCGCCGCTGAGGGGGGAGGAGGGAGAGACATTGGGAGTGAGGGGACTAGAGCCTGAGGAGGAGGGAGGAGTGGGGGAAGGTATTTTTAAGACCTGGCTTTCATATCTCCTTATCCTACTCCGCTTTGTTAATGACAACCTAAATTGAATTTTTCCCCAAGTTGAGTCTGGTTTTGCCCATGACCATAACTGATGAGTGAACCCCCCTCCCTGTCCTTGTCTTGACCCACCAGGTTTCATTACATTTTCTCCTCATCCCACCGGGGAGGGAGGAGTGAGTGAGTGGCTGCGGGAGGCTTTTGTTGCTTTGTTGCTGGCTGGGCCTAAACCATGGCAATACCACATATGATTTGGCCCTGTTCATCAGAACTGCAAGTCCCTGTGTGCTCAAAAGGTAAAAGAATGATAGTGAAGTAGATAAAGAAAATCAGGACCTAGACTGGCAGGCCAATAACAAGTATTTCGTAGCCAATAGCAAAGAAATTGTATCTGGACACATATTTTCAGTGTATTGCTGGTTTTAATAAATTTTCATGAAACCTATACAGAGTTCTATTTTAAATAAAACCAGTTCCCTTTGTCTACAAAATCAAGCAAGTAAGCACTGTAAACAACCCTTAAAATATGGTTTTTTGAAGACTTATATGTACATGGTGTATGGCATTAGAAGGAAAAAAAATCAGATGTAATGTCCACTTCTCTACTCTGCCTATCACTGTCAGCAACTGATACCTAAGGAAAGAGTAAATGAGCAAGGGAATGGTAGCAATGCTTCCTCAACAGCAGAGACTTCCCAAGCTAAAGTTTGTGTTTATACCTTTGCTCTGACAGCACATGAGGGGGCTTTTGCCAAGATATCATTAAATGATTTAACAGCCTAGTTGCGTAAAAGAATTTCTAACAGTTTTAAATTTTTTTAAAAGTTTTCAGGTTGAAAAATTGTGTTTGATATCCTGATTCCTTGTATCATGAGAAAAAGAATAAATAACCTGTGTTGTTCTTTTCCACACTGTTCAAGGTTAGACAAAACTCTGGGTTATTGCTCAGATGTTCATCATAAACTTGAAGTGTGTCACTGAACTTCGTCTCCTCATATATGGAAGTTGTCTCATACTCTTGAGTGCTGGCCTTATTCTTTTCTAATTTTCATCTTTCACTTTTGAGAAAGAAGTCCAGATTAGCATGAAAATGTCAATATGTGACACACCATGGATTTATGCAAGTATATATGCAACATCGCAATGACATTTTCGGATTTGTGCCCAATTTTAATTGTTGCTGAGTTTGAGGAGATGTTTTCAAGGAGCTATATACAGTATTGCTCCAAGACCTACTGTCTAAATGCTAATAGCTAATTTCAGGACTGTCAATGCAATATGTATACTGTAGGCTGTTTCCAAATGTGAATTACTTCTATTACTTGAATATGAATTTTCATCTGTTATTTTACTGAAAAATCACTCTAAAAAAGTTTTCCTATAACTTTTTGCAACAAGAGTTAGTTCTCATTGTCCTTAATAATTTGGTTTCATCAGCCAAGTTAGCCGCTTCTATGTTATCTACATTTGAAGTACTCGTTTTAATAATTTGCTGAACCTAGTGAAAAAAGAATCAAGGCTTGAAGACAATAAAGAACTAGTGAAGTAAACATTTTGGTAGTAAATGTGTGGGAGAATGATTTGCCTTCAACATGGAGAGATTCTTATTTCTGTTGATGGAACTGTAGACCAAGAAAACTTGTTTACACATTTTGTTAGGACTACAGCGATTTTGCAACTAAATATAACTAAAAAATTTGATAAAAACATTTTCAAACAATTTGTTTGGATTGAAAGTAAATAAGCATTGAATCCTGCATAACTAAATGTGCAGAAGGTAAGTAAAAATAATGTTATTTGTAATGATCATGAAGTTAACAGAATATCGTACCTCGCTTTTACTGTAGGATCATGTATACGTACATAATAAATGTACAAATGTACAAATTATGTGCTTAATGGATTAAGAAGGATATTAAAGAATTGGCTCTTTGGTGCTCTTTTTCCTACAAGATACCCTGAAACCTGGCATTTGTCTTGTTTCTGTCATGATGGAGTTGCACACCTGAGATAACTCGGTTGTTAGAAGTGACTTGATTTTAGTACTAAAGGCAGATCTCTTCCTACGCACAAGTACTAAATAACTGTTTATGACTATTTTAAGGGGGTGAACCAACTACGTGCAAAAAAAGGAAACAAAATTTAACAATTTAATCTTAATTCAGGAGTTAAATTTAGAAGCTACATCACTCTCCACCCGTTTTTCCAGCTCGTGTTTCCAAATGAAGTCCCAGATAGCATAAAGAAACTGAAGAGTTAAATGTGTAGTCCACTTATGCATAAAATACAACATATAGTAAAATCAGCTGTAAGGATGAGGAGACCGTGCGGTCTTACTTTGAATGCAGCTCTAGGAGGACTATGTAACAGAGCAGAAAAATTAATTTATGCACCCAGTAAATGATCATCAACTTGCAGAAGGGCCCCCATTGATTTTGCCATTTGATCTTCCACGAATAATTCTAGAGAAAACCCCAAATTAAGCCATCAAGCAAATGCCAGGGAAGGATCAAGCTAAAACACTACCTAGTATTCTTGGTAAACACAAGAATGGCACTGCTGCTCAGATCACAGTATGCAATTGCACTGCAAAATGTGAAAATTCTCAATAATAATGTCTTATTACAATTAAGTTTAAAAGCCAGAAACGAGCACATTTTGGCCAGATAAAGACATCTGGATACGGTCCAGATCTGCAAACATATCTAAGCACTTCACTGTTATTTAACACTCTCAATGTGAGATAGGCTTATGAATGTTTTTGTAGGAAAGATGGTCTCAATGCTTCCAGCTTCCAATACCTACTGCTGGCCCGTGCTTCCTACACAGCTGGGCAATTTCATTCTACTTAGCAAAGAGACTACAGCTAATTAAAAGCAATGTAGTGTTTTGGAAGGCAAAGAAAGGGAGAACTTTAAACCTTTCCACCACTTCAAACCAAAATGCTCAAATTGAGTCTTTGCTAACAATTTTGGAGTAAACAAAGCCACGCTTACTGTGAAATGCATGCTTTAAAAATATTTGAAAATATACTGAAATCATGGATATATTTAAATGTCACTTTCTTCTTCCTTAGAATAGTTCTACAGATATTTCGAAACCTTCAAAGGAAGGGAAACATGCCACAAAGCGCAGTTTCTGGCCTTTGAAATACATGTGGGAGACAACTACAGCCAAGAGAAATGTTTCTGGTAAAGAGAGTGTACATTTAGCTACAGCAGGCTGCGATACATCCCTTTTTCAGATAGGCAGATGTTGTTTTCGCTACCACCGACCAGTCCCAGCTGTGGGGATATTGCAAGTGATCTCCTGCAGATACCCAAGTCAGAACAAAAGACATGGATGTTCATTGGTACTGATGGCTTTCAGTCCTAGAAGTGAGACCTGGATTAATTTAATTAATTTCACTAAGAAAAAAAAAAAAGGAAAAAAGAAAATTTATAGAGGTCCTCTCCTTCCTTCACTATGTTAATTTTAGGTGAATGCTACAAGTAATTAGCCCTGACTTGCGCTTCCAGCGCTGTCCCTGCCCAGAGAAGTCAGAGACTTTATTAAGAAAATCACATAACTGCTATCAACGACTCCATTTTATCAAGATTTACTCCCTTCGTTTTCTCTCCTGGAAAAAAAAATGATCAGTGTATTCAGCCTCCTCTGAATCCCCACACCGCTGCATTGCCAGTCACTGGAAAAAGGTTCTTCAAAAGCTGCTGCTGTTGTGGCACCCCAGCCAGACAACGGGTGACACTACTGGGAAGTAAAAGGACCTAGCTGTTGTTCAAATGCTCAGTCATCTGGAGAGGTATATATGGGAAAGATAGTTGTCAGAATCTAGACATTTTACAAGGAAAATATTGAAAATATTTAAAACGGCTGACTCACAGCTTTGCAGTATGATATCAGTGAAGAAAGTTCACTTTGCAAGTGAACTAAATCGCAAGTTCAAGAGAATGACAAACTGTAAACTCCTGATAACAAAGAAATGATTACACTGTTCTTGTCCTTTTTTTTCCCTTACAAAAGATAATCCCGATAATGAAAGATGTTGTGAGTTCTTGTTTTATAAGTACAGGAAGGATTTTTGAAAGGAAGAAGCTCATTAACATGCTGATGATGATCCTAAATATTTTGAGATTCAAAAGAAACATTGGAATCAAACAGTTTTCCACTTTGGAAACTTTTATTGTCATACAAAAGAAAAGATCTTTGCAAAAAAAAGAGCTTCTAGGGTGTTTGAGACGTCACTCAAAATAAGGAATAACGTAAGTTGCTTCAGAAAAGAAAAATCTGAACAAGTATATTTTGTAAATCACAAAATGCTTAACAGTGTTCCTTTTTTGTTGATTTCTCCACATTACGTAATATTGAACTAAAATTATGTCTTCAACAACGTGAAAAGTGGGAGAGGAAAAATTATCTGTCTTAAGATCAGATTTTTGACTTTGCCATCATGTTTATTCCCTACAGACAGAAAGAAATGCATATTTTTTTGTCTGACAAAGTAAACCTTTGTTGGGGATGAAAAAACACAGAAGAGTAGCAAATGCTTAACCAGGAAATCTCTCAAAAGCTTTTACTGATCCAGTGCCCTTTTTATCTGAACATCTTGTGTGTGCATTCTACGAATTTCCTAGCTGTTATAATTCTCCCAGACTGATAGCTCCCAGCAGAGCCGAGTAGCAGCGGGGCATCATTGTGCCAGCCACAATGCAAAGAACAATAGCAGACGTTTTATCTGCCCCACACTGCATATAATCCAGTGGCCATGACACACGGCTGACTGGTGCTAGCACAGTCACAGCTGTGAAACAGGCCCTTCTCCAGTAACATCGCCACTATTTCACACAAAGAATTAAAGTAATATTTATCAATCCCATGCAGAAAGGTTTCACTCTGAAGACAATCAAGCATTTGAAATCTTTCCAGCCACTGACTACTCAGGAAACCAACACGTTACCCAGGCTCCATGCTTTACTTTCACTGTTGCAGCATACACAGAGCCAGCGTGCTCCACAGATCTCTGGAAGCTGCC
Source organism: Steatornis caripensis (assembly GCA_013398225.1). NCBI lineage: Eukaryota > Metazoa > Chordata > Aves > Caprimulgiformes > Steatornithidae > Steatornis > Steatornis caripensis. Next base: position 33,920 of record VZSC01019030.1, read on the forward strand.
TAGGCAGAGTCCTTTTAGACACAGTTATTTCATTTGGCAAAAGCAGATGAGGCTTCCCTGTGCAGCATTTCTGCTCCCAAATTGCAAGTGATCATAATTTCACGATAAGCAGTTTAGAAAGGGAAAAAAACCCCAAACTCCCAGGTTGGCTACTTTCTCTATGTAGAAAATTGTAAGATTGTTACAGAAGTTGCTTGTTGAATACCTGAATTTACTGCAACACCAAATAAATGACCTGGTTTTGTCCCCATCTTCCACTTTAAGAATGTAATCAAAATTTTTGCACGCTTGCTCATCTGCAAGGTTGGGACCTCCCGATAATCTTTAGCTTGAATGATCCGCAAACTGCAGTCTCTGATACACCACTGCTTAACCACAGTTGCCAGTTTTGTCTTGTAGACACAACTGAAAATAGATTTTAAACAACACTGGAACAGAAGAAGGGCTGCTTCCATCCTTGCATCCTTGTTTCATACCTTGCACCCACAGAAGGTTTTCGACTCTTTAGAGTTAATTTGGCATTCAGTCAAAAGATGTAAACAGCACTGCCTACCAAGGAGAAAGCAACTCCTGAAACTGATATGCTTTGGAGGAAACTTCTGCTCTGCTGATGGTGGGTCCCTTTCAGAAGGTTTGTGTCCAGTCACTCAACCCTGCCTTTCGGCAGATGGACATAATGTTCAACCAAGTATCTCTTCAAGCACTAATAGAAAGATTTAAAAAAAGTTATCATACAAAAGCCTGATACATGAATAATGGACTGCTGCTTAACACCTGCTCAATTATTACATCCAGGCTGTATCTTTTGTACAGGCATTTTTAATTTATCTCTACGAGGATTTATCTGAAAAACAGATGATGAGGTCGGTGCAGCCCAAGGTATTTCATTTCAGCTTTTACAATCAACACACACACTGGAAGTGCTGGAAATGTCTTGGAAGAGCATTGGATTTGTGAAACGCTCTCCCTCGCTCCCACATGCATTTTCAAGGGAAGGTAATGGAAGATCAACAGCAAGCATACCGATATTGTGCAAATTAGAAAGCCACAAATGGACAGCTCTGGGAGAGAATGGTACAAACACACAAGCCAGACAGAAGCACCCTGTACAGAATTTGTTATTTCCAGTAAGTTTCAACAGCGAGAAAGTCTCCAGAGCACAGCTGTGCTAAATGCACCTTGTTGAGAACGAAGCAAGCTTCACTCTCTCTTCACAGTTAACTTTCAACTGCCACTCTTTGATGGCAGAATTCATTGAACTTTTGTCTGTTTTTAAAAGAAATACTTCTTAAAACATTACCCTTTGACCAGTATTACTATTTCTATCTGCCTCAGCAAACACAAAAAGAGCAGTTCAGATGCTATGTTAGTGGAGACAAGTCTGCGTAGGATGAACGAGGAAAATACTAGGGCATCCTATTAAACCTAAACTCCACGCGTGGAGCAGTGCCAACACCGCTGTAAGAGGTGGCACTCTCCAGGGAAGCCACTGCTCTTTTGAACTCAAGCTTGGAAACAAGTCTCTAAGGTGAACTGAAAGCCCAAGAATTTGCACAGATCTACTAACACATGTATAAGCTACACTATATAGGACGTGTCCCGACGGAGAGGCAGCATTGTATAACTATTGTTAAAGAAAAAGCAGCACTGGAGGGGATCGGGGAAGAAGAGGAGTGGAAGGAAGAAAAAGAAACCCAAAAAGGAGAGACCCAGGACACAAATTAGTAGAGAGTCAGTGGTTTCATTTTCACCTGGTTCCGCAGACCTTGGTAAAGCCTGTAGCTCAGCTTACTATATTTAGAAATTGATGTCTTTCCACAGGTTTATTTCGTGGTTTGAACTGGAAAAAATTCTCTTGTTGGGGGAAGAGAAAGGGAGAGGGAAGAACATGCTCCTGCTCCACTAAGACTGAAATTATATTTCAGATTCAACTAAGACTGCACTGGAATAAAAGACACCTAATTTTCAATCTGAGCTTGGTCTTAAATACACTTAGATAATTTCAGCATTAGGGCTTGGACATGAAAAAGCATTAATTTATTTCCTGGTTTATTAACAGCTCCGGTCTCTGAAAGCTAACTTGGTTTCCCAGGCACAGTTGGCATGAAAGTTGGATTTTCAGTTTGTGAGATACGATTATTCTCCTTCCCACCACCCCCGCCACCTCTTTGCCTCAGAAGCAAACCAACAACTGTTTGTAAATTACCAATAAGCCAGAAACTCAAACAGATTTCTAACTCCAGAAAAAAACAGAATCATAGAATGGTAGGGGTTGGAAGGGACCTCTAGAGATCATCTCGTCCAATCCCCCTGCTAAAGCAGGTTAGCCTAGAGCAGGTTGCACAGGAATGCATCCAGGCGGGTTTTGAATCTCTCCAGAGAAGGAGACTCCACAACCTCTCTGGGCAGCCTGTTCCAGGGCTCT
>VZSC01019030.1:37271-64394 GCA_013398225.1 Steatornis caripensis
CCATTCAGCCAGTTCTTGACCCACCTCACTGTACGCTCAGCATAGAATAAAATAAAAATAAAATAAAAAATAAAAATAAAAAATAAAAAAATAAAACTCAGAATAGAGTTTCTGACACAAAATACCCTCCATTATTTGGCTGTGCCATCTTTGTGCCAGCTGAACAAGAGAAAATTGCGGTCAAATTAAGAGGTGCTCTCAGCTACTTGATACCAATTCAAAGGTAAAGGCATGGCTGGAACAGTCAACTGCCTATTAAGTCTATGAAAAGGATAGATGTATTCTGAGGGGGAGAGGAGGGGCTAGTATTCGACAACATTAAATCTGAGTAGTCTGCTGGGAACTTTCAGAGGGAGAGCGCTGAGCAGCAAAGGTTGCCCAAAATGGATACAAATACGTTGTCAAGCCACTGTGACAGATCCATTATGGGTGAGCAGCTTAGCAAAATGAACTCGATCTCAACTGTCTCACAATATAAATGCCACAGGCTCAGAAGCACTTGAGCTTCCAGTTCCCCCATCCCTTTCTCTGAGGTTAGCAAGAGAGAGCTGGCATCAACAGAAGCAGCAGGTCAAGGAAAGCCTTATCCACAAAAACAATCACCATGGGAAAGACCCTCCCGTCACATGCCAAATCTGCCATGCCGTGAGACCACACACTTTCAAACACATACGCTCCCACAGCTCCTCTCTCTCCTTGTCTGGCTGCAGAAAGGAAATTTCAATGCAGTTACAGACAACAAATACATCTGTTTGCATATGCCAATTTCTCAAGTTACACCAAAACGTCGTAGCACTGTACATTTTTTTTCCTACTGTGAACTAATGAAAGAGTACAAAAAGGATAATGACCTAGTGCTGGTAGCAACTTGAAACTTGTTAAATGACGTTTCCACAGAGATATTAGCAGTCATACTTCCAAACTCCATCTATGAGGTATACATGTGACATATATGGGTAAGTGAAAACTAGAGCTTTTAAAATATATTCAAATTTGCAAACACAGAATATTTAACACAAAATTAAGTTTTATGATAACAGTTAAGGCCACGTTACTGTTTTTGCTCACACTTGTGTGACTGTTCAGCAAAAAGTATTTCAGCATATGCTCGAGTCTATTGAAGGTCTCAAAAATGTGAGCCTGGTGGTTTGCTGAGCCATGGCAGCAGTGAGCAACACACCAGCCAAACTGCTGATCTTCAGAAAAACCACAGTAGCAAGGCAGCAGGGTGGGCACTGAGAAAAGGAGAAGTGTGTTATCTCTGCTCTTCAGCAGGATTTCTCTCACACTGTGATGAATTTATTAGGAAATACAGCCATTTACAAGATTTCCTATAATTTCTTTCCTTTAAAATAACAAGCTTTGCCACTCTCTTCAGGGCCATCCACTCCAAGAGAACTGCTAGAGCAGACATCAAAGTTTCAGAGAGGATCTCTTGCTAATTCAGCATAGTACAAGCATTGCCACATGTGTAGATCCAAATGCAGGGACATGTGGAAAAGCGTATCAGAACAAAGACTCAGCCAAATATGCCCTCCTAGTGAGCATGAGGAGATACCAAAGTGCAGTAGGTGCCCTCATTGCAGAAGATAAGAGACTACTCCACTTGTTTATTAAAATCCAACCCTGGCCTTGCTCCAAATTGAATGTTTGATGCCACAAAATGAGAAGAATAACAAGGACTCTCTTCTGTCTGATTATCAGCTAGCTCTGTATGTTGCTCCACGGGACAAGATAGTGCTGAGAAAGCACACAAAGTAAAAGTTCCATGCACAAACCCGATCACACAAGAATCACTTTTATCTTTCCTCTCTCTTTCTGCTATCCACTCTCCCTCTTTTCCAATGCTACAGCACAAAAGCGATCCACCTACGGGTGAGGTCTTCCTGCAGAAATACTGCTTTTCAACTCCACTCAACAAATAGACTGACAGCTGGCACTATGGCTCCTAACCTTAGCTGAGATCCAATGGTGAGTTTCCTGCCATTGCAGCCCAGCCAACACCGCATGGCTCTTTCATGGGGCAAGGATTCTTTGGTCACGTTCAAGAGCTGGTCAACATTTGTCATACAAACGAAACTTTCTCACATAGTTGCCTAAAGGACTCTAAAGTCACCTGAGTAATTCAGCACCCATTTCCACTCCCCACTCACTCACAGATTTTTAAAGCACGCAGTCCAGCGTTTACTACAATACTGCTTTTTAACACCTATGTACCCTGATATTTGCAGGAGCGAGTACACTAGTGCCCATTCTAAGTTTGGATGTTTTTTGAGTTGGAGAAGGGTGTTTGCTTTTCTTAAACGGGCCAAGTCCTCACTGGCCAGGATTTTCTTGTTTTGTCTTGTCTGTTTTTTAAACATAAATAGTTATACTATTATAGAGAACTCTGATTAGATATCCAATCTAACACAGTAAAAATTTTGCACATAAGTCTCAAAGGACTGCACTAGGTTATCAGTATGTTTGATGAAAGTCAGTGCTCTCCAATTTTTCAGTGTGCCCATATTAAATGAAAGAGATATGAACTTATGGAAAAATTTATCTGAACTAAGTTACCATCTTCAAATGATGATCTTATGAGATTGGATAAAGAAAGAGCCATTAACATTAACTGGTAGAATGCTGTGAAACTAAAGGCAAAAAAACAATGATACATCAAGCAGAATAGCATTAACTAAATAAAACCCAAACGAAACAAGCAGCCACACATAAAAAAATTAATAAAACAGACTCCAGTCTTCAGTATGTACTGCACATATAACGCCAGGTTGTTATTTTTACTGACATCTTTCTGAGCCTCTGCACATTGCTGTGCCCCCTCCTAATAGAAACAGCCTCGTTTTCAGGAGCTCTATCTCCACTAAAAGTTTATTTTAGTTTTCCTCGACTCACAGTTCATCTTTGTGAGAAACAGTACTCAATGTATGGCTGCTGAATCATAAATATTGACATCACTGTAATAAATAATTCTAATAATCAATTTAAAAGCAAAGTAATATAGAAAAACCCCAAACTTAAGAAGTATCATGAAAAATAAAACCTGGATATGTCTAAGTCCATTCATGTGTTCAGCTATTCTGGTTAACACACGCTAAGCATGTTAAAGACAGTGTGTTAAAAAAAAACAAACCAAGAAAAAAAGAAATCAAGGTTCAGTACAATATACTTTATGACAACCTCGTCTTAAAAATTAAAATGTGTAAAGAAGACCATCTTGTCACGACTAATTTTTAAAGGTGAATTTGCTCTGAGTTCTTACACATATAGCTCATGTTCACTGCACAATTTACCTTATTCAGCACGTCTCCTGTACTTTTGAACTACGTGTGGAAGGTGCTCCTTCATTTTCTAAATACGCCAGTTATCAGCATTATTCCCTAACAAATAAGCAACTTTTCACAATTACCTTCGGCAGATTAGATTCTCTTCTGCCATCCTCAGAGGACCTGTCTGAATCTGGCCTCTATGTCTCTGATTTCATCCCCTTTGTCCTTTTGCTCTGTTCAAGCTATGCAACTGGTAATTAAGGCAGAATTAATCAAGAGGAGGAGCTACCATCACAACAGGTAATGAAGCACTAGGAACAAGAAAAACCCAATGCACGGAGCCAGAGATTACAATGAATGTTTTTAATTGTACTACTTCTCTTTCCCATACCCACCAGCTTCTCATTGTAGCTCCTCCACCATAACCTCTGCCACTGAGCCCTCACTTTTGGGCTCTTCATCTCCCTCTCAGCTCCATATTTCCCACTTGCTGGAATTTCTTTCCCTGAGCCAGCTGCCTGTGCTTGCCTTCCCTTTTCAGCAAAGTGGTATTCCTCTTGCAAGAATGTGAGTATCTATCTCCATCCCTTTCTCCACATAATGAGCTATGTACACACCAAATCCAATGGCTAACATCTATTTTCCTGATTTTTTTTCCCGGACATTAATAATGTTACTTTGAAAAACTTTAAGTGTGTTCCATGGCTTGACAGCATTGTGTGTGTGCCACAGACTTTTATTCTTTCACCCTAGTGTTTGCAGTTTCAGCCTGCAGCACAATTTGTTTTTCATTTCCTCAGGATAAGACCTTCCAAAACATTGGGCTCTTGCTCCTGACACAGTGAGGGGAAAAACTGACCCTGTAAATGCAGCCTCTTTTAAGGAAAGATCTATCTATAAAATGCCTGGATCTTTTATGATACAGAGGAGATACACATGCGCACACATACAAAGAAGAAAATCTCTTCTGAGAAGATGAGCTCACGGAATGTCCTCTGCTGAGATGAATCCTTCCCTTTCTGCAAGGAAGGAAAGATCCACATATTTCTGCAGATCCATTGTTCTTTTTTCTGCTTCCCACAAGCAAGAAAGAACCAATTGATCCATTCCATAGTAAAAGGCAACACAGCAATAGAAAAATATATCCATTTGATCCAGTGTTGCCAATAACACACAACACACACATGCAACATCACTTTCTCTGCAATGTGTGTGCACTTCTTGTTTGAGGAATTCGTGCTTAGACCACATTAAATGCCTGTCTGTATAGTTTATTGCAAGATACTACACATACACCAAGCTAAACTAAGGTTCCTTTTGTCTAGGAAGGGATGAGTTTCTGAAATATAAATCACAACATACTGACATTTTAGAAGCTACTCAATCCATGTGCGCTACGTAGGTCTGGATGACAAACTGTTTTGGTGCTAAAAATATTATATATTTAACATTCCCTGTTATTAAATTTACTGTGACTTCATCTTCCCAGTGTTGGACTGGTGTTACTAGATTGCCTTTGATGGTCTGTACCAAAATGAATGAAAAATGCAAATTTTAAAACCCCAAACGTACTTGATATCTTGCAAAGAAATGAAGTAAACAGAACAGAAGTAAACCAGACTGAATGGAGTTAAACGCTCTCCTACACAACTTCATAAAAAGCAAACTCTGAAGTATCAAAAAGTTCTAAAAATTTATCATCATATTCAGACCAGTAGAGAAAGCACTGACACATCTTCCTACCTTCATTTTTAAATCCTAACCGTGAAAAACTGAACATAGCCAACAACATGTGTTGTAAACAAGACTAAAAACCCTACCAGGATATATATCTTGTGTAGATTACTTCAGGAAAAATTCCCCTGCAACTTGAAAAATGACATCATTAAGCAATCTCCTAAGCTGGATTTCAGAAATGACAAACTAATAGTTATTTGTTGCTTCCTTTTTTTTTTTTTTTTGCATACTTAGAAATTTCTGCTGCAAGTTTCAGTTCAGCTTTGTTTGCCAGATCAACTCTATCCCACTAAATACAGTTTCCCACAATGCATCTGCTTGAGCAACGCAAGTAGTGCAGGATACCTCCAATAGCCTAATTGCTTCCGACTGCCACAAGCCTTCCAGTAATCATTTCCACAGTGATGTTCCTGTGACAAAGAGTTTCTAGAGCCTCACACAAGCTTAGCTCAAATCCTTTCACGTTTCTCTCCACTGTTTCTCTGGAAATGGAGCAGCCTCGCATACTCTCATGCTACTATTTCATGATTGTGAGACCAAACAGATCTGTAGATCTATGCTCTAAGAATTAAACAACCGCCACAAATAATAAAGTTCAGTGCACAGCACAATATAAAACTCTACCCTTACTTTAGCCTCTCTTTTATATACTAGCAACATGCTTGAATACTTTCTTTACAACACTGCCTATTTGATGAGATAGCTGAAGAAAAAAGAGAAAGAATGCCACTAAGTAATTCAGCATCATTGACTATTACTGTACTGGAACAGTTATTTATTTCTCTAGGAGCATGCGGGCTATGCATCAATTACACCAGATTTTCTAAGCTGTCTTCCCACAAGCCCAAATATAATTTTCCACATTAAAATATCTTACCACCTTATTTCAAGAAATAAGGCATATTGAAGCTACTTTTTTGTTCACTTAACTCCTGCTGTATATCATTTCTGAATAAAAAGCTCATTAATAATAACTTAAGCCTTATTCTTGAAGTGTCATTTAGGAGAGAGGAAAAGGAGGCAAATTTTCATTTCATTTCCACCAGCATAAATGCAAAATAAATCAGATAATACGTCTATAGTTTGCACTTACGCTAGTATAATCAAGATCAGTATTTGTCATGTGGCAGTAATGTAATGAGACGTGCCAAAATCAACTTACCTATCACATCAGATTAATCAGCATTTGGTTCTAAGGAGTATCTCAGATTTACAAAAAGTCCTGAAGGTTACCGATTGCAAAAAATTTGTACACACAAATTATTATGGTGTCTTTTGAACAAATTTGCAAAGACCAGAAAGCAAAACGCACCTTTCTGGCTTTACTTCCACCTTTCATTTTTGATCCTTTCTACCTATTATTTCTCTTGCAGAGTAAAGGCAAAAGAAGGGAATGGAAAAGGGGAATGGAAAAAAAACAATGACTGTCGGGGAGATGAGGGGGCTGTTTTCTGCCAACAGTGCTATTGTATTAATTACATTTTTATAAAATCAGGTCTCTGAAAATCATAGCTGTCGAGTATTTAGTTTTCTTATATTCACACAACCTAACTGAGATTCAGAGCTTTGCCGAAATTTTTGACCCATAAAGCAAAACAAACGAGACTGGCTAGCAGCCTGCATACACTAGAAAGTAAACAGAAGTTAGATGTGTCCAACCCTCATTGACGTATGTAAAACATATTGCCAACGCTAATATTGTTCTTTAAAAGAGAACAAGTCAAGTTTCAACTCTCTACTAGCATGATGGCGATATAACAAATTTTTATTATCTGACTGTGAGTTTGAGATGCTACAATACACAATCTACATCTTTTGGTGCACAAAATCATAGTGTGCTATATTAATTGCCTCTGAAGTGAAGCACAAAACATCAATCCACCATTGGTGACTTAAATTGCTTTACTGACTCCACTTAAGCAGCACAAGAGATCTAGTTTCAGGGTAAACTAGGAAAAGATATGCAAGCCAGGGACATGTAACCTATGATACCCGATTTTTTTTTTCTTTTTTTTTTTTTTTTTNGTGACTTAAATTGCTTTACTGACTCCACTTAAGCAGCACAAGAGATCTAGTTTCAGGGTAAACTAGGAAAAGATATGCAAGCCAGGGACATGTAACCTATGATACCCGATTTTTTTTTTTTTTTTTTTTTTTTTTTACTACACACAATCTATATTAACGTTGGCCTTCCTATTTTGCCTTGGTTATATAGGTGCAGGAAACTCCACTGCATCAGAATGAAGTCAGTAAGCAAAGGCTCAAACCCATTTCCACTCAACTGAGTGGCAAAACTTCCATTAACTTGATAGGGACTTATAGCAGTGCCTGAATGACTAAAGATATCCTGCAGGCTCCCTTTTCTTGCTTTGAGCAGGGATTATAGACATCAATATTTTAGGATATGAAAGAGGAAAAGAAAAAACCACAACAGTTATTTGGGAGACTTGAGAGATGGGATTATTTCCACGGGTTTTTTTGTTTGTTTTGTGGCGAGCGATGTTGACGCATAGCCAAGTGCAAACAGGAAAGTAAAAAACTAACAGTGTTACATGCCACAAGGGAAGAAACAATAATCTGGTTTTATAATGCATCAGGAAATTTCCTTAGGAGTAATGCTGTCACAGCATGCTTACATGGTATAACGAGTAAAGAGATGCAGAACTGAATAAATGATCAGGGAAGGAGAAGATTTCTAATGGACCAGTTAAAGATCATCAAGTTTCTGATATAGCCTGCAAGAACATTGCCTTGTCACACAGTTACACCTTCATACAAGAGTTACACAGTTAGCCCTTTCTGCTGATTTGCATCACTTGTTTGCTATTACAACAGTTTTCCTAGGGAACATTTCAATCTTTAAAGCAGAGCTTGAAGCCAGCCGGACAATGCTCTGCAGCTCAGCTTAAATGCATCCACTGCTTTCAAAGCAACAATCCAAAGCTGATTCCCCCTGCCCTGACCCCACCATTTGTGACCTATACCCTGGGTTAGGTCCTTGGAAGCAGTCTAGCGTCTCTTTCTAATTCTTAGGAGTAGGAAATGAAACCAGCTCCTTTAGCCCTCTACTCTTCTCTGAAGGTTTTCTCTCTGCTTTTCCCTGCCAGTGCACAAGTCCTGTGGACTTCAGCAGGTGGTCCAGGCGTCTGAGCAGGCTCTGCCCTAGTAACAGCTGTAACTGAGAAGGGCTTTCACAGCCCCTTACTATAAGGATCTCAAAACGTTTTAAAAGGTGAGTGGCAGGATAAACACTGGCACATCTACTGTATCTTTATCATCTATTTGCTAAAGACTGAAGAAAAAAGATATTTCTTTATCCTTTAAGATCCATAATGTCTTTAGGAATATTACTCACTACGGTTTTAATCTATAGTGCCTTTTTCTTCTTTAGTTGCACTGTTGACTAGAGGAAGGTTTATGAGTCGATTTCAGTGTAATGGAAATACATTAGCAACCTATTCAATCATTGATACATATGCTCATCTAGATAAAAAATTACCTTGAAAATTCATGCACTAAGTTTAATACACATTTTTCTTCTTTTAATTTCAAACCTCATGTTTCCTCATATGCAGAGCTGAAATAATATTTTGGTTTTAGATCAAGATGGAGTTCATGACTCAATCTTCTCTTTGCTTCTTTCTTTCAAAAGGCTACCATCTTTCAGTGCACAGCACGCAGTTTTGCAATACTAATGAGGGAAAAGGTCCTTGAATGAATCCCATTAGATGTGCTCAGTGTGGTTTGTCTGCAGTACGGACTAGACCTAAAAGTTCGAAAGTGTACTACAGGATATGAATACAACTAGAAAAATGTGCAGGTCACACAAACCAGCATCCAATGTCTTAAAAGTGTTAAAGCTTCCAAAAAGAGTAATTTGCTCAGCGAGTAATGTGAACTATTCAGCATGCAGTGTTATCTCATTTTCATCTTGAGGTTGTTTTATGTTTACAGTATATGTGGTGTTTTATACTCCTCAAGCAACAGTTTAAAGACACTCAACTCTTAAGTTATTACTCCAAGATGTCTGACAAAAGACATTAATTTCGTGTTTCAAGTATGGGAAACAGCAACAGTTCAGATATAACACTGTCTCTAAAGACACAAGTTTGTTCAGCCACCGCTCTGCCCCCGGGGCAGAGCTTCGCCATAAGCCAGTCACGATGGGCTAAGCAGAGCAAAACTAGGTGTCCTGGAAAATAAACTGCTCCCCTTCACGGAAAGGGCAGGCAGACACCAGAAGTCACGCAAGTCAAAGACTCTGTGGGATCCCTGTGGTGGAGATCCCGCTGTTTGTGGCTTCCAAGGGACTGGGTGCCTTGGGGAGATGTTGCTAACGTGAATTGTAAGAGAAATCCATGGTGCTGCTTCTCTTTTATGCCAGCCCATAGGGCGATAAAACCCTGTGGCATCGTAATTCCCGTGTCATAGCAGTGGTGCATCAGGAGACAGTAAGTCAAAGCCAAAACAAAAAACCCAACACACATGTGGAAATACAAGTTCTTGATTGTGTGTCTAACTAATTTTTTGGCACGTCATACAAGCCAGCACACTCTACTCTCTTGATCAATGAAGACAAATTTTCACTTTACTCTGTTTCCTAGCCATGGAACGCCATAAAGCACTAGATAAGGATTACTACTTTTATCTAACACACCAGGAGACTACTGGCAGATTATTTGAAAGGAAAGGACTTTAGATAGAAACAAAAAAGGTAATATTGATTAACATAACTCAGTATTTTCTTTTAAGATGGAGTTTAATATAATTGAAAAGTTGAAAGTTTGAGGATCTGATTTACACACTGATTACGCCCTCAGAAGACACATAATGAACACGAGCAATACAAGATTTTCCATGGCTGTTCCCAGCTAAGTGTCATTATGTATGGTCTTCTGAAAAAGAAAACAACCCCAAAGAAACCCACAAAGCAAACCAACTACCCCAACCTAAGAGATTAGCTGGTCAGATTGTTTAAACAGTTTCTACTCATTCTGCAGAACACACAAATTAGTTGGCAGTTTCAAAATATAAACGTGCCTACAAAGAAACGAAGTTACACAACCAAACAAATTTCTTGAGGCACTACCACAACATATCGGATAACAATAATTCACCACTGAAGATTTAAACCTGAAATCCTTTAGCTTAGTAAGCATGTGGCCTCCATTGCTTTGCATATTGTGTAGGAATTTACGTTTGCATAAGGACAGAAAGCAAGCAAAAAAACCCCTCTACTAAGCCATTGTAGTAACGTTGTAAGACCATTTTGCAATGCAGCCAGTGAAGACTTAAAATATCTGTCACTACATTACCAAGAAAATATAACCTTTTTTTAAAATAAAAAACAAATAAAAGCAGGCTAACCCAGCAACATTTGAATTTCATGGCTTGCATTTGGGAATGCTTTCTCTCTAAACTTTGAAAAGACTGCAGTGTTTTAGAATGGTGTTACAAGAAGCTGGACCTTGTTAATTCACTAACATGACTCTGAGAAACATTGCGAGTTAACACATTTGGATAAATAAGCAAACAAGGCAGAAGTGGGAGAATGGAAACAGCTCTGAAACAGCTTTACATCACAGTTACCAAAGGCTAAAACTAAGATACAGTTGCCAAAGAGATCAACACCACAACACTTTGCATGCATTCAAAACATTTAACTACAGTAACTCATACTATATTAATTAGCATTTTCCAGTATCATAAGTGAGCTCAACTAAATTGCAATTACTGTGCAGCCACATTTCTGATGTAACGAAGTGAAAGTTAGCCATGTAAAAGGCAGTAAATTCTTAAAAGGCTGACAGCCACAAATTGCTAAGGTCCGGTACCGTGTGCTGGAGACCACAATGCAGTGGCTGTATCATGCCAGACTATTTGTGTCGTCAGAGGCATGCTGAAGCTCGTGGGAGTCTTGTATCTGTCAGGCTCTTGTGAATCACTTAAAGGACGAAGAAAAATTAAACACACTGCACAGAATTAAAAAATGAAACTGGAGCTAATGACATGTCTGGAAGACCATTAAAATGGAGCATGTAAAAATTCATGCGTGGATTGAAAACAGCTATGAAAGTGTCTCTAGCACATACAAGTCAGACACTTTGTAGTGCTGAGCTGTACTCTCGTGGAGCTGTGCTCATATATGAGGCCTGCAGGCTCTCCATCATGAATGTTTCTTAGTTATTTGTATTGTTGTTCCTCAATTCTGTTTACAAGTCGGTGGGAGTTCTAGATACTCAAAAAAGGCTAACAAAAAATATTTAAGCACCTAAATTGCAGTTTATATATATACACATTTAAATATGCATTTACATTCCAAACTTCTGTCAACCATTAAAGTTCAAGTCAGACTGTACCGCTACACATGTTGTAGATCTCAGCACCTTAGGAGGTTCTGTGGGGTTTTTCCTCTTAGCTCATGAGATTCTTCTCCCTCTATTTTTTGAAATAAAAACTTATTTTATTTCAGGTAATAAAATTAAATATGTTAAAAAAAAAAAACACGAAAAAATAAATGACTTGGGGTAGCAGCAACAAAATATTTCAGTTTAATTTTCTTCAACATGAGCTTATTCATCATTTCAGAATTATAAGATTTTAAAGGGTTAACATAGGCCCAAAATATTTAAGATTTTTGAAAGATCTTCATTACCTTTCAAAACGCTTTGACCATCTGTGGTGTCTCTGCTTGTCAGGTTTCAAAATTCAAGATCACAGCTCTATATGCAGTCTTTTAGCCTTCCAAAATGGACATACAAAGGAAGTAACAGAAATAATGCCTTAAATAAAGGCAAAGGGTATAAAGAGGGTATTGTCGTACCCACTGAACGACTTCATTTACAACCACTGACTAAATCCATTATAGATGTTGACAGCTTTAGATCTATGTATTACGTTTTGGGGAATAAATGCCACTACGTATTTAGCCTTTATAGAGCAAAGCTTTTATTTTGTGTATAAATATGCGTTTAATGAGCCTTGAAAGAGATGATTGCTAAATAACAGCCTGCTGCATTCAAGCTCAACTGCCTCCAATTATATTGTTTATAATTATATAATTGTACAATATAACGTGTGTCCAACAATCCCTGTGTTTTATTAGTGCATAGCTCTCTGACACCAGCGTAAATCACCTTTTTTTTTCCACAGTCAGCCTCTTTAGTTTTGCTTACTCAGCCAACACAGATGCACACAGAACTGCACTTTTGGCTGCTGAATGCATCAAACCAGCTTACCAGCCTCAGCAGAAATAAGAAAGTAATGGAAGTGGTCAACACGCAAAGATGAAACGGGAAAGAAAGGTACTGTCTATACAAGGAAGTGAGGGAGAAAAAAAAGAATTAGTTCAAAATCGTACATAGTGTTTGTGAATTCCATTTCTTAGGGTGTTTCTTGTTGGCAGATGCTTCTGAATGTATCGCCTATCCAAAATTCCCACGAGAATGAGTGCAAAGTAGCTAACATTGGCAGGTAATGTTCTTTGCATTGTTGTTACTCCTATGCAGATACTACAGCATTTGCTGTAATGGTACCATAATTGGCAAGAATCTTATTAGCAAACACGGCATTATACACCTACACAAACCTCTCATCTCCCTCCACCTCCAAAGAACAACATTTCTTCTCTTTGTTCCATCATTGGAAAACTAATCCAACTTTTAGTCAGCGATGTCATACACTGGTACTCGGCACATACTAGTAATAATCCCGCCACAGAAATTTAAGCCCCAAGTCATCCATAAAACTCCTTTTTGACTTAATAGGGACAGCATTTCATTGTTTTGACATGACTTGTTGGACACACCTTCCAAAGTAATAAAATTCTTGTTTTCAAATGTGACACAGAGCCTTCTGCCTCCCTCCTCTCTTCCCTTCAAGCACACTCTCCACATAGGATTCGCTTCTTTTCTCTGCAGTTCACAAGTCCTCACGCTCACACCACCTGGCCTTTTAATCAGTGAAGCTCTGGTACTGCAACCCTCTGTCAGAAGGGCTCCCATCAGTCTCCCCACCCGTGGAGGGGAGCACGTAACTGCCTGCCACACCCACCCCGTATTCTTTTTGCTCTTGGCTGCCTGTGAAACATTCACTTTTAGTTGCTCCATGCTGATTTTTAAAGCCTGCCGCTTAGCCTTACTGCTAATCAATATACTGAATTTTGACAGCCTGAAACAACACCACTTTTAAGGGTTTTGGTGTCATTAGGTGGCCAGTGGTTGAGGCTTAAAGAGGGCTTCAGGTGTAGGGCTTCATATCCTCTGAACTATTTCAGCCTATCCTCCTGCCTCATCAGCATTTACACACCTTTGAAACCCTGCACTCGGAGGCATGTATACAGCAGGACGCCTCTCCCTGTGCTTGATGACTCAAATAGTCATCTTCTGAAATCTACTACTATCATTATTTTAACAACTTGGACAGTTTCCCGAATTGGGAGAAGTTGGCTTAAAACTATGATTAATTTTTTCAGTGTTACCAATAAAATTACTGCAAACGCCTCTTCAGGCCAATTAACTTCACTGTTATACATCAGTTCCTAAACAGTCCCTTAACCTAGAGTTAATGACTGTAAAAAAGTAAGACACTTGAACTTCTCTTAGGTTTAGATGCTGTTTTGGAACTGGAGACTGTATTAAGAATTAACATGTAATCATAATTATGAAATAATTTTAAAATAATAGCTGTATTACTTGATCTTGATGAAATGTTTCACCATTATTTATCAAACAACCCCCTTTTATATGCCATCTCTTAGGAAAATTCTTCAAACTATGACCTTAATACAAACTATTTTTTCTATTCAAAATGTTGAATAGAAAATTATCAGGTACAGAAAAACACGATCGCTGTCTCTCTCATTGTTTTGAAAAACTCATTGTCACAGCAAGAATTACCACACAAATGACAGATTGTCCTGGGTTCGGCTATGATAGAGTTAATTCTCCCCAGAACGCTGGCAGGGGGGTAGCCGACCCAAAGCAGCCCGGCAGGTATTCGATCCCCCTGCCGTCCCGCCCAGCCCACAGCCGGGGGGCGGGCCGGGCAAGGNCAGACCCCTGAAACTACTCAGAGGCACTGACCCAGTTTCCAACTGCTGTATTTTCCTAGCTAAAATAACTGGCGGAGTTTCTCATGGCGTCCTCCCCAGGTGCTCATCCTCTTCCAAGATGTGTGTCTGCACACCTTGCCTTGAAAACTGGCACTCGTTACAGCAACAGGAACGATCCTCCTGATGGAAGAGATGCTTTCTGCTAAACTGTGAGACTATACACCTCAAGTTGCTGAAGTTGTTAAAGATATTTCTAAAATTCAGAGTCCTTTCGTTTGCCTTATTGTTTCCGAGTCTCTGGGATTTGCTCTCCCACATTTACAAGCTTTCTTCAGCAAAAATAAAGGCTGTATGTCTTGGCTTTTTCAAATAAATGCCAAGTTTTCAGGTGTTCTCCTCTTCCTTTTTCCATTTTGCTGCAGAGGAAGGAGGAGTGAGCATTGCGAGATCCACAGTAAAGAGAAATGACCATTCTGAATTCAGGTACCTTGGTACACACTACCTGCGAGCAGCTCCATAAGACCCCACTGTTCATAAGCAGCTTCCTGACACATGAAGTTATGACACCCTGTGTGTTTCGGCCTGTTAAATAAACAGGCATCTGAACTGTTCTCACCTGGCTTGTTTTCAAGCAGAAAATTAGGTACCAGCAAGAGAGAGAGGAGGCATTTGTTAGTCAGCAGTGGAAAGGTAGGCCAGCAACAAATTTTAAAGTGGCAGTGGAGGCAGAATAGACTAGGTAAAAATTTGTTACCAGCTGAGGAAACAAAAAAAATATTAAAGCAGCTTGTATCTTAAATTTTGAGTCAGTTTTCTTTCATACATGTACCAAGTTACCTTGAAAAGGCTTTTCAGTAGATCTATCTGCACTCAGCTCTGCTTCACACTTCTGTAAAGTCAGAACTGTCGTGGTGGTTTGGGTTTTGTCCATGCACTTTAAGGGTTGTTTTCCTGACTGCTATACTTAGACTCGTTCTCTAGAAATTACTGAATTTGTGTTTCTTCGCACTTTCAAAATATCGGTGTAGTACAAGAAATTGTCTGCTATAGAGGAACTGCTTCAGAAGATAAATTTTTCTTTTTTTAGTGGTTTAGGGGTTTTTTCACCCTACCCTGGAGAAGTGCGATCATTAAGTGTTTGTAAGCAAGAATGATTAAACAATAGTGTATGTTTCAATCCAAATGGAAAAAGACACAGAAGGTAGAAACAAAAAGCAAATATGTCAAATTTAAGAGGAAAGAATGAGTATTCTTGTCTTAACCGTTCATAAAGGCCGCTTTCCACCACTCAGAGGTATAAATTGACAGTAGATAAGAAAGCAGGAAAGAATACACATATCAGAATTCTTGCTGAGAAATAGAAATTTTGCAACTCTGTAGATGCTAGAGATACCAAACACTTCAAACTAATCTTAGTTTACTATAATACATGGATGAACCGTTACTTCCACAAGCACTGCTACCAGGTGCAGCAGTTTTCTGGTTGGCTGTTCTAGTTATCCTAGGAAAAATAAAAATCTTGCTTTTCTATTTGCAAAAGTCCAGGAAAACGTACATGTGTTTGGGATGNCATACATGGACGAACCGTTACTTCCACAAGCACTGTTACCAGGTGCAGCAGTTTTCTGGTTGGCTGTTCTAGTTATCCTAGGAAAAATAAAAATCTTGCTTTTCTATTTGCAAAAGTCCAGGAAAACGTACATGTGTTTGGGATGCCAAATTGTATGCACTTTAAGCCTTGAATTTGCAAAAGCTTAAATGAAGTCTGAACAACAAAAGCCTTGCATAACTTACTATTTTTCCCAGAATATTGGGGAGGGGGAGGGAAAGTACAACTGAAAGATTTCACAGTTATGTGTAGTTGCACACCCAGCAACAGTTTTGCTGAGAAATAGCTGTTACTTACTTTGACTTCCAGCTGAAACAATCTTTGAATGAGTGCTCAACTGTTACCAACTTTTACATACATTAGCTTCCTTCACAAAGTCAAAGTATTGTAAGACAGTAAAACATTCATTAATTCAACAGCTTTATCACAACATCTATTTAAGAAAAAGAAGCACGTCTGTGCATGTGAAGTTTTCACTTCTCCTTTCCTTGAACAGTATTACAGTAAAACTTTGCACAATACGTTGTTTTTATTTATTTTTGCACAAAAAGATTTCAAGCATTTTTCTATCTCTATCCCTCAAACTAGCCAGCACAACTGAAGCAAAATACGTTTTTTTTCTTCCCCCATTATTTAATGGATATTCATTGATTGAAACTGTGATGAAAGTGCAACTCTATAGGTCCATCAAGTACAATATGCCTGAATTTGATTCTGTCAAGAGCCTGTAGATGCTACTGTGTATTTGAATTCATAATAGTATATGAAAGAAAAAAACCCCACAAAACCCAATGAGATCCACTTTAACAGAACATGTTAAAGCATTTCTTGAAAGAAATAGAAATGAATAAAGTAAAGACAGAAGAGGAGTCACTCCTCCAATACTAGATTTTGTTCTTTACTGAGGTTCATTCATGTCTTTGCTGATAGCTGGCAGGTAATACTTTATTGCAAATAACCAATATACATCCCTTGATCAGACACTACAAGTCAACATCAGGAATTTGAAAGTGTTCATGTCTTTATAATGTACACAAACACACGTAAAAATCATGTTTGTCTCTGCTGAAAATGCCCTTCCCTCCCTGCTTTCTCCCCACAGTCCTTTCTTTCCTTGAAAGAACGGTTTCATACCCAGTGAAAACATTGTTAACAATTTTTTTAGGGCTGATATCGTAGATACCATCAGACACAAAAATACATATTCCAGCCATTGGTCACTCAGATTTTGAGTGTGCATATCATTCAAGGATGGGTTTAAACATTATAGAACACAAAAGTTAACAGAAGAATGGCCTTTCCATTTCACGTGTGAAGCAGATGTTGATTCCAAAGCCTGAATTCCTGGGTATGGTACCGATATCAGGATCTGTTGGTTTTCCACATGGGATTCATCTGCAAGTAGCCTCCAAGCTTGTCAACATTAGCATCACAGGATCTCTATTTTCCAAAATGACATTTTGCTTCCATTACCTATTACAAAAAAAGGTCTCTCTCCCACCTCCGCAGCACTAACAAGTGCAGTTCTTTGGCCATGCTTTCTGAGCTCTCTGCTCATGCCCTGAGGGAGGAGAATTGCTTCACAGGGCAATGATTCTTTGTAGGATATTTTAAGATCAATTTCAAGATTCACCTATGCAATCAGGTCTCGGGTTATCTGGCAGCTATACAAGAGCCCAAAATGCCAACAGCCATATATCTGGAGCTTGTCCCTAAATGACTCTTCAACTCTTTGGAGGAAGTGCTTACGTTTTGCAGGAACTGAGCCCCATCACTGGATGCTGTGCTCTCCCCTCATGTTAATTATTCGCTTCCTAAATCAATTTGTCAGCTTACTGGGAGAACAGCTTCCCACATGTAACTTCCCTACCTTACAGAAAGGAGGAAGGACAGCCTAGTTTCCTTCTGTGAATTCACATGGTCTCTTTAAACTCCTCATAAATCCCCAGTGGGAAACTTCTCAAACATTTTCAGCACTCTGGAGTGTTGTTCTCCTTTCTGAAAATGCTGATATTATTTCTGTGTCTCCTTTCAAAGATTTTGTCACAGTTAAGACAGGCATAGTTTCCCTTCTGGGCCTATCAATATTCCTCTGGGCTGTCAACTAGGCGAGTTTCCAGCTCTAAAAGCATAATATAAAAAAAGATGCATTTACCTTAAATGCCTGTTACTTTCCAGAAGTTATTAAATTCTCATACTACTTCTTCACCAGTCTGCTAAAACCATTTACCTGATGCTTTTTTTCATGTTAATAGTACTGGTTCAGTTTTTAGCTCTGCCCCCTCATACCAATGTTTCCCTACATGAAGTCTTATGGGTTCTGGTTGGACTTTTAAACAGGACTCCCTTGTATGAAATAGGGCCCCCCCCCCCTTTTTTTTTTTTAAACTGTGCTGCATCTGAGCTAACAACTACTAGAGGATCCAGCCTGGTTTTGCGTAGGAACTGAGATGTCCCATGTATCTGCAGCACATTCCACAAATAAAAAAGTAATGAAAAAAACCTCATCAAGAAACAGCAAAGCTAGGAAGCACGGTGCCTATGTACTGAAGTAGTTCTTGAGGAACAAGGCTGGATCCAATCAGACAGAGGTGAACACAGGCTGCTCAGGACCACTACTCTCTCCATACAAAGCCACCTCAGTATGCTATACTGACTTGCGAAAACAAATACAGCACAGACACACTTGCCAAGGATGTGCACAGAGCCAGCTTGGGTTCCAGCCACATTTATTTCCTCAGGCTTCACACTAAGACAGGGACGATATCGCTTGCACCCCAGAGCTGGCCCTGGGAGCAATCTGTGCACATCCACAACTATTTGAACATGGTCTGTCAGATGGGAGCTGACTTGGCACAGAGCTGGCTCCCTGTTACCCACTATGAATAATAATGCCAGTAGACAGCACTAGCTCCTACCCTGCACCAAAGCATTGTCACCTTGAGGATGCACGATCCCATACCATTAACAGATTAGTAAGAGCAGGGATGTGCACTTGTTCTCGGCCTTAATGGTGGGAGAACATCGCAAAAGTCACTGGAAACTCAAACTGGAGAGCATTTTCCCATTCTCAAACTGCAACTGCACCCACACTGCTTCTTCAGATCCAAGTCCTGTATTTTCAGGAAGAAAGCGGAACAAAGGGGAAAGGAAGCTTCTTCCTCAGTACCTGACATACTCATAGATATTTTCTCTACAAACTTTCGTGGAAAGAAAAAAGGAAATACAATGGTCTGATGAGGTCACAGACTCAACTTATTACAAAACAGGATAGGACTTTTGTGTCTTGAGCGGAACTTCTGCATGGGAAATGGTGATTCAGGATAATGTAGCAGTTTTGGTATGCTTAAAAATCCTAAATACAAGTGTGTTTAGAATTTTTTTTTTAATGGCTTGGCTTAAGAGGATTCTGAATCCCCCAAAAACTTGCTGTTTTGCTATACTTCCTGTAACAGCCCAATTAATTCTATTTTGAAACATATAAACAGATCATGTTTAGATTAACACAGAAATTCTAAGCCAAACAAGATTTTATATATCTCATAAATGTTTATATATCAGTATGTTTCTTGATAGAATATTCTTGTCACTCCCACATCTCCTACTTCAAGAAAATAATTAAGAATCTTCAATAAGATATAAAATTTGGAAACAAGACAAACCTCTACAAAGTCAGAAATTTCTTACTGTCCTTTCCAAAAGAAACACGTTCTAGAAAGTACACGGAGATGAAGAAAATCTGGCACTGTTAATATGAAACCTTGTATCTTGAACTAAAAGTGAAGGTGATGTAACCTGTATGTTGCCCTAACAGTCACAGAAGTGTTACTCACAAGGTAAGAGCGGGTCTTTATTAAATAGATGCTAGATTTTTTTCATTTTTTAAACACAAGTTACAGTATAATTAAACCAATTTATTGGATCGACATTGAAACTGTTAAGAATACAAGGTATCTCTCTTGTCTCCATCCACAAAACCTAGTCCCCCAACATCCCATCAAACATTATGGTTTTGGTCTTTGTTTAATCTGAGATTTGCCCGGAAGAAAACAAAAACTGAGAAACCAAGGGCAGCAAATTCTGCCATAAGCAAAGACATTTCATGTTTTCAGATGTCTTCACCCTCCTCACAGTAAATACATCTCTGTTAATGAATGAGTTTTGCAAATAACTACTGTAGAAGTTATTTGAGACAAAGACACTAGACAACAATTAAGTAAGCCCAAATGGCGCAAAGATAGTGCCAAAGCCTTAGATTAAAAGGGGAAATTTTCCCTTTCCCAGGAACTTTGGAAGACTACTTACAAGCTGCCTTCCACAGATGCTGCTATAAGCACTGGTGTATGGAGAAGGCCACAGCACTCAGCACCATGAAGACTGCAGCTTGCTCAAAGCCGTAAAGGATTGTTCCAGAGAGACTACTACAATTTACAGAGGTGTGCAGAGCAAGGCAGTTTACCCTAGTGTCCCTTTTTGCCTCCAAAGCATTTCTGCATCACAAAACCACAAAGATGGCTTAAAGTATTCTTACTTTTCACATGGCTCCAAAACCTGCACCGTGCTTCTGAAAAGTCAAGAGGGAAAGAAAACACCTATCAGGATACTTCGTTACAGATTTTCCTTGAAATAAAGACTGCAACATCAAATGGGGAAGATAATTCCCTGTAAAATGTTAATAATACATAACAAAATCCTTCTACCTCACGCTTCAAGGGCAAAACCAATGCAAAGACTTTGAAAGCTTCTTTAATATGTTATAGATGTGGCATCTCTTCTAAGTGAAAGAGGACTTTAGATACAATCCAAGGATGTTTCTGTCCTCAGTTCACAAAACAAAATTCTTCATATCTAGAGGGCTCTTAGTCACCTTTTTCCTGATCTGATTTATGAGGTCATTAATAACAATGATTACTGTTAGTCCTTATGGTGCCATAAAAATATTAACTTCATTTAAAGTGAGTTCTGTCCCTTCCTCTGTCCTATCTATCCTCTAGCCTCTACTTGCTTTGGTTAGTATCGCAAAGCAAAAGAAAATCAGGAAGATTTTCAAGCCTAAGGACTACAACTCTATGAATTGTCTCCCAGAAGGGCTGCACAATTGCACCAGCAAGGTATAAACCTGTAAAATGTGTCCTAGGACAGAAAGTTTCACAAATAATTTTCAGGCATCACAGACATATTTTTGAAAGTTAGGTGAATTTTAATCCTTATTTCCTTTGAAAACTGTAGGTCAAAGCCTCAGCCATAACAATCTCAATGACAAAAAAATACTACTCTTTCTGATGCAGTTTTAAACAGCTACAAGATGGGGATTAGGAAGACTTTCCAAAGTTAAAAAGCCTTTTATTTTAATTAGTGGTTTCCAAAAACTGTGTGCACTTCACAGTTCTATGTTTTTGCTGGTGAATAAATCCCACTTTAGTTACTAGTAAGGTCATAACCCACCATCACTGTAGAGCAATGAGAGCATTATGATAACACCCGACTTTGGAACACCAAGCCATGGAACTGCTTTCTGACAGTACCCCTGGAGGGTTTCAAGATTTCAACCTTGCAAAGTACACTTTGGGTTACTGAGGGGTTTTTTGTTTGTTTGTTTGGTTTTTTTTTCTGTTGTCAAATCACATTGCACAAACCTCAAGACAGCCTCCCTCAGCCCAAGCACGAAGATCTATCTATAAATAAAACAGAGATGGAAGATGTTGAAGAAAAGCAATTCTTTTCCTAGTCAACAGTTTCTGGCAGGTTTCCATTAAATCTTCAGACACGCATAGGTGAAGGTAAACCAAATAATGTGGCTGATACTACTGGGATAGGTCTGAGTTCACAAGGATCACTCGACAAGCCACAGCTTATGTTCTATGTCTTGCTAAATAGAACTCTAGAGTAATAGATTATTTATTAAACAAAAAAATGAAGATGTTAATTGGAACAGGAGTCATCAAAACGAACATCGTGTGAAAGATACATAGTAAAACCTGAAACAGGTGAATGTGTTGTGGGTGTTCCGGTTTGGGCATTTAAACATAACCATTGTTAATCTCAACAGTTCTACCTCAAGCCAATAAACATTGTCCTGCGATCATGTAACTTTACTGGTCTTAGCGAAAAAACATCATTATCTTCTCACATTTTCCAGATCATCTGAAATCTGCTTATTTTTCCTGAGTTTTCAAATTAAACATTTTGTACTTAAAAAGAGACACACAAAGGTTTCCTTGATCTCATGTGAATTCAAATCACTGTTCTGAGAAGCTTAACTTCTGACTAGTTTACCTTTCCTAGTGATTCCTATTCAAACAGAAAACCGACCACTCTGCCCACTTAAATAATTCTTCAAGGTATGGCAAGGAAAATATAGAATACTGTGCCAAATGACTTCAGCCCCAAATCTTTTAAACCATGTGCACACTTCAATACTGAGTCATGTTGTCCCATTGATTACTCCATGTGATAGAACACAAAGTTAAAATTAGATATAGCAATAAAGTGAAGAAATATGCATTTTAGTGGAAGAGCTAGCCACTGCACTGCAGTTACATTCTTCATGAACACTAGATTTGAGTCACCTTTTTTTCTCCAAAAGTAGATAAATTCCAGAGAAATTCCCTACCACACATCCTGTGGTTGTTCATCTGTTTTACACTCACGCTTGTCTTTGTTAGCCTTGCTCCGTAGCCCTGACTATGTAAAGGCAGGAAGGGATCTGTCATGGTTTCACCCCAGCCGGCAACTGAGCTCCACAGAGCCACTCACTCACTCCCCTCTGGTGGGATGGGGGAGAGAATCTGAAGGGTGAAAGTGAGAAAACTCGTGGGTTGAGATACAGTTTAACAGGCAAAGCAAAAGCCACGCACGCAAGCAAAGTAAAACAAGGAATTCATTTCACCACTTCCCATGGGCAGGCAGGTATTCAGCCATCTCCAGGAAAGCAGGTCTTCTGCACCACAGTTACTTGGGAAGACAAACTCCATCACTCCTAATGTCGCTCTTCCTTCTGCTTCCCTCAACTTTATGAGTTGAGTATGTCGTCATGTGGTGGGATATCCCTTTGGTCAGCTGGGGTCAACTGTCCCCGCTGTGTCCCCTCCCAACTTCTTGCGCACCCCCAGACCCTCGCTGGTGGGGTGGAGCGAGGAGCAGAAAAGGCCTTGGCTCACTGCTCAGCAATAACGAAAACATCACTGCATTGTCAACATTGTTTTCAGCACAAATCCAAAACATAGGCCCATGCTAGCTACTATGAAGAAAATTAAGTCTATCTCATCCAAAACCAGCACAGAAGCAAAATATAGGGTGACTTGCTACAGTATAGTCTGCGGAGGGTTAGCCCACTTACAGAATAGAGTCTGTAGCAGAGTATAGAAGCCAACAGAAAGGCTCAAGCTGCAAGTCACCGGGAACATGGCAGTAGCACTGTCAAACAAGCATTTTTAAGAAAAAACAAACAAAAAAAAAAAGAGACAGCCAGACAGGATTATACCTTTGGTCATCTGATTTTCTGCCCCCCACTCCCACCCCCAAAATATCCTGAAGTAGAATGCTTTTTGGGGAGAGAGACGGAGGGGGAAATTAATTGAAAACCCAAATGTCTGAAAAAAAAATACACCAAAACGTAGTCTTAACTAGCCCTAGTTAATTCCCTCAAGCACATAATAAATTCTTTGATGAATTTCCAAAATATCCAAGAATATGCAACATTGTAAACAGGCCAATTTTTCTGAATGAAAAAGATGCTGTTATATACTTCATACTGTGCTACTCTTCAGTTACGTGTATTTTTGCTCTCTGTGCGGAAATCCAAATACTTCAGGCAGACAAAAATAGGGAGACAATTATTTTGTTGTTTCAAGTTTCATTACCGAATTTGTATTGTAGCCGCCAAAATATTTCAAGTCTCTTAGAATGCATATATGGCACTAAGTACATTTCCCACAAAAGCCACATGTTGTCACCAGTTTTCTATTCTCTTAACAGAAGAAAATGAAAATAGGAAATACATTCTTAATTTACCCTAGTTCAAAAAAAAAAATCACCTACAGGGAGAAAACTGGGGTGTTCGAGCAAACAAAACAGAACGTATCCCTGTAAATCAGTGGGCTTAAATTCTTCCTAGATGCTTTGTGAAATATTGTTCTTTTGAGGTAATAAAACAGGAAACGCTAAGAATCAAGGTTTTTAGTTGCGTACTTCCTGAATTATCGCATTAGTAGTTAATGACTTGGTATTAGTGTATAATTTTGAGGTCAGTTAAGCAGCAACAGCTAGAGTATAAAGTGTGAATCATCACAGCACGACTGAGTAGTGAGACTCACATTCTTGCAAATGGCAATGTTCGATACAACTTAGTGCTTTAGCCCTGAAAATATCACTCACTCCCACGTGCAACAATGGAAAATCAAGGAGCCATAAATATCTCTAACAGTCATTAGTATACCCCTGAACAGAGATGGTGACCACACCTCTGAGACAAATTCAGAAAAGTTTGACTGTATCCAGAGATGCAAGTAACTTTCATTATTAGTCCTCCTGTAGTTCGTCCGCAGCAAATTGCTCGCACACATACGCAGAGGCACACACACCTTCACAAATGCGTAAGCGGTTTGACTATACCCTAAAAATGCGACTGAAGCCCTCTGTGGACATGCCTACGCTAACTCAGGAACTTGTAACTGCACAGCCACCGCATCAAAGCTCAGCGTGAGCTACAGAGCCCTGCCAGCAAACCTCAGCTCCCTTAGAGGGAACAACGCCGCTGTCACCAGACTACAGCCCCAGTCTTCCCTGGCTGATACAGCTCCATGCCAATGCTCCTGGAGCTGGATTACCCAGAGACAGCTGGAATATCTTTGCACATGCATCTTTTCACCAAGACCATTTTTCCCCTACAGTTGGGCAATAAGGTAAGTATGTGCTGAGCAGACAAATGCCCATAGCAGGTGTATGTAGTTTTTCAGTCCTCACGCAAGCTAAGAATCTCATTCCTATTTCCCAGCAAATCTAACTGCAAGACAATCAGGGACATACATAAGTTGTTTTGTTCTCTCTGATCCAGGCCTGCAGTGAAACTGACAATGCATCAGTGAAACGAAAGGTTTTGTTTTGGACCTTCTTAAAAATGAAAACACCAGTTTTTGCCTTGTGGTGATGATGAATAAGCTGATAAATCCAGGGACGGGAAGAAACTTGCATCACTATATTCAGCAACTAATCAGGGCTAATGAGGGATGAAGCGCTACCCCCTACTGAAGCGACCTCAGTGGACCACTGCAAGGATCCCAAATCAGCTAACATTAGGACCATTTTAGTTACACAAGCCCATTATCTTATCTTGACACACCAGCTTTAACACTGAAAGAGCCTGCAAAGATACATGTACCTTCCCCAAGACACCACCGTATCTTCAGGCCTCACAGAGGCAGTGCAGCACTTTTCAGCTTCCATCTTAGGCTTTAACTGATAACTGTGCATTGCTTCCTCACATATCTGGTTCTTCTAGACATTGACCCAGTATACACATTTATATGAAGGCCTATGTGGGCAACATAACAGTATCTCAGCAGAGAAGCAGGTATACACACCGTAAGGAGATGGCAAATCAGATTCCTAAAACATGGTAATCTGAATTGCAAATCCAGAGGATAGATATCATCTTTTGTTTGTTGAGAGCCCATGTTCGCATTGCTACACTGCATAAAAGACAGAAAGTGTGAGTGCATATGTCTGCGTTGGAAAGAAAGGCCATGAAAATAAGGGAATGGATAGAAGTACCAAGGCCTAGATATGGAGGTATCAAAGCAGAGAATGGGGATGGTAAAAAGATTTAACTATGCAATACATAGTTGAAAAGGTGGCTTACTTGAGATCTGATTTGATTTGGGCAGTCTCCTGTGGAGTACACAGAAAAGTCAAACTGATTTTAAACAGTGTAGGTATCTTCAAGATTATTCGGTGCCTGTATACAACAGGTGGACAAGAGACAGGAATTTATTCTTTTTTCCCCAAGCCTTTTAAAAATAATTACCTTTCATATTGACATCTCCCTAGTTGCAAACAGCAGGGAGATTATCAGAAGCGAGGACATACCCCTTGCAATGACTGTTTCAGGTTCTTGGCAAACTGTACATGTTTATTTCTTTTACATTTCTGAAGCACTTTCAGAACTTACATGTAAGTGCAGTTCGTGGTGATGAAAGCGACAGCATGATCCCCTCACCTCAAATGAGTAAAACAACACCAGCAGCAAAGACCTTCAGAAATGGTTAAGTAATTCATTGTAGACCCGTCTGACAGCTGGCCACCTGGAGCTATAATAAATGATTATTTGGCTTGCTATCATTGACTTATAAGCTATTCCTCCCCCAAGACATCATGCTACATTTAGTTTTAAAGATTCAGTCCCATATTTCTTTCCTCATTTTCACCTGATAAACTTCAAAATCATACAAAATATTTTAGGAATGAACATTGACGAGGAATCCACAGTCTTACATTCAAGTTACATACTCTAGAATCCTCCTTCATTTAGAAACATCATAAATAGATGTATAAAATAGAAAATAATTTTTCCCAACTATTTATTATAAAGTGAAAAATACCGAGATCTAAACGAGTGCTTGACAACTTATTTTTAAGTAGATGCTTTGATTTTGCAGAGCTCCCTTCCACCTAAATTTCTGAAAGCATTAAAAAATTAGCCTTATTTTGTATCATGGATGAGGCACCTGTCATTATATATAGATAACTATTCATTGGCTTCATAGTCCTCTAGGGTGTGTTGCACCTCTGCATGGTATACCTGACTGCAAGGCCTGAATTTTTTTTTAAGCCAGCAAAAGAATAAAAAAGTCCACATAAATCCAACAACTCTCAGTCAGATAAATTTCTCAGAGGCTTTTACAAAGAAAGTTTTGTTCCCACTAAGAGCTGAGAGAAACACGTATCTCATTAAATTTTTGCCGGAAAAAAAGCAGTGCCCTCCACTATCCCTCAGTGCCATGGTTTAAAGCTGGCCTGGCTATTAAACAGATGACAGATGCTCTTTGTTAACCCCCTCCTTCCCCAAAAGGGGGAGGGAAAGAGCAAAGGGAAAGAGGCTTACGGGTTGGAAAAGTTAAAACAGCTTTAACCTAACTATAATAATAAGGTATAATAATAGAAAAAATAACAATGAAATATATACAAACACATTATCGAGCTCCCCTCCACCGGTGATGATCACATCAACCGGATGCCATAGGGCACGCCCTGGAAAAGTCCTGGAGTAGACTCAGCAGCAGGCAGGAGCTGGATTCAGGAATGCACAGATCAGGAACGAAGGCAGAAGAATTGGACAGAGTCCTCCTTGGATGCTGGCCATAGAAGAAGAGAGAGTGACCCTCGTGATCCCTCAGCTTTATACCGACTATGACGCGTATGGGATGGAATACTCCCTTTGGTCAGTTTTGGGTCACCTG